>CAIGQQ010039163.1:5833329-5856423 GCA_903798035.1 Danio albolineatus
AAAAGGCCTGTAATCCTTACTTCTGTGCAATGTCTGCGCTATTGCTCACTCTTTTATTTTAGAGGGATGCAAAAAGGATGAATGAGATACTGTCTAAGTATGTCTAGTGTGGATGTGTCTAGTGTGCGTGTCTGGATATGACACTCAAACGTGTCCCAATATTGTTTGCATAATTTGTACCTTGGTTTTGGGATTATATATTATGTTTAGTTATATCAAGTGTGGGCGTCAAGGTGGCGCAGTGGGTAGCCTGATCGCCTCACAGCAAGAAGGTTGCTGGTTCGAGCTGCGGCTGGGTCAGTTGGCGTTTCTGTGTGGAATTTGCATGTTCTTCCCGTGTTTGCGTGGGTTTCCTCCGGGTGCTTTGGATTCCCCCACAAGTCCAAAGACATGTGCACTCTCAGAAATACAGGTACGTGAGCTGTCACTGGGGTGGTAACTTTTCAAAAGGTACACATTTATACTTAGAGGGTCCATATTGGTACCTAAAGAGCATATATTAGTACCCAAGAAGAACACATTTGTACTTTTTAGGTACTAATATGTACCCTTGAGGTATTAATATGGACCCTTTAAGTACAAATGTGTCCCTTTTGAAAAGGTACCACCCCAGTGACAGCTTGTGTACCTTTATTTTTGAGAGTGTGGTACAGGTGAATTGAGTAAGCTAAATTGTCCGTATGTGCGTGAATGAGTGTGTATGGATGTTTCCCAGTGATGGGTTGTGTCTTGAAGGGCATCCGCTGCGTAAAACAAATGCTGGATAAGTTGGCGGTTCATTCCGCTGTGGCGACCCCAGATTTTTAAAGGGATTAAGCTGAAAAGGAAATGAATGAATGACTATATCAAGTGTCTTTCTGTGCTTACTTTGTAGAATATTATTGTGACGATGGGTAGGTTTGAGGGACATTTGGTGTTATAGGTTGCTTAAGATTGGAGGGAAGTTAAAGAAAAGGGTTAGTGGTATGTGGTGGGTATGGTTAAGACGGACATAGATATAGTGGTATGGTTTGTTTAAGGTTAAAGAGCTACAGTTCACTTATTCCAAAGTGCAAAAATATATTCAACAAGGCAGCAACACCAAAGCTCAAAAAATACCAATTTATTAAATTAAAAAGGCTGACACAAAGCGCTTAAGACTTAAGCACACCGGCTTTTCATCAGACAGTGTGTTAAATTTTTTCTTTCTTTATTTTTTTTTTTCTTTCTTTTTTTTTTTTTTTGGAGCTTTGTGGTTGAATATATTTTTTTACACTTTTTGCTGTTTGGTTGAGCACCTATTTAGAGTGATGTGTGTGCTTTTTTGCGTCTGTTCACTTATTCTAAAGTGAATTTTTTTTTTGTTGTTGTAGTAACCAGTGGCGTTGCTTTGATTTATTTATTTATTTTATTATTATTTTTAAATTCATTTTTACTAATGTTTGACAATATCATGAAGGACATTGGAATGAATGAATATCATTAGGTGTTGCCTTAACCATTTTAAATATTTTAATAGAACTTGTTAGTGTTCACAGTAGGCTGAAAGAAAGAAAGAAAGAAAGAAAGAAAGAAAGAAAGAAAGAAAGAATAAACATGTTTAGAATAAACATAAATTCAAACTTTTCATTTCTAATCATTGAAAGTCAGCCCACAGATATCTGTGTTATAATTTGCTATGTATGGAATATGCGAGTAGTCATGCACAGTAACCAGAAGGGAACACAGAGCTGTAGCGAATGTTTTGGCTTCTCCTCTTGTTCAGAATTTTTGTACTGCCAGCAACAGTAGTATGTTTTCTTTCACAGAGCCCCAGAGGGAATGTGACCCCTTCGCTTCTGCCAAATACAGAGAAATGTAAAGTTTCATTTGATTCACCTTTCAGTTCCTTACGGAGGTTTTTTAAAATGTCTCAAAATGCATTACCATTTTCAAAATGAGAGTCTATACATGAGAGTCTTTATTTAATATTTTAGGACCAAATAATAGCATATTTGGACTCTGACAACAACAAGATAAATTGTACTTACTAAAAAAATGACGTGACTAGCATACGCTTTTGCTGTGAAAAGCGCCATTGTCTTTTTTAGTTCCAATGGTTATAATTGTTTAATCTGACTGTATTAGTAATCATCAAAACCCAAAGTAATTGACTTTAGAGCACTCTTTATCAACTTCTCGCTTGCAAAAAGAGAGATGATGGACTTGAAGAAGCTGAAAAGCAGTTCTATTCAGATGAATGACATGCTGCGGTCCATCTAAAACTAAGAAGAAGCAGAAAGCATGAGATTGATAGAAGTGACTGTTTCATCCTGTTTGTTAAACTGCAGATTAAGGGGATAGTTCACTAAAAAAATTAAATTCTGTCATTATTCACCTATTTATCTACCATTCATTGTACATTAATCACGAGAAACTTGATCCAAACCAGTTTGAGATTTTATAATTGTTTTGGTCATGTTGAACACAAATTAAAATATTTTGAAGAGTGCTAAAAACCTGTAACCATTGACATCCACAGTAGGAAAAACAAGCACCTTGGTGGTCAGTGGCTGTATTTTCATCTACCTCTTCTTATGCACATATTTGATTATCGCATAAAAAATGCTTAATGGAAATGAATGCATTTAAATGTTGAAAATGTGCCTAAAATGTATGCGCACAACTGTAAGACAGCATTTTATTCGCTCAGAAAAAAATGTACATAAATGGAGACACATTTACCAAAAATAAATCTACCATGTGTATTAAAAAAATCATATGATTTATTATTATTGTACAGATTATACAATAAAACAAATGTAACAGGATAGCATTTATGGACGAACCAACAGACTATCCATATCCAAACTTTTGGACAATTAGCCAAAGTCCTTCATCAAAGTGGTTCAGTATTATTACCTACAAAACTGTCTTGTTTCATTGCGTTTTGTCTTCTGATGCGCAAGTAAATTATTCTTTAAGAAAAAGGAGTCACACTTTATTTTGATGGTCCATTTGTTGAATTTAAGTTACTTTGCATCTACATGCCAACTAGTTCTCATTAGATTATAAGTAGACTGTTAGGTTGGGGTTAGGGTTGGGGTTAGGGGTAGGGTTAGTGTAAGTTGACATGTACTTGCAAAGTTTCTTATAGTCAGTTAAATGTCTGTTGAATGTCAGTATCAGCAGATATTAAGCAGACAGTCTACTAATACTCAAAAGGACCATCGAAATAAAGTGTTACCTTTCTTTTTGATATTTGGCACCAGTTTAACAGGTGATTATTTGGTCCTCTTTGACTCAATGGATGGAAACAATGCTATATTTGCAATTTATAAATATTGAATTCAATATTTTAGACATATGTCTACACTTGGATGGGAACATAGCTAATGGTTATAGGTTTGCAACATTCTTCAAAAAAATTCTACATTCTTATACATACAGTACATTACATATACAACATTCTTCGTATCTTCTTTTGTGTTAGAACAAAAAAAAACTGCTTGGGAACAAGGAGTAAGTAACTTGGGAGTAAGTGATGGCAGAATTTACATCAACTTTCCCTTTAAGGCCTCAGTAGCTTTATCAGTGTGTAAACAACATTCTGTATGATAGTGAATGTGCTGTTTTGTGGTGTTGTTACACAGCGGAATCAAAGACTTATTAGTAGTTACACCCAAATCAGGCATCATAGAAAGCCGGCTGGTAGTCCCGTCTTAAAAAGGCCTGTCTCCTCTGCTGAAGGAGATTTTCTCTGTGATCAGCCTCTATTCTTTTCTCTTTGCTCTCCGTCTTTTAGCCCTCTAACTCTATCATTTAACGGATGCATTATTCAGTGTTTAAACAATGCCAGAGGGGCTATGAGCAGGTCTTTGTATAGGACACACACACGTATTTTAGGCTAGAACAGTGAGCATTAATAATGCATCGTGTGCCAAGGAGAGCCAGATTTACCTCGGCCTGGTTAGAAAACGCCATCTTGATACTCTTTGATTATACGCTGATGGAAAAGCTCGTTTACTTTCTCTCCTGCCTCTATGAATGAGCTAACACATGTAGATTGTCCCGATGTTGGTTCAGTGTGGGCTAGACTGATTCAGAGAAGGGCATTAATGTTTCAGAGGGCTGGTGGAGGACGTTTGGGAATGAAAGAGAGATGCTTTTCAGAGCCATGTCCCAGAAAATGGCAAAACAGATGCGGGTGCTTGAGCATAGAGAGATGTACAGCGAGAGAGAAGTGTGAGCAACAGAGAGCACTGTTTTGTGATCATAAGCTATTGTAATATTGAACAATGAACAAAAAGCCTGTGTGTGTTTGTGTATGTGAAACTGCCGTTTAAATCCATTTATCTTGCAGACAGACTGAGCACTAAAGGTGTATAAATTTAATTTCTTTATTTTGAATTTCACCCCCAGCAATTCAGTAAATTGCATCTTGAAATGGGAGTAAAACTCAATGAGATTTCACTTGAATCGGATATATTACTCGCAGAGCTGTCCCTCCTGTTGCTATGCTGCGTATCTCTGCATCTCTTTTTCAGAAGCTAGAAAACTGCCTGTGGAAGAACAATTCTTACATTTCCTAGGTGTGCTCTCCTACTTAAAGGACACTTCAAAATCTTTTTCAAGGAAAAAAGCATCATCCATCATTTACTCTCCTCGTGTCATTCTAACCAAAATCAGGTTTGGGCCATAACGACTTTCATTTTATGGTCCAGAACATTGTTATCTGTGTTCCACAGAAAACAACAACAACAAAGGTTTGAATCAACATGAAGGTTGTTCTTGTATTTTCCAGAAAAAAGGGTGTGTTCACACCTTGCAGGGTTGGTTTGATTTAACTTTTCTGTAGCATGGTTCATTTGAATATGTGTGAACACTGCTGTCTGACTTTCAGTGCACACCAGTGTGGGTTTCAGAAGTGTGGGTTTCAGACCACTTTCAAAATTACTCCAGTGTGTTCGTACTGATTCATAAATGAAACATCTAAACCAAATAAAAACAGGACATAATGTCACCATGTGACTATAAAAAGGACAAAAGGCTTAAGCATAGCTGTGTCCTCTCATTACAGTTACAATGTTACCAATTACTCTTCAACTCGAAACAGCATGTTCAGTTTTTAAAACATGGTTGCCGGTTTAAAGGGGTAGTCCACCCCAAAAAAACTGAAAGTTACCAAACCATTTTAAATCTTTGTGTTTCTTTCTTCTGTTGAACACAAAATAAGATATTTTGAAAAATGTTGGTTGGTTGAATTAATTAATTTTCACAGTAGGGAAAAATAATGTTGAGTACCCTAAACCGTAAGAAGACGAGTACCATTAACCAGCATGGTCCTTGCTGGTCATCATGACCAGCGAAGATACTACTTAAACCAGTCCATGACCTACAAGAGCCAGCTTAAATCATCAACCATGGTTTAAATCAGAACATGTTGGAGGTTTTCAGCAAGGACATGTGGCGTTTAAAAAATATACATATTCATCAAATATTAAATTCTTCTTTACATTAAAAACATTGTATTATTATTATTATTACTATTATTATTATTATGTTGTTGTTGTTGTTGTTGTTGTGCAAACCAATAATGATTTTTCTGTGGCGCCGCACTTTTTAGAACTTTTACTTTGAAGAATACATTTAAGAAAACAATTTTGACTTGATCCCAAATGAAAACAATACTTCAGTAATTTATAGTAAACACTTTAGTGTTTTTGAACTGTACTATAGTCAAGTCCTTGACTTAATCTCTTGTGGTAATTCTAAAGTTGCTGTGGTAAAACAACAACTATAGCAATACAAACTAATTACTAAATATTCTTTATAAATAAGTTTACTTTTCCAGCACAGGTTGCAGCTGTAAGGGCATCCACTGTGCAAAACATATTTATATCAGATAAATATTAGTAATTACACAGTATACTGTATATAAATACTGTAATATGTACAGTACAGTATAATATATAATATAATATTCCTTTACTCTTGCGTTTACTCTAAATTACTACAGTATTTTGTCATGTGGGATTGTCTTGATTTGTTATAGATTAAAATAAAGTTAAATATAATAGTTTTACACATTACCGGTTAGTTCTGCTTATAAATAGCTAGGCATAATTCTAGAAAGGTGAAAGTCATATTGAGTCTGACACAGATTGTTAGCTTAGAAGTATCCTAACATAAAAGTCTTAAATGTATGCTTTTGGCTGACACTTTTGTCATGCAAAGTGCAACATTCAACAATGCTCTTCTTGTTGAGCATCAGGAACAATGCAAGTACTCCATGAGGAGCATTCTGGAGGTCTTCATGTGTAGATATTCCATCTTTGATAGGACACCGTGTACTAGGTTAGGTTATAGAACAGACTCTCTTTGTCTCTGCACACCATGACATCAGAGACCTCATACTTCTATATTGGTGCATAACTCTCACAGTTATTCAATATTAACATTATAAAGACAATTCAAAAATAACAAATAAATAGCGTTAAACTTCCCGTGCCGACTTTATACACCGCTATGGCGTAAAATTAATCAAAAAGGTGCATTTTTTTTAACACCAAGGGAAGAGTGAAGAAAAAAGAGAGACGGAAGAGAGGAACTGTCATTTCAGATTGCGAGTTAGCTGCTTAATTTGATCTTTGTAAAACTAAGTTGCTTCAGGTATGCAGCATACAGCAGTGCTCATAGCCTCAGGGCCGAAAGAGACAGAAAGAACCCTTAGAGATTTCCCCCTCGCTCCCTCCCGTTCTCTCTTCCTGAACCTCCTCTGAAGTTGCCCTTGGTTCTACATGTGTAGTGGTAATTATAAATGAGGAAGAGTTAGATCGGTACAAACCCATGAAACATTTTACAGCTCACTGCTATTGTAATAAAGATCAATGAACATCATATCGTTACTTGTCCTGAGACTTGGGAGGGGGTGAGATCAGTGTTTTTTCTGTACTTTTCTTTCATTCTATAGCGCGCTCTCATCATCTGTACCAAAGGGAAGAGTATCAGTTTTAATTGTCGTTTGCTAGCTTTTGTGATGCACTGTGCTGAAAGACAGCGTTCCTGGGAGACATTCGGGAGACATACATTGAGAATAAAAGAAGGTATGATGTGATTAGAGAGAGAGAGAGAGAGAGAAAGAGAGAGAGATGGGAAGATGGAGTGACAGACAAATCGGTCGACATACAGTTAGACACGAGTTTCTCTCTCACGGCGCACAAAGTGGCACATTTTGATTGATTTGTGCCTGTCTTGAAGGGGCATCATTTTAAACAGGCTTGAGAGATTTGTGTCTCTCTTAAAAGCACGCTCCTCTATATAACTTTTCAGTCAGCCTGTGATTAATGCACTCAGGATCGCTTCATGGATGATTAAACCCACGAATAAGTATCTTGGCAACACATTAAAAATGAGTCACTGTCACAGATAGGAAAATATGTGCTTGTATAAGAGCGAGAGTGGCTTAAAGTTGTTCCAGCTTGTCATAACTCCAGCGCTTTTTCAATTAGAAAAGTTACTTTTTTTTCTAAATCATGTTAATTTTTGGAGGTTTATGGATGATATTTCTTATATGGATTGTGCGTATGTGATTTAAGCTCTGTTTCATTGCTGGTTTAAGGTCATTTTAAGTGTATTTGACAACAGTGGATTCTTATCTGTCTTGTAAAGTCACTAGAATGTTTCATTGCTTACCATATGAAATCATTTATTTACGTTTCCCCCATCTTCCGCTGCAATCGAAACATGATGGCATTTAAACTTTAACATAAGCCAAGTAGCTTAACGGGCTGTTTGTAGTTTAAATCAAATATTGTTTTGGGTAATCATTTTATCAGATGAGAGCAAATCTCAAATCGCCTTATCAGAGCAGCTCTCAGACTTTCAGTTATTTTAATCCTTCGTGCAGTGGACAGGGTTTAATTGATTCACCAGTGCTCGAGCTTCTTTTGAGAGATAATGCAATGGTGCACTGAGGTCAAAAGAAGGTTTATTCTGAAAATATATTTTATTGGAGCTCTGCATGCCTTCATACATGCTTGCAACTACGTAATGACAGCATACTTTCTATCGTATCCTTTAAAAAGTGGACATTTTTGAAAACCGTGTTGTCTTGTCCAGGTAAACGCTTGAAAATGAGTCAAACAATGATGTCATGTGCATGGTAGGTGTTTAGGGGAGTAGGGGTGTGTAAATGAAAGGCAAGCGTGAACAAAGATACAACAATGGTGGAGTACATGTTAGTGTTTTTGTTGCTCAGGTGCCTAGTAATTTATCAGCAAAGTGTGGATTTACTTCACATTGTAAGACACACCATACATGCACAGCCAATTCTACATACCAAATACTGGCCTGGCGTATGCCATACTGCAGGGCTTCTCAACTGGTGAGCCACAGCCCACTAGTGGGCCTCAACAATCCTGCAGGAGGACCGTCAGAATAAAATTAGCTCTCCATCCTATACTGTAATTTTTTGATTTTGTTATTAATTTGCTATATTAAAATGATCGATGTAATGCAATTTGTCCTGTTCTCTGATTGATTACAAAAAGAGCCTCATGATTGCATCTGCAACTAGAACATAAACTGAGTGAATGAATGAATGAATGAATGAATGAATGAATGAATGAACGGATGAACGAATGAACGAATGAACGAATGAACGAATGAACGAATGAATGAATGAATGGAAAACTTTGTTGTGTAAACTTCAAACCTTTTTAAAATGCAAGGGAAAAACGTTTTGACTACACTACTGTAGACAAAACTATATGCTAGAGGTTTGCCATGTCTAGAAAACGTATAGTGGTGGTATATGCTATGTGTTTCCTTTCAGCAATAGATAATAAAATGAACCCATAAAATCTTCTTTTCATATGCTTTATATTTACTTATCAGTGTACAATTTAACTCTTTTGTTAATACAAAAGCAGACACAATTTAGCTGCAAGGCCTCATTTTAGATCATTTTAGTTTAATATGTAATGGTCATATTTTAGAAGCTAGGGAAGTGAGAGATATGTTTAGTTAAAATTTATATACACTAGCAAGACCTTTTAGACACTTCATTTTAAGTTATAATCATTAAATGACCATCAGAGACCCATGAGCATGCCAATGTTAGGAAGTATTCGAAGTAAACAGTTTAGGTCAAAGGGGTTGGAGTGATAGAAAAGAGCAGGGAATTCCTTTCAGCAATAGATAATAAAATTAACCCATAAAATCTTCTTTTCATATGCTTTCTATTTACTTATCAGTGTACAATTTAACTCTTTTGTTAATACATCCACAATTTAGCTGCAAGGCCCCCGTTTTAGATCATTTTAGTTTAATATGTAATGATCATATTTTAGAAGCACATTTTGAAATCACGTTGACCCTGCAAAACCCAACTTTATCAAATTAAATGAGTGTAGTTAACTAAAAAAATACTGAAATTTAATTCTACTCATTTGAAAAGAGTTTTGAACGGTATTTGAAGGTAATGAGTTCATTAACTACCTCATTACTTAAATCAAGTTCACAGTTCTCATATAGATGAGTTTTTTTAAACTCAAATGGTTTGTAGCAATTGGTTTTCTCAAACGGTTTAACGTTTGCCTTAACTTATTAGGTTTTACAGTACTCATTTTGTTTGAGTTCTCCTCATTTAATGGGTTTCACTGTGCTCAAATTGCTTAATTTACTCAAATGGATTAAGTTCACAGTACTCATTAGGACTAGTTTTTGAACTTAAATTGTTTGTTGCAATCAATTTCCTCAAATGGTTACCCTAACTTTTTGGGTTTTACAGTACAGTTATACCACAGTTGCCTCTATTTGGGTTGTCATCCAGTTCTTTCCAAGTCTTATTTGCATGAAGTTGAGCATATCATAACTCTTTTTGCTTTTTCACCACTTGCACAACTTCATTTTCTATTCCACAATCCCCCTTAATGATGTCAGAAAAATCTGATAATGATCTGGAAGCACTGGCATGCTCTATTTTGGTCCGCACAATGGGGTTAGGGAAGTGAGAGATATGTTTAGTTAAACTTTATATGCAGTAGCAGGACTTTATAGACACTTTATTTTATATTATAATCATTAAATGACCATCAGAGACCCATGAGCATGCCAATGTCAGGGAGTATTCGAAGTAAATAGTTTAGGTCAAAGGGGTTGGAGTGATAGAAAAGCTCTCCATCATGTTAATCTGTGAGTTAGACAGGTGAGCTAAAACCTTGCAGGTCTGAAAGGGGTCCACGTGTCTTTGAGGTGTTGATTGATAATAAAGTTCACCCTCTCTGTGGTCAAGCATTTGGATGCTTTGGTTGTCCCACAGTGACCTTTTGGTAGCATGGGAAAATGTTATGCGTTCCCTTGTTCAATGCGAAAAGAGCAATAAACTTTTCCTGTCCTCTGTCAGCACCGATATCACCAATCCGAGCTCCTGATCTTTCTGAACTTCTCACCTGTGGCTGTGGCCCAGACTTGCAGGAACGCTTAGGCCATTGATGAATTTCATCCATCGCTGTCAGTCATGCTGCTTTTTTATTGTCCCACCCAGGCCTTTCTGTGCTTGGACAGAGTCTTCTAACCCTGCAGGCGGCAGCTTTTTGAGAGTTCAGGCCCGGGTGATTGCGTAGACTCGCATAGGAGCAGTCCGAAGCTATTCGACGTGTTACTTTCACCGTTATCCAGCGTATTTATCTCTAATCTTGACAGCAATCCCGTCGTAACCCGACCAGCCCGTAGACGTCTCCCCTCAACCTCTGCACCGTTTGGCCCAAAAGCCCCTATTAATCATAGTCTAATTGAATTCCAGCAAACACATAAAACTCTGATTGGGTTTAGTTATTTCATTTTGCAAACACATGTCTCTGGTGAACCGTGTAAAGTGATATGCAGTGGTGAGCCATGTCATCTGGAACTGTCTCGCTGCTCTGGCTGATGTTTAATAAGCAGAAACATGTGTTGTCCCCGATTTGACTGCCATAGCTGGCCTGATGTCCGGGGAGAGCCATACTTCTGGATTGAGCCACGTCTGTTCCTATCTGTGATTAATGCTCTGTGATTTTATGTTGTGAAGGATAGCTCTTGTGGTTGCTCGCTTCGGCTCTGTGACCTGCTAAACTTCAGTCTGGAATTGCGCGGATGGCAGCGAGACAACAATGAGAATATTTCCGCACGATACTGGAAAGCTGGGAATAATTATCGGCAGCTGTCCGCATCAAACTTCAGAGCGTCACCCTACTGTCCTCAGATGGACATGTGTGACGGGACTCGTACCCTATGTGCTGGACTGGATGAAGAGCGTAGAGAGAGAAATCGGGGAGACAGAGGGAGAGAAGGAGATCCATATGTCTCTGTTGTACCAGTCACTGCTTATTAAGTTGCAGAAAGTTTTATGTTTGTGTATGAGTGTGTGTAGATTCAAAGCTCTGCTCTGTTATTAGAACCTACGCTCTGCCGAGGAAAGAAAATCCCTACTGCGAGCTTAAAAGATGTTGTCTCATTTCATCATTTAATACACATTTAAAGTGGTTTTGAAACGGCTGAGGTCAGTGCGGTCTGCAGCCCTAATAGAAGCTCTTCTGCTCCATTAATACATCCAGACTAGTGATCCTAGACCAGAGAAACACAGACCCAAAGTACAAAGCGCTTGTCAACAGTTAACAGTTGCTGTGTTACCGCACATAGATCAGATTGAAGTTTTCCCCTGTTTCTCCTTTTTAAAGGAGCAGCTGTCGCCATCAATGTTCCGTCGCCGGCTAACCAAACTTCCCAACCAGAGAGATTAGCGGTGCACGCCACTGATTCTGCAGATGGGATGAACGCACACCCTCGGTTGTCGAGCTTTAGTTACGAAATCCGTATGAAACTCGTCTCGGGCTTATAAATTATGTTGCATGTATAAGGGCCAGCTGCCACATTGCTACATGAGCACCAGCATTTCATTTGAACAACAACATGTGCATTCGCTGTAGATGACGCTGTTGTTTTGAATAAATTATAGCTTCTTTTTTTCCCTCAGCATCTCTTGCAGAGGCGAGTGCATTTATGCAGAATCATTAACCCATTCATTATATTCTTCATTCAGTTTTTGTAGTAGTAGTTAGTAGTAGTAATAATAATTAGTAATTAGTAGTAGAAGAAGGAGAACTTTTGAGGTTTCTTAGAATGTAAAATCTTGGAATGTCGTTCTCTGGAAATTAAATCTGTTAATTCCGCTGTGGCGGATTAATAAAGGGACTAAGCCAAAAAGGCAATGAATGAATGAATGAATATATACATAACAACAGTTCTGTCTGGTTCTTAAATCTTATTGGCTGATAGCCATGTGATAATCTGCGATATTCTGCAATACCAGCACTGTACAGCCTCCTTGCCCTTCTGTATTACTCTGCCCATATAGAGTGACAGCAGATCAATAATTCCACCACAGTTTGTCAAATACTGCAACTGTTGGACAACATAATGTACTTTAGAGGCTTGCTTAGGTGAGAATGTAGTTGTTTAGATTGCAACAATGCAGTTTATTTATAAGGATAGTGGCTATTTTAAATATTTATCATTTCGGAGATTCAGTGCATCGGCGGCCAGTTTGTCATACTGAGCAAAGCAAAGACGGTTGACGTTCCACAACAAGATGGTGACAGAGACTTATAATAAGCCCTTAGAGGAGAAAAACTCAGCGTAATTTCAAACTACAGCTGACCAAATCATTATAAAACTGGTAAGTGACTTTCTAAGTCGATCTCTCTCTTTTATATGTTTTAGTATTTATACCATAGTCTGGTAGTGTTTCTGGAAGTGTTTGCTTTTCTTTGACTTTTTAATGAGTTCATTATTGTGATATCCTGATTGCAACAGAGAAATACTGCACTGTAAAAAGAAATCCGGAATTTTGCTGTTTATTTCCGGCAGCTGGGGTGCCGTAAATAAACCGTAAAATAACGGTCGTTAAATTACAGAAATTTACTGTAAAATAATGGACATTAAATTACATAAATGCCCTTAAATTGAAATTTCTGGTAAATTTGCTGGAAATAAACAGTAAAATTACGGATTTTTTTTACAGTGTGGGAAATCTCTGTACATTTCATGCTGGTTAGTCTCATAATCTTGAAATGTGAGCAAAATCACCTGTTTTGTGATCACTTTAGAGCTCTAAAGTGACGTTGGTGAAGCAGCAATGGTTTCTGCTGTTCTGACCGTGCAGTTTTGACGGAATGGTGGTTAAAGGTAGTTTTAAAAATAATTTTTGGGACTCTTTGTGTTTGATTTTCTTTTTAATACACACCATTATGCCGTGAAACTGTTGTATAAACGCAATATCATTCTCGTAGCAGTGCGATGTGGCTGTATATCGACACTGGTGGGACACTAAGGCACTTGGCCTATGTTAAGGCACTTGCTATATGTTGGAAAAAAAAAAAAATATATATATATATATATGTTGGAAATATACGAATGACAAAATATATTAAATAAGATACAACTTCTTCAAATTCCAGAGATTTATTCACTTGAATCCAATATCCCCATAATTCATCAGTGTTGTCTCTCACCTCCATGTACACCTAGTAAACGTGTAAAACACATTTCTAGGGGATTTGCTACATTTTAATAACTTCACATATTCAGACCGGGGCCACAGAGACCTGATATCAGTTACTTGCTTTTAAGAGTCTGGCACAGACTGGGATGCCAGCGCTCGCGCTCCACAGAAGACTCGCGTCCAAAACTAACAGAGGGGACAAGAAGGCAATTTTTGGAAATGCGGTTTTCAGTTTCTGTGCATATTTTTCCAGCCGTGCTGTGAGGCCATGATGAAATGTACATCTGGCCCCCGAGAGCGGCATTTACCTGAGTGTGTGTCAGGTGATAGCTTGCCTAATGACTCTGGAAGTTAAACAGAGGGGCTTTTCTGGCTGAGGTTTCACAAAGCCCCCCACGCCACTAAAAGTGTCGCTCCACCGGTAAAATGTGATCTTTTGGCTAATGAACGACACGCTTCGTTTGTCTAGCTCGCACGCCTCCTGCTCTGGCCTCTAGGGGGAGCGGCAGTGAATGATGGTCTGTTTTTTCTTCCTGCTCACATTAACTGTTATTGGCCACGGTAAAGTCTTAAAGCAACGTTTGTGGAACACCGCAGAGAGAAAGAGAGATTGTGTTCCTGCATACACTACTATACCTGTTTGCATTGGTCTCTTTTGAGTTTGAGTGTGTCCCGGTGGTGGACAGTAAGTATTTTTACTTCACTACTGTACTTAAGTACATATTTTGAGCATCTTTACTTTGTTATCATTTTTACTTTTATTTCACTATGTTACAAAACACAATATTGTACTTTTTACTCCACTACGTTTCCTAAATGAAGCTGATAGCTGCGTAAAAATGATTTTTAAGAGGAGAATTCAACAGAGACGCAAGAGTTGTGTTTGTTTGATTCGTGAAAATACTGAATTTTATCAGTTGAGCTGTTCAGTTAGTTCCCAAATTGCATTGAGCAATTAATTTGTGAATTCACGAGTCAACAAACTGTTCAGAATGAGTCTCCAGTAAAACATTTACCGATTCAAATGATCTGTTCAGAATAAATCTTCGGTAAAAGATTCACTGAAGTTTTTAATTCAACTTGCTTGCAAAATATATATTCATCAGTAAGTACTTTTACATTCATTCATTCATTCATTTTCTTTTTGGCTCAGTCCCTTTATTAATCCGGGGTCGCCACAGCGGAATGAACCGCCAACTTATCCAGCATCTGTTTTATGCATCGGATGCCCTTCCAGCTGCAACCCATCTTTGGGAAACATCCATACACATTCACACACATACCCTACGGACAATTTAGCCTACCCAATTCACATGTACCACATGTCTTTGGAATTGTGGGGGAAGCCAGAGCACCCGGGGGACACCCACACGAACACGGGGAGAACATGCAGACTCCACACAGAAATGCCAACTGACCCTTTTACATTCATTACTTAAGTAAATTTTTTAAAAATGTAGTATTTTTGCACTTTGACTCAAGTAATATTGAAAAGAAGGAGTTTAAACTTCTACTGGAGTAATATTTGATTAGGGTGTCTGTATTTGTATTCAAATGCCCAATTTTTGTACTTTGTTCAACAAAGGTGTGTCGTTTTGTACACTTTTAAAATTAAAGGTGCCAGAAAGAGCCCCAAAATAGGTATATATTCCATCGAAGGACCTTTTTAGTAAATGTTTTTTTTTTTCAAGCGTAAAGAACATTTTAACAAGAAATGTTTTCCACAGTAAAGAAGGTTTTGTGGCATGAAAATCTTCCATGGTTGTTAACGTTTTTTCATGAAACCATTGATTCCCAATAAAGAAGCTTTATTTTTATGTGCCTCTCACTCTTGATACTGGTACCAAGTCTGTGAGGTATGACATATGAAGAGCAGCTTCACACACATCACTTTCACCTTGTCCTGCCACACTCACCTCCTCATCCCTCCTCCAGCTCGCTCAGTCATACGCTGTCTAGCTGTCATTGGAATATATGTTTCACAAGCAATAGTGGGACAGTAAAACTCTCCAGCCACAGTGTTATTCTAGCTGGACTAACAGGCACCACTCTGTGAGTTATGCAGCTCTCTTAAAGTGGACGACATGTCAACATTTTTTTTTCTTTCGCATATCAGTGTCCAACATTCAGACTCGAGCAGCTCGTTATAGCCCAGGCGTAATAGTGTGGTGTTTGAAAAGTGTGTTGAGGTTTTCTTTTTGGCATGTAAAGCTGAGCACACACTACAAGACTGAAGCCTGTCATCCTTTAATGTTTAAGAAAACTCTGCTTGTAGCCAACTCAACATGTGTGCCCATGCACGATTAGTCACAGACGCTATATATTAAAAAAAAGATCAAAACGGGTTGAAGTCTAGCTAAATGACTTCTTAATGAGTTTATTTTTTGCATGTTTTACGATTAAAATGTCTAAACATTATTTAAATGTCGTACATTTACTTGAGCAGCAACACTGCACAAGACATTAAGGGTTCATCCAAAGTTTTTGTTACAGGCAACACTGGGCCACATTGACTTTCACCGACTGGACATAAATCATCAGTTTTCAAAATGTCTTCTGTTCCACCAAAGAAAGACAATAATACAGGTTTGCTTCAGGATGTGAATGCTTATGCTTATGAGAATGTTCAAGCATACCTGTCTTTATCTTCTTGTCATTGGAGCTATGCTATCTATTACGGAATTTCTGGTGTTGTTTTGACTTCTTTGCACATTTTACATGCTCCCCACAAGCTGTCAGCTGAGAAATTCTTTTAAAATGCTATCACACGTGTATATACACACACAACAAGCACATTTACCCAGCACACAGAGTGGTTATCTTACAAATATGCACCATAAATACCTTTTTTCCACCTTTAGGTTCAGTCTGATAAATATATTTTAGTGAACTAGGATGAATAAAGATATTATATAAACATATGTTGTTGTTTTTTCTTCTTCTTTTTTTTTTTTTTTTGACCAAAAGAACCAAACTGGAAGTGCATACATAAAAGCTTCTGCTTGAAAAATATATATTTTCTTAATGGCTTTGCAGTGTCTTCATGCATTCAATTGTCTTCTTTCTCTTTTTATTTTTTTATTTACTGGAAAATGACAGAATATTTTCTTAGAGATTGTCAATGGAAGACTCATTTCATAATTGCGGGTATATTTCAAGCCTTTTCCATTCATTTTCTTTAAACTGGAATGAAATAAATCAAATTTAAATACATCGAACTGAATCCATTATTAATGTAAAATAATGCAAGATGTTTAAGTGTAGTAGAAAACATTTTATTCTGATATTAATTGTTAAACTTTTTAAACCACTAACAGAGTTGACAATAACAGAGTTGACATTTTCCACTATATGGCATCTAAAACAGAATTGTTTACTGTTCTGTTTTTAAAACAATAACATGATGAAAATGCAAACATTTTCATCATGACATTGTTTTAAAAAAGAATGAGGAATTCACAAGAGTTGACAAATAATTATCCTTTTATTGGTGTAACAATTTGCACAAATGAATGAGATATAATGAATGATAATAAATGACATGCCCCAGTACCTTGCAGAGGTTGCCTCTAAAGGAAGTGAAATCACTAGCAGCAAGTCACACGATTTTTCTATTAAGGTTTTTAAGATTGTCATGTATTTTTTATTTCTGATGTAACAGATTTGATCATAGGAACAAACTCAAAATTTCCTTTTTGTAACTGAAATTATAGATAATACAGAAAGCAGATGTTTCGTGCAAATGTTTGACTTAAATAAACACCAAACAAAAATTGTAAATGAACATTAGACTTCATTATTTCATGATAATTGAAGCTGAATGTATAATCAAGGAGGAGGAGATGGTCAAAAATAGCTAAAGTTGGAATCTTTAAATTAAAACTTTGAAGATAAAATATCCCTAAATATTTTTTTTAAGAGATGACTTGATATCGTTTGTGCTAGCATTCAAAACAGTGTCATTAAAGTTATTTGTTTTCTGAAAAAAAATATTAGGTTGACCATGCGGACTCAAAATGTATTCAGAAACCTAGACTCACCTAAAGGCCTTCAACTAAGTGAAGTCTACATGACAGACAGCAAGTCATTGTGGAAGATTGCAAACTTTAACATGAGCAAAGTTATGGCCATTTATCTAACAGCATTCGCTTGGCTTAGATCAGCTAATTTGGATTTGAAATAAAAGCATTAATTGAGACGTACAGGCTCCCCCCATTTCTGCCCAGAAAATGTGAAAAAAGTCTAGAGAATCCATCTGCTTCTGGCCATAATCTGCATGTTAATTCAATTTGTCCACTTGCTGTCTCTGTTTTGGTTGAAAACATGTTCTTTCACATGGAGTTGTATGATTTACATCAGCGTTTCTTATGCTTTAGACCAAAACAGACACCCATCTGCATGGCCAGATTTTCTCCCAACAGATCTGATCCTAAATCTGTTCGGATCTGGACTGTTGCGTTTACGAAGCATGTCTAATGTCTCCTCTTTTTCGTTTCTCATGTTTTCACCTTTTTCCTTGACGGTCAGCATGTAATAATCCAGATCCTTCTGGTTGCGAGTCAGTTTGCATATGTTTTTCTGCTATCTGGTAAGGCCGGGGTTGTAATAACCGTTGTTGTTAGCCAAGCCACGGGCCTGCTGCACCTGGGTCAGATCAATGCTGTCGATTACTGTATGCCTCGTTCTTTCTCTCTTGCCACAGACATGCAAATAAAAGTGTCCATAAATTGAGTTTGTGTTTGAAAGAGAGCAGGGATATCTGGGATATTAGGGCAGTGCAGCGTCTGATTGGCTCCAGTCATCATGGCATCACTTCAGTAGGGAAAGCCAATCTGGCTGCTGTGGTGTGTGTGTGTCTGTGTGTGAGAGAGAGAGAGCGCAGTGGTAAGGGGGTGGAAAGTCAAGCAAGTCTGAAGCCATGCCAAGTAAAATAAAGACTTCTTTATTGCAGTTCGAAATACATTTGATTGAGTTCACACAAGCGCAGGAGTGGCAAGTGGTGTGTGTGTGTGCGAGATATGTGTGTGCGCACGCTTGTAGTTCTTGTGATTCCCATCCACAGTAGCCGCTCATTGGCGATCCAGCACTCGAGCTGCTTGTAAGTAACCCTGACAGATCTTTACTGTATTGGCACCGCATTCAGACACTCTCAGCTGGCTTTCATTCGCTTTGCTCCGATTACGTCTGACCAGCACAGAGCTCTACCTCGTCTCACCACTCATGGGTCCGGAGTCTCGGTCAGGTTCTTGAGAGCAGCTTAAACATGGGTGTGATGCCTCATATAGAGAACAGGACATTTTGAGCAGTCTGTGCATGTGACATGGCTTGACGTTCTGAAAGATGACTGGTTTTAGCAGATATCTCAAAATATGTCTGCAGCACTCAAATAGAATCTTGACTTTTGTGTTAGGTTTTGTTTTCTAAGGCCCAATCCCAATTCTATTTTTGTACCCCTACCCTTTCCCCTTGGCCCTTACAACCGAGGGTTAAGGGGAAGGGCTTCAAAACTTACCCCTAAGAATTGGGACAGCACTTCAACACCTGCACACGTCATCATATGTCATCGCGATCTCTTGCTTCATATGAGATCAGACAACCACGACTGCTGCAGTTATTCCAGTTGTGTTATTGTTTGGTGTTTATCTTCAGGACATCACTGAAGGCATATGTTATGTCATCATAACGATCTAATGTAGCAATAAGATCGTAACTATACTGTGTATTTACACAGTGGCCATATTTATCTATTAACACACAAAAACAACATTAACATAATAGCAGACACTGTAAAAAGCTCATTCCCAGCCACTAGACATTACTGACAGGGTATTCCAGTGTCATCATGTGTCAGAATGTTGTGGGACGGCTGTACATGAGTTATGATTATGGATTAGAGATCACAAAATTAAGCGGGTTTTTTTTGGTGTTTTTTTTTTTAGCATGACGGTAAAACACAAATGTTTGTTTGTTGTAAAAATTCGTAATAATGACAAAAAATACTAATTTGTGGATCTCCTTACTTCCGGGTTCAGCTGTGACTGGTGTATTCTGGGAAATTTTCTCAACCCTCCATTTTAAGTGTGGTCCTGAAAAAATTTCGTTCGAAGGGGTTTAAACCCCTTGCCCTTAGCCCTACGCCTTCAAGCTAAAGAGAATTGGGACACCACTACCCCTTGACGTGAAAGCGCAAAACAAGGTGTAGGGGTAAGGGAAAGGGCTAAGGGGTAGAATTGGGAATGGGCCTAAGTGTTCATTTGATGTTGTTCTTTGCGTAATTCTTTACACTCTAAGCTCAGTGTGGAGAGGTGTGTTTCAAAAGATATTGGAAATCAATGAGATAGTAACCTTATATTTTGGGCCTACTTTGGTGTAACTACTTTGTATTAAGTAAATAATAAAACAATTATCTGGCATTATTGTACCTGATTATGTCATATTTTAAATCGTTTTTGTTTCTAATGAGCTGAAATATTGGTAAGGGACAGGTTTTATGGCATGGATAAATAAGTGGCTGATTAAGTTTGCTAGAATCAACAGTGTAATTTTATGAATTTTAACTACAAAAGTTACACTGCCAGTTAAAAGTTTGGGGTCATTTTTTTTTTCTTTATGTTTTTTTAAGGAAATAATTCTGTTCATCAAGGCGACATTTATTAAAGGCAAGAAAGTGTTAAATATCTATTAAAATCTGAAATAACTGCGTTCTGATTGGATGTAGTTTCAAATGAAATGATTACTCCAGTCCTTATTGCTTTTAATATATTACCATCAATTAATAATAATAATCACAATAATAATAATAATAATAATAATAATAACAATAATAATAATAATAATAATAATAATAATAATAATAATAATAATATAATAATAATAATAATAATAATAATAATAATAATAATAATGACATAGTGATTTCTCAAGGATCATGTGACTCTGAAGACTGGAGTAATGAAGCTGAAAATTCATCATTAAAATCACTGGAATAAATTATTAAATTAAATGATAAACTACATTTGAACAGTTATTTTAAAGTGCAATGACATTTTAAAATTTGTACAATTTGTGCTGTATTTTTGATGAAGTACATGCAGCCTTGGTGAGCAGGATAAACTTATTTTAAAACCTTAAAAAATGGCACTGACCCCAAACTTTTGACCGGTAGTGTACATGCTGGTATTTTTAAGGAGAGATGCTTCAGGCAAAAACAGCTTTTTCATGAAAACGGCAATTTTAAGATTTTTAAGCTTTCCAAAAATGTATTTTTTAATTCTAATTTAAAGAAAACGGCCAAAATACACTTCTAAAGCATTTCTTTTGTTGCACAAATATAGACAGCACCATGGATATAATATAAAATCATCAATTATGAATGTTTTCATTCACTCTGAAGTAATTTTGAGTCCTAATTTGGCCACAGCGTTCTCTGTGTTTCAGCAAATGGAATGATTTTTGGTGGCAAATCCTATTTTTACACAATTATGGAAAAATGCTTTGAAAACGTTAAAGAAATTAATAATAATAAATCGACAATATGCAAATTTACTACAAATTTCCAACCTTTGTGTACTTCCCTTGATAAGTTTGAGAAAATCAAAATAAGTACCTCAGATACCTCAGAACATAGTAAACATATTAAGTATGAATGCACACTATAATTTGCTGTTATACTCCATAGAACTCTATAAAAAACAGAAATGTTTTGCACAGGTATATCTAAAGAGTTAATAGTTCCAACTGATGATCAACAGTAAAACATTTTTTAAAAATTACCTAATCCCAACAGGGAAAACCACCAACAGTCAAGAATGCATGATTATATGGTGCCATGGCTTTGCAATCAAAAAAATGTTATTATAATGGAAGTCAATGAGGCAAAAACAGCCATGAACGTAACACAAAAAGATGATGTGTTGCGTCAGTTATTCAGTCATTAAATCTGCTGTCCTCCCACTCTTGTTCATCTCTGTGTTCTCACATTGAATTAGTTTTTTGGGTGTAAGTTCATACTCAGGAAAAAAGGAATTGTGTAAGGAAACGCAGAAGCTCCATCCAAAACTCAAGGAACACTAGGAGAGACAAACTGAATGCATTTCAAGTTGCCACATGTACAGTGCCTTTAGGGACAGTCATGAGTTCTGCTGAATAAATCATAGTAATAGGCATGTAATACAGACACACACAGAAACACACTTTGCTTCTCATTAAAGCACTCACCCATTGTTCCTCCCTGTTAAACGGTGCAAGAAAGAGAGACAGTATCAGATTGTAGATGCGTTGGAATGGTTACCAGTTAGATAGATACAGTTCAAGGCACAATTAATATTTTTGATAGCCAGGTGTCGGTTATGTAATATTGTACCACTAGCCATCCAATCTGACCCTTCACTGAAAAAAGGATTCAAAGATGATTCCTTGAATTTTTAAAATTTAAGTGGTTGTAAACTATTTATTTGGCCTGAATTTAAACAAACAAATTAAGTTGAACGTTACTAAATTTAATTTGTTTGTTCACATTCAACACATTTTTTAGTGTTTCTGATTGCTTTTAACACAGAAAGCACTAAGAAATTGTCTTTGAGTCTGATGTAGGAGAGGTTTTATTTATTTATTTATTTATTTATTTATTTATTTATTTATTTATTTATTTATTTATTTATTTATTTATGAATGAATGAATGAATGAATGAATAATGATGTTGTTGTCTTTTGTCTATAAATGTCCTATATAAAAAAATAAATGAATACACTTTACCCTTTTGCTAACTGCTTTTTTAATTTAATTTAATTTAATTTAATTTAATTTAATTTAATTTAATTTAATTTTTATTTTATTTTATTTTATTTTATTTTATTTTATTTTATTTTATTTTATTTTATTTTATTTTATTTTATTTTATTTTATTAATAGACTAGCGCTGTTTTGTTTTTGTTTGCAAACTGTTGCTCTTTCTATCTTTTTACTTTTACTTTGCTTATTATTAGTTTTGTGTGTGTGCGTGTGTGTGTGTTTGTGTGAGTGTGTGTGTGTGTGTGTGTGTGTGTGTGTGTGTGTGTGTGTGTGTGTGTGTGTGTGTGTGAGTGGCTATTTTGGCTTTGACTTTTTTATTCAAAATGGCTGTTTTTCTCCAGTTATCTTTATACTGAGCATGAGTGGTGGCAATCACACTGTTGTTCTTTGAAAACTCTAAAAAAAAAAATCCATAATTCTGTAAAATAACGGTTGTTAAATTACAGAAATATACCGTAAAAATAACAGATATTAAATTGCAGAAATGGGCGCCACGGTGGCCGAGTGGTTAGCACGTTCGCCTCACAGCAAGAAGGTCGCTGGTTCGATCCCCGGCTGGGCCAGTTGGCATTTCTGTGTGGAGTTTGCATGTTCTCCCCGTGGTTGCGTGGGTTTCCTCCGGGTGCTCCGGTTTCCCCCACAGTCCAAAGACATGCGGTACAGGTGAATTGGGTAAGCTAAATTGTCCTTAGTGTATGTGTGTGAATGACAATGTGTGGATGTGTTTCCCAGAGATGGGTTGTGGCTGGAAGGGTATCCGCTGCGTAAAACAAATGCTGGATAAGTTGGCGGTTCATTCCGC
>CAIGQQ010039163.1:5856886-5869220 GCA_903798035.1 Danio albolineatus
GTGTGTGTGTGTGTGTGTGTGTGTGTGTGTGTGTGTGTGTGTGTGTGAGTGGCTATTTTGGCTTTGACTTTTTTATTCAAAATGGCTGTTTTTCTCCAGTTATCTTTATACTGAGCATGAGTGGTGGCAATCACACTGTTGTTCTTTGAAAACTCTAAAAAAAAAAATCCATAATTCTGTAAAATAACGGTTGTTAAATTACAGAAATATACCGTAAAAATAACAGATATTAAATTGCAGAAATGGGCGCCACGGTGGCCGAGTGGTTAGCACGTTCGCCTCACAGCAAGAAGGTCGCTGGTTCGATCCCCGGCTGGGCCAGTTGGCATTTTTGTGTGGAGTTTGCATGTTCTCCCCGTGGTTGCGTGGGTTTCCCCCGGGTGCTCCGGTTTCCCCCACAGTCCAAAGACATGCGGTACAGGTGAATTGGGTAAGCTAAATTGTCCTTAGTGTATGTGTGTGAATGACAATGTGTGGATGTGTTTCCCAGAGATGGGTTGTGGCTGGAAGGGTATCCGCTGCGTAAAACAAATGCTGGATAAGTTGGCGGTTCATTCCGCTGTGGCGACCCCGGATTAATAAAGGGACTAAGCCGAAAAGAAAATGAATGAATGAATGAAATTGTCCTTAGTGTATGTGTGTGAATGACAATGTGTGGATGTGTTTCCCAGAGATGGGTTGTGGCTGGAAGGGCATCCGCTGCGTAAAACCGCTGTGGCGACCCCGAATTAATAAAGGGACTAAGCCGAAAAGAAAATGAATGAATGAATGAAAATTGCAGAAATTTCCTTAAATTTAAATTTCTGGTAAATTTCTGTAATTTAATATCTGGTATTTTATGTTTTTTCCGGCACCCCAGCTGCCAGCAATAGACCGTAAAATTACAGATTTTTTTTACAATGTACTGTAGTTTACAACAAAAATCATAGGGAAAAACCCTATCATGTTATTATATGATTTAGCCAGAGTATAAAGTCATGCACAGCAGGTCTCAAGAGAGATCTAATAATGTATCTGAGTCAGAGATATATATTTTCTCCAGATAGTCAAATGCGCTGAGACAGATTTAACCTGTCTGTTCCAGACGCATGTTTCATGAGTCTGTTCTCTGTGTCTGAGTCAGATTCCTGGATGACTCTGTGATGTCAGTAGCAAACCTGTGTGAGACCACTAACTCTGTTTATATGGAAGTGAATCTATTTTCAGGCTTTCATACACTGTACTCCATAAATGTTCATCAGCGGCCCCTTCCATCGCCTCCTTTTGGAGCCGTCAATAACCATTAGCAAATGCAACGTATTTTCTCTCACCCTTCTGAAGGCTGTCCTCTGAATGACCTGCCAGTGTTTTTCTTTCCTCTTTGAGTGAAGTTTAGAAAATGAAGGAGTGAACGAGTCTCATCGTCATTCGCTCATTTAATTAAAACTCTCATCTCATTAAATCTGCCTCTCATTATGGCCCTCATTTGCCGCAGCTCACAAATTTGAAGAGTGGGGAGGAGAAGAGGGGAAAAAGAAAAGCAAAAGCGAATGTGTTTACTGTGCACGCTTTTCATTTGTTTAACCAATCCCACAGAACACACTCTGGTTAGGGCTTGTGTTTGATATGACGACGCAGATGTTTATTTTTTCATTTAAATGTGCTGAAAACGAAGGTATCGGGAGATTATACTGGTCTCCAGCTCACCCCTTAATTTGTAGCTGCACATGCAGACCTGCAGTTTAAAATTACAGTGTAAAAGTGGGTTCAATGAAGCTGAAGCTCAAATGATCTGGCACAAGCAAACAGGGTTTCCCATAAAAATGTGAAATTATCTGATAGGATGTGATTCTTTGCACTTAAAATATTACTATTAGAAAACATTATTATCAGTATCACTTCCTAAATTAAATAACAAACTTTTTTTTTGTTGATGTACTAAGGCCAAAGCCATTTTTAAGGTAATATATTTTAAATATGTTTCTTTGATCATTGTTATATGCTTTCTTGCACAATATTTTTTTTCTATTATTATCATACTTTTAAATAAAGTAAATAAAGTTGTTGTGATGCTAAATATTTAATACAGTTTTTGTATTTTCTTTTCTGTTTAAAACTTAAGCTATTTATAAAATACAACAATTGTATTTATTCATTTGTTCATTCATTTTCTTTTCGGCTTAGTCCCTTTATTAATCCGGGGTCGCCACAGCGGAATGAACCACCAACTTATCCAGCATTTGTTTTACGCACTGGATGCCCTTCCAGCCACAACCCATCTCTGGGAAACATCCATACATTCTCATTCACACACATACACTATGGACAATTTAGCTTACCCAATTCACCTATACCGCTTATCTTTGGACTTGTGGGGGAAAGCGGAGCACCCGGAGGAAACCCACGCAACCACGGAGAGAACATGCAAACTCCACACACGACCTTCTTGCTGTGAGGCGACATCATTACCTACTGCGCCACCATGTCGCCCCAATTGTATATATATATGTATGTATATATATATATATATATATATGTATGTATGTGTATATGTATATGTTTAATATGATTTTTTTATAATAAAGTAAATAAAGTCTGTAATTATTAGTAATTACTATTGATAATTATTTTACAATGTTTCTATTCCTGTGATTCAAACTCAGTTTTCAGCATCATTATTCCATCTTTCAGAAATCATTCTAATGTTTCAAGAAGGGCTTATTATACTGACATTTTGACTTTCATATTCATGATATAATGCTTTATTACACTCGAATAAGTTTATGATCAGATTACAGTAATTTTTCATGAGTTACACCAGTACAAAATGTTCTGTTGAGTACAGTTATTCACATAATTATTCACAAATATTTATTAATTATACTTAATATTTTTTTCTAACTGTCAAAGAGAGAGAGAGAGAGTTACTTTGTGGCACAGTATTTAATTTGGATTTTTTTATAATAAAGAATGGTCATGTTATGAAAATGTATTAGTGATCAATGTTTCTGAATTTGGAGACAAACAAACAAAAAAAAGTGATGTCAGAAATCATTTAAATGCAATTCAGAAGTAGTCAGAATAGCTAATTACCTAATATGCATACTATAGGTCAAACAAAAATCTTGATTTTACCATTTCTTCATGAAATGAGTACTCTGTAAAAGACTACAAATTGTACTTTTAACTTAGATAAGTCTTTCTTTTTCTTTCTTTCTTTCTTTCTTTCTTTCTTTCTTTCTTTCTTTCTTTCTTTCTTTCTTTCTTTCTTTTTCTTTCTTTCGTTCTATTTTCTTTCTTCAGTCTTCTGAGCACCCCGATATGGAGCCCATTTTTAAAACTTCTATTTGACATGTGATAGGCACAGAGACATGAGTACACATTGCGTTTAGTAAGCTGTCATGAGTAGTTTGGGTATAGGGCTCCTTGATAATGCATCTATTTGTGTTACACTGACTCATTATTCTTTTTCCTGTGACTTCACAAATCGGTCATGTAGCCGTGCTGATGGTTTGCCCACTGCCGCCTGTTCATGAGTGTTAGTAAGCAGACACCAGTCCAGTGTTCAGGTTTCTTTGCCGTCTGACTGCAGAACGGTGTGCTCAGGTTCCCTGTCTGCGTAACAGAGGTTTGTGGGACAGATAACCTCACGAGATTTCACACTGGACGCTCTCCGGGTAACATGAGTATCCCTGCACCTCTTGAGCGAGAAACTGTGGCCATTTCCACAGGTACGCATTAAATTAGCTCTTTTGTCAGGGCTCTGCTTATATTAGGCTTTGGGTATTAATGACTGAATAAATCTTTTACAAATATGCTACATATTTCTCTCACCACCGGTCAATAATTCATGGCATTAGACCATTATTTCACTCCCGGGTGAATTAATTAGTCATGTAGAGCGTGAATGTACAAATGCCTACAGTGTTAGACACGCTTTTGTGATCCGTGTGACATTACCAGGAGAAGCCTTGATGGAAAAAAAAGACACTTAAACCAGCCCAAATGGGTTTGCTGGTCTCTCTTCCCCAACAACGACGTAATTAGCAGCTTAACTACTGAGACATGATGCATTGCTAGAGAAACTAACTGGTGAAGATATAGGAACTGTGTCACACATCCGTCATTCAAGACACATTGGTTAGAGCTGTCGTCATTGAGATTAAGCTGTGGTGGACTGATAACTGATGCTAATTACTGTAAGTAGTTTGAGATCAAAATAATGTCAAATTATTGCTTTATTAACGAATAGCATCTGAGAACTATTCGCTATTTTTGCTAAATTCACTTTGTTTTTTGCCATAATTCAGTGGTTCTCAAACTCAAACTAGTGGTACACAAGCTTCCTTCTAGTGGTACGCAGAGGAATCTCTGAATAATTAAAGTAAAAAAATGAACACACTTTTAACCCTTTGACGCATAGATAACACAGATGTGATCAGTAAATGGATTTTAATAGGCTAAACCTTTTATTTAAGTGGCTGACAATAATAAATATCCTGAATTTGAAGAATAATCTGCCTTGTTTTTGAACTGTGCAGTGCTGTAGCTGCTTAATTAGACCTACTACACTACTGTACTTCAATACCGGTTATTATGGTGGTAGTTGGAGAGACAATTTTTTTTCTGAGGTGCTACTTGGTGAAAAAAGCTTGAGAAGCACTGCCATAATTCATTATGAAAAAACCCTGAAAACTAATGCAATGATGGTTTTTAAAAGATTTTCCTATGAGGTTTTATAATGGTTCATCGGTTCTTGAGGAAAATATGTTTTGTGGTAAACATGACTTAGCAGTACTTGGACATGCTGCTCTACAATATATATTTGCACACTCTCACACCTCAAACCTAATTATTTATTACAAAATAAACATAAGTGCTTTAAAATGTGCATTTTGTGCATACATGTTAGTGTGCTATATTCACGAGGAGTATATCATGGTATCATCAAGTTATGCTTAACACAGATCTTTGTTTACTCATGAATTTAAAACAAAAACATTATAAAATGCCCAGGAACTTCTTAAGGAGACCAACACTGGACTGGTCTTCAACGTTACTGCTTCACCATGGATTCCATTGTGGAACCACATCCACAGTCTTCAAACATGTTTTTTTAATTGCATTAATAAACTGAAAGATGTAGAAATAAACGAGTAACTGGAATCAACTATTCTAGATATAAATTGCAACTATTACAACTATAAATTGTACTGCATGCACACTTGTTTATTTTGTTTAGGTGCATGATCTGTTGAAGTTCATGACATATCAAGATGACAGCTGTAGTTCCAACTACATTAGTTTGCAGTAGTAACTTATTTTGTTATTGACACAGGGACACATAGTTATGTTGCTCATAGAAAATCCATCCCTGGTCAGAACAGCTAATCAAAACCATTACCCCAATAATACAGTTACAAAAACATTAGGATACATATAACTTCACTATGATGTATTAGTATTAGTAGATAAATTAGTAGATAATTCATTCATACGAATATGTTTGATCTCGTTAGTATAATAATGGACAATCTTTATTTAAAAAGGCAAGCTTGAAGGCCTGCCCCTGACTCCAAACAGAACTGTTACTTGGTTGTCGGTAATTGTACAAAGGTTATTGTACTAATTAATAAAAACTTGTTCACACCATAACAAAAATATGATTAGTTACTTTACTTGAAAAGTGAGTAAACAAATTGCTTTTTATTGATATTACTTTAAATAAAAGTCATTAAACCCATTGACTTAACTTTTATAATTATGCACATAATTTGTTTACTTAATAATTATAAGGCAACGAGTTTACTTTCTTTCTTTTTTTTTAAGTCAATTAATCACTTTTGCACTAAACAGCCAAAATGTAAAATAGTTACAAATTGTTATTTTTGTTGTTACAAGAGTTATTTTTGTTGGCTGAACATCCACTTAGTCAGGCTGAGAGTCCAAATTTGACTAGCTACAACTAGTTTAAACAGTTGTTTTTTTTTCACCCTCAACTATTTACGGTAATATTCAGAATTCAGTTTTCTTTTCTTCATAATCAGACAAGCATTTGTTTCCTAAAAACCAAAGTCTAATAATGTTATTATCCTTACAAGAGGATACCATTATCACATTAAAAATAATATTATTATCATTTATAAGGGATTGACAAAGCATGAATAGTGCTGTCTTTAGATTAGGTCCCAAAACTGCATGCAGTTATTAACCTATAAAGTAATTATTACTATGCCTGAATAATAAGATATATAAATGTTCATTTAAATAGTTTATTGAACATTTTCTAACTTATTCTGAATGTCTTTAACCATCATACTTTTAAGTATCTACTTTACTAATAATCCAATACTTCATTTAGTCATTTGCTATTAACAAAGAATGAAAATACAATCATTAAGCACATTATACATGTGCGTATAAGTCAAGAATACAGCATTTGTAGCTGTATTTATAAACTGCTTACTAATGTCTTATAATGTAGATGATGAATTAACAATTTGTCAATGTTTAATAAATGTTTTATAATGTGCAGTAATTATAAAGTCTTACCATAACTTGTTATAAAGCTTATTCAACTTTTTTTAAAGGCTATTAAAATTAAACTATAATTATTAAGTCTTAGAAACAGTGGATGAACCTTGCTATATCCAAAGCCAACAAGCCCCAAAATAACACAGGCACTTCTGCTGCCCTGGTTAAATATCCTGTGTAAAGCGGCTCATTGTAAGTGGCCTGATATAGATGGTGTGGATAGACTGTGCTGTCTGGTTTGCTTCGACCACTTGTGGAGAGCTTAGAATAGTCTGAGAAAGAGAGGAGAGACGGGGTGTGGTTAGCAGCTCTTAATGAGAGCTTTCCATTACATCTAAGTGTGTGTGTGTGTGTGTGTGTGTGTGTGTTTCTCTGATGACCAAGCACCTGTCTATCACTGATAGATCTCCTCCTGTCTGGGTGCGTGTTATTTCCTCGCCTTAAGCCCACGGTTCTTCTAACGATTTTCCCCCCTCATCTTAACTGGCTAGATCATATTCTTTTACACAGCTTGTCGTGCGTGCCTGTGTGTTTGAGCAAATGACCAGCTGTGTGCCAGCTGTGTGCCCACTAAGTGTTGAGTGGATTGGGGAAAGAACTTATGAGATGTATGCATATGCACACACACACACACACGCACAACATAAAAACACACATTTCACACCTACCATCAAATGCTTCTCTGCCAAACAGACATTGGCAAATTTTAAACTCACAAGATCAAACGCAGCAGAAAATTATGAATCAGCTTTTGGTGGACTATTAAACATGCCCACACATACACAGAGTGAACATTAGCTTTAAGAGGAACAGATGGCGTAATGAGGTGTCTGTACTGTTTGTAATATCTGTAGGTCTATATTTAACAGGCATCATTTTGTATTATTATTAGACTCTACAGTATAATAATGCTTCACACGTATCCATTAACATATCTTGTATCTGTTTTTGATCTGGTAGAAAGTACTATAATAGGTAGATTAATGCATTCAGTACTATTTCTGCTAAACAGCATTTGTGGGATAATTCTGATTTCCACAAAATTAAAATGTGATTAAAAATACAGTGAATTAAAAACACAATTTCAAACTAAAATAAATTTAGCACAGCTTTCGTTGCATTTTGTTAAACTTTTAAAACATGTTTGAACATTTTATGAATTGAGCCAGTTTACAGTACATGGCATTGCTTTTCTTTTCGGTAACATTTTATTTTGATGGTCCCTTTGTTGAATTTAAGTTACATTGCAACTAATTCTCAATAGATTATAAGTAGACTGTTTGGTTGGGGTTAGGGTTGGGGTTAGTGTAAGTTGATATGTACTTGCAAAGTTTCTTATAGTCAGTTAAATGTCTGTTGAATGTCAGTATCAACAGATATTAAGTAGTCTACTGATACTCAAATGGACCTTCGAAATAAAGTCTTACCCTTTTTTCTAAAGAGGAATAAAGAATAAAGATAAAGAATTATTGGTAAGCCAATCAACTTAACCCTTTACCTTCCCCACCAAGAAAAAAATTCTTAACTCGCTAGTTAACATACCCAATGCATTTTTTTTCAACACATCCCATAATTTCTAAAATATCAACAAATGGTTATGTCGGTTTATGGTAAAACTACCAGAATTAATACATATAATATGAAAAATCTGAAAACATAAAGTGTAAGAGCAATTTATTTTAAAAAATATATATTTTCTTTGAAAACCAACAATGCTGTGTGTGTAAGCCATTATTGAAAACAGTCATTCTTTAATTCACTTTTGCAGTCATTATTTAAAACAGTAAAAACATGGTCAACCATTTGGTAGAGCGGCAGTCAAAGGGTTAATGCCAATAGTGCTGTGAATTTAACTTAAGTCCTATTGATATTGCAGACCAATATTGCTAACTGATTCCAATATGATATCTCTAATAAATGAAACGTTGAATGAATGGATTTGCAGTAAAGACGTTTATGACTATTGATATTTTTTAAAGTTCTTTGCAAATGCATACATTCATTCATTCATTTTCTTTTCGGCTTAGTCCCTTTATTAATCCGGGGTCGCCACAGCGGAATGAACCGCCAACTTATCCGGCATTTGTTTTTACGCAGCGGATGCCCTTCCAGCCACAACCCATCTCTGGGAAACACATCCATACATTCTCATTCGCATACATACACTATGGACAATTTAGCTTACCCAATTCACCTGTACCACATGTCTTTGGACTGTGGGGGAAACCGGAGGACCCGGAGGAAACCCACGCAACCACGGGGAGAACATGCAAACTCCACACAGAAATGCCAACTGGCCCAACCGGGACCTGAAATGCATACATTTATTTATTTATTTAAACAAACATATATAGTCACATTTAGCTTTATGATGACAAAGAATTCCAATCTTGTGTCATTTCTGTGAGTTGGCGAGTGCTGTTTATTGTGTGCATACAGTATTTACTCATTTATTATTATTATTATTTCTAATTACAATACCTTTGAATTAAGTATCAATTTTCTTCACCCTAAGCCTAATTTTGTTTTCACAACATAAAATGTACAGTTGCCTTAAACCATTAATAGTTGAAGACTTGGCAAACTCGGGATCTCGTGAAGGTATCAAATGTAAGTCTTCTTGAAAAAGACAGAAAGAAATAGCACTAATGCCTCTGTGTCGGCTCTATCCGTAGTTCTCGCAGGATCCAGCAGGCTCCAGAGCGCAGTTAGCAGAGTCAGGAATGCAGCGAGCTCAGATTTGCCAGAACTGTGGCTGGCTTGCATATGTTTGTAATTGATTTCTTAAATATTTATTTCTCCATTCACAATCTTTGTTTGGCTTTGTGTAACTCATATCAGAATGCCACTCTGAGCAATTACAAACTTCTGGGATGGCCCGCCGATGAACCCTGAGATACATTTGATAGGTGTCAGCGGTATGTATATGCGCGCGTGTGTTTGTATTGTAGAGACAGAGAAGAGAAGACCAGACCAGATCAGGCGAAATGGATGACAGTTACATGCCTTTCAGCCAATTAATTGTCATCTCAGCTGTTGTTTTAACTCTCTGCCCTGCACACGTCCCTGCTGTTATTCTTATCGTTTCCGGAGGACGAGCTCATCTGTGTATGTAAAAGAGCCAGATGACCTTCAGCCCCACAGCAAAGGTCAGAGTTCACCCGATGTATATTTCATTAGCAAACGGCATGGATTCAGAGAGGGAGCCACAGAAATAGATCCAAACGAAGCTCTGGGGATTTTTCCATGCTATATACACTATTAGTGCTAATTATTCGGCTCTCCACTGCCGGCAAAATGGCATTCGACATGCTTGCACAGCTCTCTCGCACAGGAAGGACACTGTCAGTCTCTCTTCGCATCTTCTGGAAGTCCAAAATAATTGCGCAAATTATTTAGTCGTAAAGCAGATTATAGACACTTACATCAGAGGCAGATAAAACCGCTTGTCTGCCTGAAAACACACAGATAAATCAACTTTTCCTTGAGAGACTTGTCCTTCGGTTGTTACGCTTCTGGATGTCACGCTCTCCCTGCCGTTGTTTTGTCCCGCGTCCCGCTGAGAGGCCATCTCTGCAGTCTTTCAAAAATACACAAGCTTTTGTGCGATAGGAAGCGCAGAGAAGGGTCTGTGTGAAAGAGCTTACAGTTCCAGTGAGTGACGCTGATTTAGCATTACAACAGAGGAGGCGGCTCTGCTTGCCTACACTTTAAAAAGTGTGTGCACACACTTGGCAAGGGGTGGAAGGGTGTGCGTTTGGGCCTGACTGGATTGATCGAGCATGGGCTTCTTTTTTTCTGCCTCCCTGGAGCCTATACTTCCTACTTCCTGTCTATCCAGGAAGACGGCGATGAAAATAATTCCAGAAAAGAATTAGTTTGCATAGAATGCACAAGCACTGACAACACACACACAAACACACACACACATTCCTTGGCTCATTGTGCCCAGCAAAGAAAAAAAAAAACCTTTGTCCCTGGTCCAATAGAGGTCCCCTCTCACCCGTATTTGGAAGACATGCTCTCACACAAACACATCCTCTCTCATTTGCATGGCAATAGCATTATTAGGGAGAGAGATGTCATGGTGACAAGAAGTTTATATGTAAGCACAAAGAGAAGTGAAGAAGAATGGAGTGCACTTTGCTGTTCATTTGACAGCCTTTAACACACACACACACACACACACATTCTTTTTCGGCGTCTATTAACTCATTTTATAGCATGCATTTCTTGTTCTGGTGAACTCCTTCTTCCACTGATATTGTCACAAAGTATGTTTACATGTATTATTACAATCAAGCAACAGTTAATTATGGAACAAAATCAGTGCCAAAAGTAATTGAAATAAAACGTTAATAATACATTGAATTCAAAACTGCTTGCATTTTAGTGACTGAATTGCCAGGGTTTGTAATTTTAGGTCCTGAAATTTATTCTGCTATCAGCAATCTATTGCTTTTCCTGCAGCTGCCGGATGTAATGTCGAATTTTAACAGCCGAATTTGAGCCACTGAATTTATTGAAGCAAATTTTTGAACTGGAATAAAATGAACTGAAAATTCATTGAATGTCATACTTTGTATTTTTAAACAGAACTGAATATTTTGGAAGTGAAATATGGAAGTTGAACATGAAGTGTAGAATTTAAACAAACAGCTCTGTTAAATTTCAGGACCTAAAATTACAAACCCAGGCAATTCAAGTCACTAAAATTATTTTTCAGTTAGTGATATTCGACAAGCTTTTCATTTCAATACTTTTGGCTTTGATTTTGTTCCATAGTTGGTAGTCTTCATCTACACTTAACACAACACTGAATTTGAGGATTGCAATTGAATATTTGTAAGATTAAACACAACTCTTATGCCAGTTGAAGTTTGCTTAATATTACAATCAGGGTAATGATGATTTGTATTTGAAAATTAAAACTTGTTTATGTGTTTGAGCCTGTAATGTACTCAACAAAAGCCATACAACAACAAAAAAGTGCTATTTTTTAATGATACTGAAACTAATCAAAGCAAATTTGTGAAATTGTGACATAATTTGCTTGTGTATTAAATGGTCAGTCTATAGGCATGCATGCATACCTGTCAATCAAATGGACTACAAGACTGTTTGTTTGTGCAGTGCAGAATGTGTGTATACAAACTACACAAAGTGTGTGGTATTCATTGTACACTACCTGACAAAAGTCTTGTTGTCGATCACAGTTGTAAGAGCATCAAATAATGACTTTACTTCTAGTTGATCATTTGTAAAAGTGGCAGAAGGTAGATTTGTTCGATGAATCATCTGTTGAACTGCAACCCAATCATCACAAATACTGCAGAAGACCTATTGGAAAGCGTATGGACCTAATATTCTCACAGAAATCAGTCAAGTTTGGTAAAGGAACAATCATGGTTTGGGGTTACATTCAGTATGGGGGTGTGCGAGAGATCTGCAGAGTGTATGGCAACATCAACAACTTGAGAAATCAAGGCATTTGTGCTGCCCATTACATTACGAACCACAGGAAAAGGCAAGTTCTTCAGCAGGATAGCGCTCGTTCTCATACTTCAGCCTCCATATCAAAGTTTCTGAAAGCAAAGAAGGTCAAAGTGCTCCAGGATTGGCCAACCCAGTCACCAGACATGAACATTATTGAGCATGTCTGGGGTAAGATAAAGGAGGAGGCATTGAAGATGAATCCAAAGAATCTTGATGAACTCTGGGAGTCCTGCAAGAATGCTTTCTTTGCCATTCCAGATGATTTTATTCATATGTTATTCGAGTCATTGCAGAGATGTGTGGATGCAGTCCTCCAAGCTCATAG
>CAIGQQ010039163.1:5869230-5881034 GCA_903798035.1 Danio albolineatus
AGACAGACATTATTTTAAATGTTACAAGATATTACTTGGGTTGGACTGAAAATAAAATAACGTTAATGAACCTAATGTGCCATCCAATCAAAACATTGAAAATAGTGCAATGGAGTATGAGCCGCAACTTTTTGGTCTCTGTTGCATCGCCATTATGAAAACGGACACTAGAGTATTTAATAAACCCTATTAATCTTGTTGAGAGAGTGAGTTCGTTGGTGCACTCTCTCTTTCCCAGCTCTCCCAATCAATCAGCCCAGCTCTGCTAATGTATTCATGTGAAACGCACAGCACAACTTGTTTGACAGAGCTCCAAGAAAAGAAGAATTTATGAAGTCTTTCCTTCCACCAGAGCCAATCCAAAGAAGCCCTCAGCCACTCTCGCGATCAATACCTGAGCTGGTAAATATATGATCTATAATTATATAGGGAAAACATTAGCCATATATCTGTTGTCAAGACACGGCCTGAGTGGAATTCACTGAATATGACTCATGCTGTTTGATTTGCAGAGTCGAATCTGGCCCAGTGCTATTGATAAAGGAAGCGGTCCAGAATCTGTCGAACAGGTCAGATGGAGGTGCTGGTGACACTCCTGTCTCAGTCATGATGTCATAGCTTTCACAGGAGCACAGAAGCGGTCTTATGAGTTCACACTTTGAGGCGAAATTCTGTACTACACCGCTGACTGATGTACAAGAAGAGAGCAAGTGATTTTCCCTCTTTTTTTCATTCAGACTCTTTTCCTTCTATTGGCAAAAGTCATCTGTTCGCACCTTGGTGTTTGAGAATTGTATCAGGATATTATGTTGTACAAGGAATAGTCTGGGTTTTAGGAATAGGAATAGTCTAGGAAGAGCAATAGTCAATATATATTAGCATAATTTAGACAAACAAATTGTCTAGTTTTCGTTCAGATCTGGGTTACATTGAAGCACTGGCTGTGAATGTGAATAGGCCCATAATGCAAAATCTAAAATACTTCATACTTTAACTAATAATATGTTAATGCATGTTAATTGTATACTACTAATTGCATATTCTGTGTAGTTATAGCACAATGTAAAACTTTGTTGCCATGACACCAACACCCTAAACCCTTATATATGGGGTGTGTGTGTTTTAACAGCCGTACAGATCAAATAATATACACATTTAACATAAGAATTACTGTAAATTAATTTTTAAAGGGATAGGCCTCATAGATCCTCCAAACATTAGTCCCATTCACTTCAATTATTATTGTCTAACGCCTTTTTTTAGGAAATAATCCAAGAGAGTGTTTCAAATCGATTATTTTTCAACATGAGCTTAACTTGTACAATGCTAAAAAAATATATTCCTTTACAGATTAACAATATGTATTAGATCTTAGTCATGTATCTAGTAAATCATCTCTTAAAAGGTCCTTTTCGGTGATCATAAAAAAGTTGATTTTTCAAGCCTGGCATTGGTGTGATCCCTTTGTAGTTTAACCTTTACAGTTCAGTCGTTCCATTCAGATCACATTCACCAAGGCAGCCCTTTTTTCACGCTACGGAGAAAGGGGAGCAAATGCAGGGGGAGACAGATCCATGTCTGGGCAGAGGCAAAGAGAGAGGGATGGAGACTTCTCTTGGTTGGGGGAGGAGGAATAAAACGTGCAATACTCTGCTTCAAAGAAACATTTCCATAATTGCCCTGTAACTTGGCCATAATGGCTGAGGAGGCTGAGAAAGGCACAATCTTTCAGATGGCTGAACGGCAAAGGCTCCCACCACCTTTCTGTCTTTTTCTCTCCCTTTCTTTCTCCGTCCTCTTCCTTTTACACCCATAACCCTCTGCCCCACTTGTTGTCTTTCAGATGGAGTGAAAGAATTCCTCTCTCTAACCTCTGTCAACAAAGGGCATGAAATTAGCGCTCTCCACAGCCCCGCCTCCTGTCCTACAGAGTGTCACTCTCTCGTTCTTTTGTCCCCAAACCTGCCAGAGAAAGAAGCCACCGACAAACGTTCACGCATTTGCTTGCTTTTCCTTATAGCATTTCCTACATCCGACATGCTGTCACTGTTTAGTTTAGACTGTGAACACTAAACATCCAGACCCTCAAGATCTCTGTGAGGTATGAACTATTCAGTGGTTCTGAAAATGTTTTTGTATCATAAAACTAATCCAGGCTTTAGCAAAACAGACACTCGAAGCTGGTGTTTTTGTATCTATGTGTGTGTGAGTGTGTGTAAAACACGATTTGGGGGTGTAAATGTGGTTATCTCTTCTCTGAGGCTGCAGAAGTGTTGAGATGGCCTGTAACCTCATGCACAGTGACAGTGTGGAACATGTGTCCTCTACGCTTTCACTGTTTTCCTCTATAGCCTTACAGGTCATCTAAACATGTCAGCCATGTCTGAGGAAAAAAACTCTACACACTCGTTTCAGAGAAAGCCAGTGCTCTGAGCTGTGTGTATATGTGTGTGTTTGTCAAGCTAACAATCAGCAGTGCCTCATAAAAGGATTAGTGACCTCCACAAAGAGAACAGGGCTCTTCAAAGCTTCTGCAGGGCTACAATAGCGCTGACATTTGTCCTGCTCAGTGCAGGGATGGGGTGTGGTGGGACATCGTCACCACAGAGCACGCTGACAGAGAGGGGTGGACAGGGGCACGGCACAGGGCTGGTCCTCTCTTTCACAGGCTGACTCTGGCCCCTTCGGCAGCCCACTCTGGTCTTCATGTCCTCCTCCGGTGCTGTCCATTCATGCAGAAGGCTGCTGATGACTCCATTGGCTGGTTTTCTCTAAAAGGGTTAGCCCTGTCTGTCCTCCCTCTCGGCATCAATGGCGAGTCAGAAAGATAGATTAGATTTGCCTTTGATTCCACTGTGTTTCATCGCTTTCCCCCATCCAAATTGGTATTTAACAAAGCATTCCTCACAGTGAGCGGTACAGCTATGTAGCTCTGTCATTGATGTAGAGGGAGAATGGTACTTGGAGATATAATGGGTTAGTGGTGGCTAATAGACTGAATTGCCATTTATTTGGAGAGTGTCAATGGCTCTGAATTTCCCACAGATGCTGCAGTTCTGCGCCACTCAAAAGGACAGGTTATATTTATGTATGTATGCACACTGATGACATTATGTCTCTCAGGCTACTCAACCGCCCTTAATATAAATACACAATGTATTATCTTGGTGTGCCCATGTCTGTTTGTGAAGATTTTAGTTTTTGCAGCGCCATCGTATTTTGGAGAAAGCTGCAAGCTAAACTTTGTGAAAACTTAAAGTCCTAGTTTATAGAGAGTTTAAATGGGTTTATTATTGTAGTTAATATAAAATGTTGATTCATTCCTTGCTCGTATTTTGTCTATACCTTAGAATAAAATAAAACAATAATTTCCAGTGTTTTACTGCTATCTTGATCTGCAATTAAATCAATAATAAGTAATAATAATATCAGGTAATAATTAAAAAAAATAACTATTTAAACAAACAAATGAATAAATAAAATTATCTGAGGGCGCCGCTTAACGTTTTTAGCTCCGCAGCAATTCATACTAACCCTCTTGTGTATCGGCGGGGGGAAATGGGCTCCCGTTTTTAACATTGCTGGAAGCGTTGGAATAAAAAGAGGAGTCAGTGTTGATTATTGCTCATTAGCCACAAGGACATCCACTTAACTCTGAATAAATGAGTGACACTAACAGCCCCAGTCGGAATGTCCTCCGCGTAGCTCAGAGCGAAATGTTCATTAATGCTCTCCATTTGCTAAGTTGAGAAAGAAAGCAGTTGGACACGTATGGCGACATCGGTATCGGTGATTACTTTGTTTCTGGTGAGGCATTTTAATCCTTAATTTCATGCGATGATCAGAGACGCCGTGAAGCCCAGTGTCATCCTTTCAGGAGCATTTCAAATGGATTTTAATGATCAAGAGTGGCTCAGGTCCCTTAGCGCCTAATATACACGGAATATCCTACACACCAAACAAGCATCAATATTTATGACAGACCTGAACTGGCTTGTCACTGTAAAAGGCGCGTATGTGGTATAAAAAAGTCTACATTTTTTCAAGCTGACGATAATTCGAATATAATTTTGCTGATGAAAGAAAGTGCGTGGGGAAAATCAAAGTTGTTTTTCACAAGGGATTGTAACACGAGTTGAGTTGTAACGCCACCAGTTTAACCAATTAGAAACGCGTTTACATTGGTAATCACCATCCTCCTGAAGTAAACGCAAAGTTACATAAATTAACAAAGCTTCTTAAATAAAAATGTAATGAATATACAATTAAAGGTAACAAAAAATACAAGTTGTAAAAGCCAACTGAGTGTGATTGATACGTTAAAGTTGTTTATAATTTATTAGGCCAAGCTGAAAATGATTGTTTATTTATGCCTATTTGTATTAAAATGATCAGAATAAAATGAGTGTGTATGTTGGTGTCGCAATTAGGCTTCCACAACAAATTAGATTACCACATTAATAATAATAATAATAATAATAATAATAATAATAATAATAATAATAATAATAATAATAAAAATAATAATAATGTTCGAACAGAATGGCCTTTACTATGGTAAGTCATATAGGCTATGCTTTTATTTTTAAACTATTTTAATGAAGATATGATACATATAGGCTACTATTGAAGTAACCACAAGCGGAAAAAATATGTTTTATATGTTTAGACAAATGTGCATCAACATTCTCCGTTCTCTCAGTGCGCATTATCAAAGGAAATGGCTTGGCTAAGTGACCACACAGTAATGTATAATTTAATAACAGCCTAATATCATAGCGAGTGTATGCAGTTTTTGTATGATCGCAGGTCGTGGTGGCATGCGTCTTCAGTCTGTAGAAGTTGAAAACGCTAGCCTGTTTGCCACTGGCCTTGCGCTCTCCCTCTTGACCTGCACGGTGCTCATAAGAGGGTCAGCGCTGATTGGAGAATGTTGGTCACTCGCGCGCTGTGCCACTTTCTGCGCTCTAGCTGGTGGCGCTCTTCCGACTGAGAGCCAGAACGATGATTACATCAATCAGTGTCACAAACGTCACGTAGCGTTTTATGAATATTCATAGCCAGCTCTTAGTTTGTCTGAACGAAATCGCATAGAGGTGGGCTAATTGAATAGGCAAGTAGTATAAAATCTTATAATAAACCGGGCATCGAGCACGAAGAATTCTGTTTTATTAGCTCCGGACAGTTTTCTTGCTTTTATAGGCTGCAATGGTTTGTAGGTCTACAAGAGGGGCAGAGGCATAATTAATGACAATGAGAATATTCATTGGAATTACTCATTTTTATAAGGTAAGTTGTAGTAAACAATATGGGCTGAATTTAAACAAACAAATAAATATTAGTAATTTTCAACTTAATTTGTTTGTTTAAATTCAGCTTATATAAATGCAACAATTTGCAATAGACCTTCATATTAGTTTAGCGAATTTGTGCTCGGTAAAGCATCGGTAATGTGACAGGCTAGGCTTTTTTTTATTGTAATTATTCTTAAATGTTATTTTTTATGTAGCCTGGTTGTGGTGTGTTTGAACTGTAAGTGTACAACAACATAGGTTGCTTTCCTTTTGAATGTTGCGAAAATAGTTTGTTTTTATTGTTTGGTTTTCCTTAGAGCCTATGAAATTATATTTGACATTTGCCCTACTGATTATTTTGCCATTATTTATTTATTTAGCTTTGCGGAATATGGTCTACATGATGTAATTTTGTCTAAACAGTGTCATAATATCCATCCAGACTATTTTCCTCATTGGGAAATCGCTCGATTTACATTGCTTAACATTCGTATGAGCTCCAAGCAAATCTCACAAAAATAATGATCACAAAAAATACCCGAGGTTTATCTTCTAAAATAAGTAACATAAATGAAAGATTGTGATCAAAAAGGCCCAGTTCGTGTCAAGGCCGCTCAGAGTGGACTGTAGAGGGAGCTCCAACTCTAAATTTCTACAAACTTTGGAAACCCTGAAACAAAGATGCTGCCATGCAAATCAACTTCAAGAGGGAAAACACACATAAATAAATAATTTCGCAGTATCGAAGGCATATGGCAAGCAGCACAACATCAATGTCTTATTAGAATTCATTAGACTTTTAAAAGGCAGAATCTAAAAAAATATATAAATAGTCGAGATTACATTAAGCATCTGTACAGAGGAAACCGTTTAACTTTTTTGCACGCTTTTCCTCTTCAAAGAAGAAAATATTCAATTCTCATTACAGTGAAATTGAGTTGTATGCTATATCAACCCAATATAAATGAAATAATTATTCATTTCATATTGGCTGTTCCGCCTCGATGGGATAATCCCCATCCATTAATATCCAAATACGCGATTCAAGAAGGAGCTAATTACAGTTAAGTCCCTGAAATAGGAAAATACTCGAAATCCTCCGTTTCAGAGCTCATAACCTCGAGTTAACGTTTCCCATGCCTTTCAAAACACACACGGTAACCATTTCCGAACAGAAAAGCTTACAACATGTCATTTCATATCATTTACAATATTTACACTCCACACTGTTTTCAAAGAAAAAGAAAAGAGTGACGGTAAAGTTGCAGCGGTTCATTTATTAGCCAAAATATAGACTTTCTTGTACAATTTCGGATCACAAGTATATACATTTTATTTACGTTATATACAAAAAAACATTTCAACATCAAATCCTCACAGAGCTTACAAAAGAAAATGGGACTCACAGACTACTTGGCCTGACAGCATTAACATCAGCCATTGTACACAGGACATGCTTACAATGTAAGTATACAGAAGTGAGTTATTTTTATTTTACATTCCTTACACAGGTTAAAATGTGAAGTAAACAAAAAGGCAGAAAAGCCTACGAGGACGAGAGGGCGGATAATACCATGGCAGCTTCGAGTTGGTTCTGGGGCCTATGGGGATATAAAAGGGAAGCATGAAAAAACACGGGGCCAATACAAAACTAAATCTGCAAGCAGTATAACACAATGTTTCTTTTTTAAAATCAACATTCTGATACTATATCGCATCGACGCATTGGAAATGTATTGGATTGACATATGGGTTTATTATTGCACAAGCACAATATTTAAATTGTTTAAACCACGGTGTAAGTACCCGAGCGCGTGAGACAGCCATGCATGAAAATTATGTGATCTTCAAATGTTATCTAACAAATAAAATAAAATATAAACACGCTAAATTAAAGTGATGGACAGATAATGTTAGATCTCCGCTCTTACCGTCTTTGAACAGGATGGAAGGCTGTTTTTAACAACTTTTTTTCTGCTTCCAAGGCACTAGATCTTTCTGAAATAATAAAATCAGTAACAACAAGAAACAAATCAATGTAAATGCCAATTTATTAATAAAATTCTTACTATTACTATTTTAAAAAGCAGAGTCTTTTAAAATATATATTACAGCCAGTGGTTGAGAAAAGTTTGCGGCCTAGAAATATCCAAATTCGCACTCTTACACACCTTTTAAAAAGGCAACAAAAAACCTGTTCCCACACATTCAAATGAACAGACATTTGAGTATTCGAAAATAGAAAAAATGAACGAAAACCAATATATAGGTATATATCAGATAAGTACTCTCCACTAGACATTTGCATTTCAAATATATTTTTTCACTTGAAGGTTTCACAGTAGTGATCAAATGAAAATGGATGCAGGGAGGAATAAGAATGGTGCGTCTCCAGTCTGTCAGTAAAGTCTTAATGATGTTAATAAAAAGCAATAATTGCGCATCTCTGCGATTCTCAGTGTGGGTGACATGTACCTGTGACTGTGGACTCGGAGTTTTGACTCCTGTCCTCTGCTTGTCTGCTGTACAGGGCAAGGCCATTCGCCGAAGCCTGGTTACTGAGTCCTAAGTAGTGGTTAGAGTTCAGCAAGGCGAGCTGGTGTGCGGTGAAACCCCGATTTGTCCAGCTCTGGATTTTCCCTACGGGACACGAAAGGAGTCTATGAGGAGTGATGATGGTCTGAGTGGCCGACGCAGCGGAAGTCCCGTTCATCAGAGGAGATTTTCGTGGATTGTCTGGAGTTGTGGCAGTCTCTGCCAAAGACCAGATTTTAGGTTTGGGAGCCGGCGGTGCGTTGTTTTCTGAGGGCGGAGAGTTGATAATGGCCTGGTTGATTTTGACCGGCTCGCCGTTGGCCTGTTCTAAGCTGTTGTGGTGGAGGTGATGGTGATGACTGTGATGGTGAAAGTGCTCTGCGCGGTCGCCGTGAATTTCTTTACCGTCTTTCACCATCGCTTTGAACAACCTTTGCTCCGGCCCTTGTAAATCCTCATAGCCATCTGAAATTTCAGAGTCGCTCCTGCCATCCAGTTTCAAATCAGAATGCAGTTCGTCCTGTTCGTCTAAATCGTCCTTATTCTCAATATTCTCCGTGTCGATATTCTCCAAATCGATTTCCTCCTCGTCCTCGCGTTTGTCTCCGTCATCTCCCTCGTGATCACTGTTGTAAACATTTCCTTCTTCGTCCGTGCGACTCCGTGGTGTCCAGGTCATCTTGTTCTCCTTCTTTAGCCTCCTCCTGGCGTTGGCGAACCAGGTGGACACTTGAGTGAGGGTCATTTTAGTGATGATGGCCAGCATGATCTTCTCGCCTTTGGTGGGATATGGGTTTTTCCGGTGCTCGCTTAGCCAGGCCTTGAGCGTACTGGTGCTCTCCCTGGTGGCATTTTTGGGTCTGGAAGGGTCTCCGAACTGGTACTGACCATATGGGTAAAAAGCAGGATGATGGTGAGCAAATCCAGGATGCTGAACGCCCGGGCTGTCCTTTAATTCATACTGTGCCCCCTGAAAAACACAGAACATTGATTCAACATTAGTGCAATTCCCTATTACTATTATTGGCATAGCCTGCATATATTGTTGAAGAATCTATTAATTCTGTAAATGATTTTGAGTCTATGAGAGCAATTACAAAAGCACAAGAAAAAGGGTTGATTTTCTTTTTACTTTAAAACTAAAAAAAACACATTTCACCAGTAATACATTATTTAATAACTTGTTCTTAATGTATTTATATAAATTATTTCACACAGACAATATATATATATATAGATATATATTAGACGTGGGCTAATAAAAAGTATAGCCATTTTAATTGAGTGCAATTCATAAACATCCCAATAACGCACTCTTCTCTCATTTTTGTTTTAAGCAGCTATCTATTATTTATAACTTTTTAAAAAACTTTTTGGCTTCACAAAACGTACAAAAGCAAAGTTCACAACCATTTAGCAAAACTAGCAATCGGTAATGATTGATACAGAAACACAAATTGAAGGAACTGGTAAGGTGTTAAGCCAAGGCATATATGTTAAACATGTTTAAAACAGTTAATTTTATTTGGGTTATTAGAGTACGAATAGAAAATCACACGAAAATAAAATGATTACTCACCAGTTGATTGAAAATGGACAGATCATTTGAATAAGGAAGAAAAGCTCCATAGCTTTGTGCGGCAGCGAAAGGTGATCCGTACATAGTAGAGAGAACATTAGAGAGCGCCCCGGACGGGCTCAGGTCTGTCCCGGCTCGGGCACTGCCTATTCCCTGCCTGTCCTGCGAGTATATGGGTCGGATGTACTGATATCCCAGCTGTGGGAAAGACATTGTTGTGGAGAAAGTCTACTGGAGTCACAAAAAGCGGCGAATCGCCCTCTTGGTGCGCACCACGATATCCACTTTACAGTGAGTACAAAGTGTCAGGGAAGTCTATATTTCCTCCGAAAGAGCCAGTGTAAACGATCCGATTGCGCTTTCCTCCCTTACTTCCCTATTGATCTGAATGGACTAAGGTCAGGTCCTTACAGATTGCTTTAGATTATTGGAACTCCTTTTTGTGATTGACATTTTTAGTCGTTCAGAAGCTCCTCCTATTTCTCAAGTCTCACCCCCACTTACACAGCCTCTCTCTCTTTCTCTCTCCCTCCCTCCCTCTCTCTCTCTCCCCCTCTCTCTCCGCTCCTGCTCTCCGTCTGGATAAGTCCTCTGACGTCGCCATCTCTTATTTGAATGAGTTTCAAATCTCATTTTATGGCTCGCCAATCATTTCATTTGTTATTTGTTCGCGGCTTCAGCCCTTTCCCATTTTTTGTGTTACTTCTCAAAAATTTTGATCATCCACAAAATGGTAAATATTTTATTCTTGAATCATTAACGTCCCGCAGATCTTTTGTGTCTTTCATTTACTCGCGTCTCTTCCATGCATGTGAAACGAAGAACTTTAAAGTGTAAATCGCAGTTTAGACAGAATTTTGTTTGCTCTGACAAAATACTGAAGGAAAACCTTGTACGAAGAGCGTTTTTAGTTCATCTTACACGGAACAAGCCAGTCGAGGTCCTCTGACGCCTTTAGTGTGTGAACCATCAAAACATTGGCATTTTACGGTTCGCTTTCAGAGTAAGTTGACAAGAAACGAACAGCCTAAAAGCAGCACATTTCTTTTAATGTAAAAAAAAAAACTAAATTACAATTTAGTGTAGAGCATCTACATTTTTAACTTAATATTATTTTTACTTTTATTATTAATGCTATTATTTTTATTATTATGTCATGTAACTAATATAGTTAAACTGTCTGTTTTCTGGGCGTTTTTGATGTATTAAATTATAATCGCAAATGTTTCAATTGCATTCATGTGTAAAATCTTCTGTTCTTAAAAAACATATTTTGAGCGATTAACCTACCGGATTACTCTACAGATCGACAGATATCCACTGAAAAGATCTGATATAATCCGCACCCTTCTGTAAATAATACGGATTAAAACAAAGGACGATGATCACGATTGAAATTCCTTGAATCAATATATGAAAATATGCAGGAAACATCTATAATCGTATTATGCCTCTAGTCTAGTGTCATCATATGTCTGCTAATCGTCTTCCAAACAACGGCACCGATTAGTGCTTTAACGAGTTTCATTTATTTGAATATAGGATGACTAAATCTCAATTCAGTAATGAAAGATTAGGGCGAATCAACTTCGGTTTGGATTTACTGAAGTGGTTTCCAAGAACGTAATGTTCCTCTTAAACCTACCATCTGCTTTTAAAGAGATATTGTTATGGCATATAATATCTGGAATGGCATTTGTATTGGCTCTTCGCTTATTTAAGGACTCCCAGATTTTCATGTTCTCTTTACCACGTGCCTGCTGTTTTGACGTCTAACAATGCAGGATTACGGGGGTTATTAATTAGAACAGCGGTCTGATGCCATTCAGAGCGGATGGTAATAACTACATAACCGTCAATAACACCCACACGGACCTGCAGAGCTAACAAGAGCTTTCAGCCCACCCGGCTGACCCCATAGTACTGCGCCATCTGGGACAATGAAAAATACAGCTAACGCTCTACGTTTCAAGCAGTCTGCTTTTCTTTTCAGTCATATTTCACGTTGTTTTTACCTACAGATACTTTGATGCACACTATTTTCAAACCGTGCATTTCGTGAAGCACAGGACGCACTATGGAAAGCATAAGCGTGCGTGCTGGAGTCCGCCCTGCAGCGCTCTGAGTTCGGATGGACACGTGTCTCATCCCGGGACCTGTCAGGGCCTCAAGGTTTGCTTCTGATTTATTGGCCCAATCAAATACACATGCACTAACTTAACACTTTCACACTGACCCAGGAAACTGGCACAGCCATAAAAGCATTAGAACGGTGTTTTCTTCCTGCCTTCTTCTCCCACCTCTTGGAAGCCCCTGCAACAATAAATGACTAGCCATGATAAAAACTATAATAATAATAATAATAATAATAATAATAATAATAATAATAATAATAA
>CAIGQQ010039163.1:5881044-5899960 GCA_903798035.1 Danio albolineatus
AATAATAATAATAATAATAATAATAATAATAATAATAATAATAATAACAACACAACAACAATAATAATTACTGTTATAATTAGTGTTTTATAATAACAACAAAACCACACCAATAGATTGTATCTGTATTATTATTTCCATATACCAATATAAACTGATTTAAATAATTTATTATTTCTTTTAGCATGACTCCATTAAACGCAGACCAACATTTCAAAGCACCGCACTAATATCACGTGTATAAATAGGGCAATCTTGGATGTGTGACTTGAGGGATGATTTCTGTGACTCCTTTACTAGCAATTATGCAGATGACACCATTTCGCATTCTCCAACACGCATCCAAATAAACAAGCAGAGACGTTGCGCTCAAAAGCGTTTCCTTATGCAATACACAAGATGCCTGCGACAGCGCTGATCAAAGACTTCAAACAGGGGCTCTTCAAATTACACCTCTGAATCAGCTCTATAATGCCAAGGCGACAGAAAACAAGTAACACATATCCCATCGCACATGGTCTTTTAAAGGGGCTTTTCTGATCCGATCTGTTAATTGAGGTGACAAAGGATTTAAAAAGAAAACACACTTAATGACCTTTGATGTGTATGGTGTATTCGACAGGGGGGAGGAATGAGATATATGTCTGTGTGTGTGTGTGTGTGTGAGAGAGAGAGAGGAGAGTGTCACTGGCCTAAATCACATTTTCTTTAACAGCTCTGACAAACAGGATTTTATTTGGTTATTTCTCAATATGAGTCTAGAAAGTAAATCAAATTGTAGGTTTTGTAAGGAGTCTGAATTTTGCATCAAACATTTGGTTACACTAAAAGTGGTATAACAGCTATATCTTCATATACAGAATAATCACGTGTGCTGCTTTGGTCTAAAACAAAAACAGAATTTCTTACAATGTTTTATACAAACTGGTTCTAAATGATTTAACATTAACTTTCGTCAGTCTATTCACGATTTTTATTCAATAGCAATACATAAACTGCACACTCTGCACTCTTATTACACTTTGCGCAGATATTGTTTCATTTTCCTATCTAAAACTTTTATATGTATGTTTAAAATGTATAAATACGTTTATACCGACGTGTAAAATGACCGAGGGAATTTAACGCAATAATTTAAAGGTTTTCAAAAATGAACTCAGGAGCAAGTATACTTCCTGAATATGTTTAAAGTTTAATTTTTACTGTTAGCATAATTTGACTAATGTTATTTTAATTAGGTTTCTCCAATCAATCGTGTCTATTAAATAGATAACTTGCACTGGAGGAGAAAGTGACGAGTTTTGAACTGTTCCCTTGGCACACACAGCAATTTGGAGCAAATTAAGAGTAGTCAATGGACTGCAACTTATTAAAGCGCTTTAACAAATTGTATCAAACACCAAATTCAAACGGCGACGTCTGTTTTAACCCTTCATTAACCAGCGGACCAAAAGCTCCATCAGGGCCGACCTTGTTGTCCGACCGAACTTCTACAGGTGGTTTAGATTACACATTCTTGCGTCTGTGTACTGTGGGGATTTTCATAACCTTTAGGCGAGCGCCGGCGGATTTAGTATTTTTGTTTTCAAAATAACAAGAGGTCTAAATAAAAAGAAGTAAAAAAAAGTATTCTACCTGTTTTAATCGTATAAATGTTAATAGTATATATACTACCGTGTGTAGCCTATGGCAATTCAAACAAAGCAAAGCCGAAAAGGGAAGGAAAAAAACATTTTCCTTAGCATCAACCACGAACTCCAGTCTATTAAGTCACTGCTGAAGTCTGTGTGCTGAGGTTGCTGAAACCTGGAGGGACTTATTCTCGATTGTTTCATCGCCTGTGATACGGGCCAAGCGTATAGTCGGAGCAGAGTGGTCATAAAGTGGGAATTTGGATTTGGTAAATTGCGCAGCCAGCGGCGGCCACGCGCAGTAATTGATTGAGAAGGTCAGAGCGCGCGCTGCCCAGCCTTTGCGCGCTGCTTTGGTAAATATTTTGATGGCGGTCTAGCGCGGGCTTCGAGTTGTTCTATTAGCAAGGCAGGGTCACTTTCATTTATCGGTATTTGCCAACATCTGCCCTCTCAGCAAAGAGTGCACACACCTACAAGTTCTGTTTTTCGTCAGTTGCCTTTTAGAGTAAATTTGAAGAGAAGGATTGGCTTTTTTGTTATTTATTATTATTTTATTTTAACTTTTTGTTCTCAATCATTAAACAGTTTTTCTTATATATTCAGTATAATATATACTAAATGTATATATTTAGTAGTTTTATTAAAGAAATTATTATTGTTATTATTATTATTTGTTATTATTTAATATACACCCAGTATAGTCTTCATAATTTGCATATTAGCCACATGCATGTGTTCTGCGCTGCTGTCAGCCTTTCTCTGCGTGGTTGTCTCCTGTATCAGTAACAAAGCAGCCATTGATTTTATGGTAAAGTCACTTTGCAAAGGGAATGAGTTCCTGTGGCCGGGGATATCAGTGTGTTACACGGGTATAGCCCAGGTAACAAGATGAGCATTGATTCAGCATTACAGCTGATCAATACTGAAATAAGTAACTTCAGGCCTGAATTAAAATACAAGTTGGAGCTTGCTTTGCTGCTGTCAGTTTACGGTGAAGTGACAGAAAGGCACACAGGAACAAGACTTTATGTGTGTGTGTGTATCAGTGTGTGAGAGAGAGCGAGAGAGAGAGATGAACAAGTGTGTGTGTGTCTGTACGTGTGTGAGAGAGAGGGCAATCTCCAAATTCCCAATCATTTTCTGTTATGATGATAGAGTGGAATTCAGTTGTGTTGGCAATAAAACTGTCATCTGTGCATATGCAAAATACAGAGATAATGTAGTAGACACAATTTCAAACGTATGTTAATAGTAATGACTGTAAACAATAGTTAATGCTTCATGGTGACACATGTCAACTCCTTCTGGTTTCAAAACTAATTCAGTCAGCACTATCTCATAATACACCACAAAATAATCTTTAGTTCTTTGATGACTGCGAACAACTTGTACTACTTAAACACTTGCTTTCAAAGAAATCATTTAATGAAGTGAACAACATTATACAGTGAAATAAATATTCAAAAGCCAAATAATGCCAATCTGTGCCGTATCAATACAAATTCAGTCAGCACTAACTCATATTAAACCACTAAATTAATATTTAGAACTTAACTTCTACAGTGACTATAAACCACTTGTACTAAAACACTCAAGGAAATCATTTGTTGAAGTGAACACAATACATGAAGCTCCTAAGGAGAGTGTGATTATTTTGCATGAAGGCAGACACTCAGAAGTTTTAACTTATTTTTATTTATCTATACTATTTTATTTCATTTATTCATTCTTTTTTCCCTTCTAGAACCTGTGCCTGAAGCAAGATGTCTCTAATGTCCTTGAAAAGACAACAGGCTTCACCAAGTATCATATTGAGCTGTTGGACAGAGCATACACACATAATAAACTCAGCTTCTAACAACCACAACTCATCCTGCAAAAAAACATGTTATGTTTTTTTTTATGTTACTTTAGCATATTAAAGTGATCTTTAAATATATATATACATATATATATATATAATAATAATAATAAAGATTCAATGCTTTCCCAGAGATGGGTTGTGGCTGGAAGGGCATCCGCTACGTAAAACAAAATGCTGGATAAGTTGGCGGTTCATTCCGCTGTGGCGACCCCGGATTAATAAAGGGACTAAGCCGAAAAGAAAATGAATGAAAGATTCAATGCAGTAACTATTATTTTTACAAGGATTTTTACAGTGATTTGAAGCTAATTCAAATAAACTGTTTGAGTAATCTGCTAATAATCTAAATAGATGTTTTTTTTTTTTTTAATGCAGTCAATTGAAGATCAGCAATTGCAAGCTCACCATCTCTGTGTTTTTTGTCTCCAGCTGCTGTAGCAGGTTTGTATGTAGCTGCAGGAAAAGCAGCTGTACTAACACAGAGGCCCCTATCCACCCAGAGGCACTGATAACCCTGCGGGAAGAATAGCTCACAGTCTACATATTGATGCGTCCTCAAATAAAGTCAAGTAGGTTTTCAAAGATTGCACGCTTATACCAGTTCAGCCTCTTGACGGAAAAATGCAAGCCCGTCTTTTTTCCTTCTTCTTCATTATTTTTCAACACTTGTTCATGGCAGATATAAGTGCCTGTGTGTTATCAGGTCTAGACTGAATAGCATTATGGCCTTCCTTGTGTATGTGTGTAATCAGTAATATTGAGTGGCACAGCATGCCAACACACTGAGGTCAGTGCAGTTTATACTGCCAGCACTTTTACTCAGCATGCAGTTAGTGATATGACATAGACCTCCTAAGCACTATCCTCATGTACACACTCCAGTATAAGTGTGTGGACGTGTGTGTGTTAAAGTCATGTTAATAAAAGCAGATCTTGCATCTTAAATATAATAAAATATAATATTTCAAATATGTTTTTTTCCCTGTTGTTATTTTAGCTGTAAAATAAATAATGTTTGTGGCTAAAATAAATGTTCTAACATTAGCTTGATTCTTTAGTTTTTTGGTAACATGAAATGAAGTTAATTTATTTTTATTCCTGGTTGTAGTTTAATTTAACTAATATGAGTCAAGAAAAAGTCACGTTTTTGCATCCAATTAAATTAACGTTTAATTATTTTATATCTAGATATATTTTATATATATTTTATATCTAGACATGACAATTAGTGTCTATAATGTTTTTATTAACTTTTGTTAAAATATGTCTAAATCGATTGAAATGTTACATAATTGAGCATTACATCAAGTGTATTTACATACACCTACTTTAAAAAAAAGAAAATCCCTAAAACTTGAGCTTTTTAATAGTTTTCATAAATCATGTTTTTTTTAATGTAGGCAAATAAACCTGATATTTTGCTGAATGATGTAACATTATTTCACTGGATTTTAGACATTTTTTCAAACGTTAATCAAAACATTGAAGTATGCTTTTAAAAAATTGTCATGTTTTCTATATATATTTATATATATATAAAATAACATTTGCTAATTTAATTGAACGCGGATACAAAAATGAAATGTTACATCATTCAGCATTATATCAGGATACCTTCATTACAGGTAAAACCTACATTAAAACAATTATGAAGATCCCTAACCTATAGAGCTTTTTAATAGTTTTCATAAATGTTCATAAAGTTTTTACATTATGTATTGTAACTGCTAAAAATAAAAATTCTGAGTTTTCAATTTTTAAAAACATTAGTTATCTTTTTTGTGCAAATTAACTCTTCAAATAATTTAAAAACATTGCTAAAAAATTGCCAAACCTTGCCATTTAAAGGATAGTGGAAAAATTTTATGATTTAAAAGTCTTTTAATGTGTCATCAAATCATGTTATACATATGCATGGCATAATTTGTTAGTATATAAACATTGTTACACCTATTGACATATTATTCATTCAGTAATTTTCTTTTTGGCTTAGGTACTTTATTAATCTGGGGTTGCCACAGCGGAATGAACCGCCAACTTATCCAGCCTATTTTAAACAGTGGATACCTTTCCAGCTGCAACCCATAACTGGGAAACATCCATACACACTCATCCACGCACATACACTACGGCCAATTTAGCCTACCCAATTCACCAATAACACGTGTTTGGACTTGTGGGGGAAACCGGAGCACCCGGAGGAAACCCACGGGAACACGGGGAGAACATGCAAACTCCTCACAGAAATGCCAACCAGCGACCTTCTTGCTGTAAGGCGATTGTGCTACCCACTGCGCCACCATGCTTATTGACATGTCAGTGGGTAAAATATTAATGGTAAAAATGTGTGACAATCATTATTTTTATAGAGTGTTATTATTTTAATTATATTTGTATATCATTTTTATATTATACAGATTTATCCACAATACATTACTATTATTACTACTATCAATTTATTATTATTTTTTCATGATTATTTTTATTATTCTTTCATTATTATTATTATTTATTTATTTTTTCAGATTTCTGATATATAGGCTCTTTTAAGTCTGTTTTTTTCCCCTACATTTTTGTTTCTTTATTTATCTGTTTAATATATGCCAGTACTGGGATCCAGGAAAGCAGCCATTTGTAAGAAACCAAAATACATTGACCGTTTTCTGGAGTCCTCAGACCTTGGGATAACAAGATTGCTCCCTTTCTTTTGTGTGCAGTCGAGTGTAATTGTTTGTAGATTTAGCTTTCAGAGTTGACTTGTGAAATTGAGCAAATGTTAACCCACTTTATTTCTCTCTCTGTGTGTACGCATGTGTTTGTGTATTTGGGGCCATTTGTTACCTTGTGAGCAGTGGAGCAGCAATGGACTCAGCTGGTAGGTCACTCCACTGTGACCCAGTGATGATTACATACACACACAGACACACACTCCCCTAATTCCCCTTTCATACACACAGCTTGGGAAGAGCTGCCAGATTTTCAGAACAATGCCACCCTCATCATCACCAATAACGCCTCTCTCCTCCTCAGAAACATCCCAGATCCCAACACGCCTCTGTATTATCCTCACATATCAATGTCTGTTGTGGCTGGCCCTGTCAGAAGCTTAGCATGTGTGCAATCAAATCACTTTCTTCTGTATCCTGCAGATTATGAAAAGCGATTAATGATTACACGCAGCACCAAACTGAAACATCTGAGGGGGTGAATTAACCTGGGCGAGAGGTTTTACAGAGCTACACAGATTGATGTTGAGCATGGCGAATGGATATTGTGGAAGTTGTGTCCCAGATGGCACATTATGTACTCTATTGTCTTGTGTTCAAATTTTCAAAGGTTATTTTGTGTGCGTGCATACATTATGTGTCTTTCCACAGTTTTTGCTATATATTAAGATATATTCTATACCATTTTATAGTGCGCACAACACAAGCACTTGACTTACATGCACTAGCTGCAGCTGTCTGTGCCTTTTCTCTTCAAAAGTTATGAGCGACAAAAATGTCTTTGTTCTCTTTTAAATTGGATACATGGTATTATTTCTTTTATATTAGCATATTTTCAACATGGGCAAATTGATCCCCAGTAACTTGTTTGTTATTGTTTTTTCTCCATCTCATCCATTTCTTTTATAACATAAATAATTCTTCAGATAAGATTTGACACCTTGTGGACAAGCTAAGTAGCGCAAAAACAACTCAAAAAGTATGCAAGCACAACACCTGCAGTCTCAAAAAACAGGTGGTTTGTTTCATGCATGTTAAAGCTGAGGTGTATATTGGCCCTAAAGTGTCACCAGTGTGCTCAACATATGCACTTGACAGATGCACACTAGTAGTGTTCATCCTTGTGCATTGTGCACACATTTCCTCTCCACAAGTTATGAGAAACAAAAATGTCAATAGCTACAGTATATGTCATTTCCATTCACCTGTTGTGCTAGTCACATGTCAAGTCAAGACATTTGTAATTTATTTCTATAGCACAGTTACAATGTAAATTGTGTCTAAGCAGCTGAACATAGATGAAGCATATAGTGAATAAAAAGCCATAACACTATTTCAGAAGGTGGAAAAATTCTAGCAGGCAAACAAAAGATTTGTGGTGGAACCCTAGTTTAGTTCTAGTTAAATTAAAAATAATTTAGTTTAATTTAGGGGCGCCACAGGGGCGTAGTGGATAGCACATTCGCCTCACAGCAAGAAGGTCGCTGGTTCGAGCCTCGTATGGGTCAGTTGGCATTTCTGTGTGGAGTTTGCATGTTCCCCCGTGGTCGCGTGGGTTTCCTCCGGGTGCTCCGGTTTCCCCCCACAAGTCCAAAGACATGTGTTATAGGTGAATTGGTTAGGTTAAATTGTCCGTATAGTGTATGAGTGTGTATGGATGTTTCCCAGAGATGGGTTGCAGCTGGAAGGGCATCCGCTGTGTAAAACATATGCTGGATAAGTTGGCGGTTCATTCCGCTGTGGCAACCCTGGATTAATAAAGGGACTAAGCCGAAAAGAAAATGAATGAATGAATAGTTTAATTTATCATGATTGAAGTCATGATAAAATGAATTAAATGTCACTATTAAAGGACAATTCATTGAAGATCAGCTCCGCCGATCCCAACCAAGCTAGCCAGATGCAACATTGACAAGAAAACCAAAACTCCTCCAGCTGACTTAAGAGGAAAGGGATGTCCAGTTCTTCTCTGGCCAAACTAAGTGGACTAATGGACAAACTGGTAGTGTTAAAACAATAAAAAGTGCATATTCTTTTACAAAAAAAAAAATCGGTTCTTGATTGTACAGTATAAACAAATTGATCCCGTGGGCCAGCCTGAACACCCGCCTACCTACACCTGCAGCTTCTCCACAATGGACGTTCAGTCTTCTCCAGCCTCTGGTGCCTAGACTGGTTAAATGTTATCTAGCCTGGTTTATCTCAAGGTTTTCTACCTTCATTTTTGCCAATTGGTGAAGTTGTCACCACTGTCACCATTGGCTTGCTTGGTTGGGACTTGTGGAGCTGCATATTTACAGATTTGCTCTTCAGTGGTTGGACTTTCAGCAGTCAAAATGAAACCACACTGAACTGAACTAAACTGAACTTCAACACAGAAAACTGGACTCACACAGTTCAATTTACTAGAACTTCTATGTTAAGTTGCTTGGACACAATCTACATTGTAAAAGCGCTATACAAATAAAGATGAATTGAATTTAATTATATTGAAAACACTGTTCTGATGAAGAAATTTGAATCATGCACCCTGTTCTTCTATGCACCCCCAGCTAAATGCCACTGATTTGAGTTTAGTGTAGCTATAGAGCAAAATATCAAAGTATTATGAAGTTAAAGGGATAGTTCATCCAAAAATGAACATGAAAATTAATACTCACCATTAAACCTTTATAAGATTCATTGTTCCATTGAACATAACAGAGGACATTTTAAAGAAAGCTGAAAACCGGTAGCCACTGACTTCCATAAAAAAAATAAAATGGAAGTCACTGATAAGAATTTCACCTCACAGCAAGAAGGTCGCTGGTGCGAGGCTCGGCTGGATCAGTTGGTATTTCTGTGTGGAGTTTGCATGTTCTCCCCGTGTTCGCATGGGTTTCCTCTGGTCCAAACACGTGCGCTATAAGTGAATTGGGTTATCTAAATTAAATAATACAGTGTGTGTGTGTGTATGAGTGTGTATGGATGTTTCCCAGTGATGGGTTACAGCTGGAAGGACATCCACTGCGTAAAACATGTGATAAGTGGGCGGTTCATTTCACTGTGGTGACCCCAGATTAATAAAGGGACTAAGCCGACAAGAAAATGAATGAATGATAAGGGGTGAGTAAATAATGACAATTTTCATTTCAGGGAATTTCAAGGTGAACTATCCCTTTAAGTTTGTCAGAGACCTTCTTTTACTCACAAATAGAAAAGCCTCCATTTTACAGTAGGAAAATCTGGAAGTGACCAGTGCCAAATTAATCTTTCATGCTTTCACAGACCTGAACTGTGTTTCTTAGTTTTTGTCTACTCTTAAAAATATTTATTAGCACTGCCGACCACAGACACATTGGTGGAGATGCTCACCAGCAGTGGGCAGACAGTGGCACATCTCTCAGTAGGATGGTTGTGAAGGATTAAGATGTTAAACGGAGACTATCTAAAAGCATAGCGCTCTACTGGGCCGCTCGCCCTGTCTCTCCTCGCTCTCTCAAACGATCTGCTGGTGCAGTGGATTAGCGTGTGCATTAGAGAGAGAGAGAGAGAGAGAGAGAGAGAGAGTGAGTCAAGAAGCCGGGTACGCATGTATAAATACAAGCATTATTATATATTGGAAAAGTGTCTTTGCTATTCCCCTGGTCCCACTGAGCTCCTGCAGCGCTCGGGTGACTTGGGCCTCAGGCGTAGCTCAGGAAAAGGCAAATCACTAATGCTCTTAGCATCAAACAATAAATCCTGGAGTTATTTTCCACCATGTTTAATTAAATATTTTGAGAAGAAAACCTGGCTGATTGATTTGCCTCAGCCATTGATTCACTATTGATTTGGCACTGTCAAGGGGCCTCCACAGCGCTACTTGCTAAATGGCCACAAGGAGCCCTGAAATAAATGAAGTACTTTTGCAAGCTTTAACAAAATCAACTTTGCAAGTCGCTCCTACAGGTCCGCTCTCGGGGGCTCATGACAGGCCTCGTCTCCTCCTGAGGAAAATAAGTCCTCGAACTGCATTTTGTATGAGCATGGATGAATGCGAAATTATGAAATGATAATGGCCAATAAATTGTCTTTGTCTTCCCAGAGCAGCTATTGGGCTTGAACAAGGCCCGTGTGGCTCCGTCTGACCCCCACAGTGCATTAGCTCGGCTTATTTCCTCAAAACACTCGGAAAGAGAGTGATATTAATAATCCCATTACAAAGCAGGAGGAAAAGAGAGAGAATTAAAAGGCCATTAGTTGTGATAAAAAATGTAGTCATTACTCCGTACCTCGCTAGATACTCAATTCCCTTTTCTCATCACAGCCCGGCTCTTTGGGATACATCATAATATCTCTCGATGCTCAATTTTCCCCTATTATTGTGCATTTTATCTTAATTTATGTCAGTCTATAATTCAAAAATCATTATATTTCTTAAACAGTGTAGACATTTAAATAAACATGCTGCTCAGTGACAAATTACTGCTGTGCTTAACCGACAAAGTCTGGTCAAGCAGCAGCAATATATAAACATAAGAAGAGCTGGGCGCAGGTGAACACCTCGGTAGCTCAATCAAACGGCAGAAAGAGAAAGGAATAGGAGAAAAGGAGGACAAGAGGGAGAGGAATTTGAACACACATATAGAGAGGGAGAGAGAAAGGCTCAGTGCATGGCTATAGGGATTCAGATTGCTATCAGGCCTTTATCAGTCTCATCTCAGAGCGGCATTGATCTTCGCTGAGAATCTAATCCTAACTATGAAGTTCAATAACAACTCCATTACCTGGCTCGCGCTGATTGGAGCGTTGTAATGCCAAGATTAGTAGCTGGCTGCCTGACCTGCCAACATTGATTTGTGCTGCAAAATCACTTGTTCTAGAAAAAGAGAGAGAGCGGTAGAGAGAGAAAGAGAAATAAAGGAAGAACGTGTTGGTGAGGTAATTGGTAATTGAACAATTTTTATTTTCACCTCTTCGCCTTTTCCCTCTCTCTGTTTTTTTTTTCACCCACGGCGTAAACTCAGCCCTTTCTTTCATTGATTAGTTGCCTGTTTATATCAGGCGTTACCAAACACAAGCTTCTCTTTCTCTACCTATAGTGTGTATGTGTGTGTGTTTATACTCTGCTCAAATTGTAGCCAGGTTAGCGATCTCTCTCTCTCTCTCTCTTTTTCCTCTCTCTCTTTTCCCCAGCAGGCCCAAATAGCTCCTCTCAGCCCTGTGAATGAATGGCTTCACAGCCTGTTAGCTTTAAGTAATAGAAGCATTGAGCCCATCCTACTGGCAGAGACAGCTCATTTACTCCTCTCTTTTTCTCCTCTCGTTGCCCCCTCCCTTCGTTCCTTCTCTCTCTCGCTTTTCCACCTTCTTTCTTTTTAACTGGCGCAGATTACGCAGGTCAAATAAATGAAACAGACTGTTTTGCGCGGGCTGCTCCGGTGGGTGCCGAAATGGATGAACCCATTTCCCTTAATGCAGACACGAGCCCTGCGTACACACACACAAACGCACACACACCCTCCTCCCCCTTCGCGCCCCTGTCTCTGAGGTTACAGGTTAATGACATGCTCATTTCGCCCAGCCATTTGTTTTGTTTTCCTGCAAAGTTCTGATAAGTAGCTAACCAACGAACCTTGTAATTACAATCTTACAGAAACCGGCCCGATCTGTATATAAATCTCACCATCCAATTACAAGATGTAATAATTTTGCACTCAAGCTGGTAATGAGCTCTAATACTGCAGCATGTGATAATCCCCTCTGGATGCTGGCTTGATCAGATGTTGGCTTTGTAATTAGACTGGCAGAAAATCATTATTTCATGTTCAAATAGAAAATGAGGTTGGTGGGAAGTTAATTTCTCTACGCTCTGTGAAGCGTAGACAAGAATTTAATGATTTAATTACAGTTGTAAGCTCCTTGGATGAGACTTAAATTGAGCTGCAATTTTTTTAAGCACACTACCATTTTGAGAGCAGGGCACATCAAAGCCTCTGACAAGAGTCTAGTGTGATAGTGCACTGTGATGTTTTTGATATGCTCAAATTCCTTCTCTCGTTATCTGGTCAGTTCTGCTTAAGTGAATTACTGATTACTGTATAATACCACGGAAACTCTTTGAGGGACAAAGCCTTCACTATGCAAAAAAGTTATTTTTTCCTTACACTTTTGATTCAATTTCCATATGGCCAGTAATAATAATTGAAAACACTATAAAAAGATACTCCCCCCTCCTCTTTTTAGCTATGCTATTATGTCACACAATTGTGGCAAAGTCTGGCGATCAAAAAGACCAGTGAAACTAAAAATAGCAGTTTAAAAATAAAATTATGTCTATCAGTATCATTGCTTGACTAAACATTTAAGCAAATAAGTAGCATTTGAAAAAATTTATTTAAAAAAATAATTGAAAAAAATATATATATTTTTTTATTTTTGCCATTCTTTTTGTTTTATATAAAACAAATACTGACATTTGTCTTATTTAACTAAAACAATTAAAACTAACATAATAATAATAATAATAATAATAATAATAATAATAATAATAATAATAATGAAATAGGAGCGAAAGTGACTCAGTGGTTAGCACTGTCACCTCACAGCAAGAAGGCCGGTGGTTCGGTTGGATCAGTTGGCATTTCTGTTTGGATTTTGCATGTTCTCCCCATGTTCACTTGGGTTTTCTACGGGTGCTCCAGTTTCCCCCACAGTCCAAAGTGGAATAGGTGAATTGAATAAACTAAATTGGCCATAGTGTAAGAGTGTGTATGAATGTTTCCTAGTACTGGATTGCAACTGGAAGGGCATCTACTGTGTAAAACATATGCTGAATAAGTTGGTGGTTCATTCCGCTGTGGTGACCCCCGATGAATAAAGGAACTACACTCTAAAAAAAAGGTGCTAAATAGCACCAAAACTGGTTGTTTGGTCGTAATGAGGGGGGAACCTTTTTTGGTGCTATACAGCACCTTAAAAAATAGGTGCTATATAGTACTTTTGTCAAATGGTGCTATATAGCACCTATATTTTAAGGTGCTCTTAATGTTACTTTACAAATTAAGCCGGCATAACAGTTATGAGAATTAGCTATAAGAACAAGTGCTTAACAGTAGTAGTGGTGCTATATAGCACTTTAACCCCCCCAAAGAACCACTGAAAAACCTTTATGGTGCTTTAAAGGTTCTTTACACCGTAAAAGTGCTATATAGAACCTTAAAGAACCACTGAAAAACCACTCAGGAACCTTTATGGTGCTTTAAAGGTTCTTTACACAGTAAAAGTGCTAAATAGCACCTCAACCACCGTAAAGAACTACTGAAAAACCACTTAAGAGTGTAGGCTGAAGGAAAATTAACGAATGAAAAAAAAAATATATATATAGATATTTTAATAGACAAAAAACTACAAAAAACTGAACAAAATTACAAAACTAATTTAAAAAAGTCGAAAATATAAAAATGAAAGCTACTAGATTGAGATCAAAACATTTTACAATTTCAAACCTCAAATAAATGGCAAGTGTGCAAATATCCATCCATGAATGTATGTATGCGTACATTACCAGAAATCACTACCTGAAATGCTACATTAGCTAATAAAATATAAATAAAACGTTTTCTAAAATCTGCTTAAATATGTGTTGTGTTTCTCCTCATTTCTCTTCCTCTGGAGTGCAACCTGTGTTTGGAGCTCTGCTCTCCTCTCCTGTTTGTGTCAAGTCCTATGACAGTCAGATAAGAATATTTCACCCTGGATAAGATGCTCAGATCTGAGGAATGTCACTCAATATGAGTGATTCGTCCTCCACCACGCCACTACCCCTCCCCTTTTTTATTTAGCATTTCAAAATTCCCTTTCTATTCTTTTTCCTCGTTCCGCGGAGACGCGCTCTGGACGTTCCCTTTATTTGGCCTATCAGAGAGGGAGATGGATGTGTGTGCTTATTGGACAGTAAAAGGCCACTCTTCAGGTGACACGCTTATCCAGCCGAATATTCATGAATATTTAGGAGATGGTAATGAGGGAGTTTTGCATTGTTGCATGAGAATGGAAGGGAGCTCCCCGGAGGAGGAGGAAGAAGATGAAGAAGAGAGCGCGGACAGGTCGACGAGGTGTGGCGGGAGTGTGTGTCAAGTGAGGCGGCGGCGTGGTGTGTGTCCGCACGTCTGAGGCGATTTGGTGAAGCGGCATTTCTGTCTGATAACCCGCTTTCACTCGCTCGCTTGCTCGCCGCCTCGCGCACGCTGTGATGAACTTGATCTTCTCGTGGCATTGTTAAATCATTCGGTCCAGCTTCATACACACCTGTCATTCCTCAGAGCTCAACAATACATCATCCAGATGGGCAGACTACACTCAGGAGCCTTAACCCGAAGCTTTAAATGACATCCTGTATTATTGATGCTGTCTCCACTCATCTCTCTCACTGACTTAAACATTCACACGTCTAAAACTCCATTTTGTGATTTAAAGGATGGCTAGCTGTATAGGCAGGTATCCCAGCTTTTATTATTTATTTTTATGCTCTAAAGTTTTCACGGAAAGTCTTGAAAATCTATTAAACTTTATTGGTTTTCTTAGAAGAGTGCTTGTTAAAACTGAATGCTATTTTTAATCGCCCCCCCCCCCCCCCCAGCTTAGTATCTGTGATATCTGTTACAATGAGTGCTTGATGTTTTATGTTGGATTTTAAGTGTTCCTTGTGCTGAAGAGTAGCGCTGAATACAAGTCTTAGTTCACCAAAAATTGTTATTAATTACTCACCCTGATGACGTTCCAAACCCCTGTGACATTCGATCGTCTTCGATTTGCAAATTGAGATATTTTAGGTGAAATCTTAGTCATCCTCCATAGACAGCAACGCGACTCGTTAAAAGTTAATAAAAAATAAATAAATAAAAACATCCTCAAAGCAGACCATATGTCTTTAGTGGTTCGATTAGAATATTGTCAAGCTACAAGAATACCTTTGTTTGCGCATAAAACAAGATAACTAGGCTACTTTATTCAACAGTTCCTCTCCTCAGGAAACAGCGCAGGCCCGTTCACAAGCACTCTGAGTGACGTATATCCCCCTAGATTCCCGCGCGCGCCCTCCTCAGTGACACGGAGAAAAATAAACTGTGAATGAAGTCGTTATTTCCGTTTCATGTGAGCACAAAGGTATTCTCGTAGCTTGTGCGACAGTTGAGAAAATGAAGGCATTTGACCTGCTTTGAGGATTTTTAATAAATTATTTGATGGACTTTGAACCAGCCGGGAACCTTGCTCTCAATGGAGGACGAGGGAGCTAACAGATTTCAGAAGGAAGGTTTCAGGGCATTGCAACGCCATGAGGGTGAGCATTTTTTGTATTAACTAATCCTTTAAGAATAGTTTTATTTGAACGATTGTTTTAACTTACTTCAAATTGGTTGCACATTTCAACCCAAAGGTAGCCAAAAGGTGGTAAAAGCTGATGAAACAAATTTCTAGCAATAGCCACATATGATATGCGGTATAGTTTAAAGTAAAAACTATGGTGTTTTTGAACCATGCTATGATAAGTGTTTTAATTTGTATGTATTTCTACAGGTGGTGTATTGCACACACAGCAGCCTAATGCAAGTACTTTAGGATGGTTCAGAAACACTATGGTATTTACTATTATAAATTGCTATATTACTTGTTTTCTTATGGGTTTTGATGGGGGTATTTGTGGGGTAGTGTCTTGCGTTATTGTTCACTTTAAATAATAAATGTCAGATTAACATCCTGTAAATGCAAAATAATTTCTGAACCTTTCAGATTCTTTGTCTTTTGACCAGCCCATGAACTCCATTTTGTGATTTAAAGAGTGGCTCTATAGCCAGGTATCCCTTCTTTTTTGCCATGAAGTTTTCACAGGAGGTCTTGAGAATCTCTTAAACATTACTCACACATTTGCTTTGCATGCTCTGACAACTACCTCCATGGGAACGATTATGTTGATTTTTTTATTTCTTTGTCTGTTAATTTGCGCTGGGCCTGTACGCGTTGAAATGTAGGTTCAGATTTGACTATCAATGTTCCCTAACCATCACTTTATCCACTGATTTGTCTTGCAGACACTCTCAATAATGAAGCCTTGCTGTCTGAGCACCATTCCTGCAGGACGTGTTCCAAAAAATCCAGACAGAGAAGGAGCAACCACGGTGAGCTTTAAGCAACCAACAGGCCTGCATCCATTGAGAGAAAGAGGTTGAGTGAGGGAGGTTCTAAATCAGTACGCAATCCAAAGGCCCTCTATAAATCATGTGAATAGGTTTGGTGGCGGGACGGAAAGCACACCTGCAAGACTTATGTAAGTCTTATTAAACCATAAATATCCAGCAGCTCCGGCCACAGCTCTTCAGGACTAGAATAAATCTTACTATGTGCTCAGTGAGGAAGGCGAGAGTGAGACTAAGAGAGCATGTGGGTGTCAGAAAGAGATAGTGTGTGTGTTCATACGTCTAAACAATGTGTGGACGGATAAGTGTTAAAACAGTCAAAGTGCATTTCAGTGGTAAGGATTGTCATGCAGTTTGTCAGGTTAATCATCATAGTGTCACCTCAGTGAAGAGTTGCTGCCATTTTTAATTGTGTAGGTCTATATATTGAAGTCTTGAGCTTGCAATGACTTAGTACACTTATTGTGTTTACAAATGGAATTTGGCTTCTTATTTTCAAACATGCATGTGTTTAACATTAGCTAAAGCCAAAGTGTTCAATTTTGTAGTGTTACATTTATAGAATAAAAATTTGCTGTTGAATTATTAGCTGAAACCGTGATACATGTTGATTCATAAAATGCAAATCATTTAAATCTTGAGAGTTAAAAAACATATACAAAGGCTAAACAAAAATACATAAAATTTGTCAATCAATGCTGTTTGAACTTCCTATTTATTAAATTATTAAAAAAAAAAAGCAAACATGTACAAAAATAAGCTCATGGTTTCTATATAAAGTTTAAACCAGGGGTTCCCAAACTTTTCAGCCCGCGACCACAAAAAAATAGCAATGCCAGTGACTTGAAATTCAAGAGATCTGAGCAGTGAAATATAGAAACCTTGCATGGAACGGCACACACACACACACACACACCAACAGGCCCAAGTCTATTCTTAGTTTTTTCTTTTTTTTTTATGTATGTGAGTTCTGTAAATGTGCCAGAAAGTTTAACCTGGTGGCATTAAATCAAGCTGCTGCATCTGACACTATTGCTGTGTCTTCAATATAATGTGATCAACCCAAGGTCGCAATCCAATAGAAAAAAAATCAAAAGTCAGTAACTATTACCTATTTTTTTTAATCTTCGTTTTGGATCAAATATGGTAATTCTAATGGTTAATAAAATAATTAGATTTTTAGAAAAAAATAATCGACCCCCCTTTGTTGTCCCGCGATCCCCAGGGGGTCCAGATGCCCACTTTGGGAACTTTAAACCACATAAAAGTTGTTTAGAATATAGTATTGTTATTTTTTATTAACATATAAATATAAATTCCTTAAATTATTGATATAATATTGATATTATAATGTTAGGTTATCATCCTATTCATACAAAATCCAGGTTCATTTCTGAACCTTCATAAAGAGATGTCAACCTTTGTTGGAGCAGTGTTCATTATCAGATTACATCTGAGTCATGGCCATCATCATTTTTTAAACCCAAAAAAACTAGAACAAATAGACATTATTAATGAATCCGAAAGCTCAATTAGCTGCTAATGTGGGTTAAAAGTAGAAAGAATGGACAGCCGTCAGAAATGGCGCCTCCTGTGATGAAGGGATCCGTCTTCTTTTGACCAGTCCGTGGACTTGGATAATAACAGTTGTCCCACACACCTGCGTTTCTATTGCCCCGACCTGCTTCTCAAATGAGCTCAATTAATGACAATAACCCAGCAGGTGCCAGAACACAGACATTAACGGATAGGCCACTATCAGCAGCCGGGAGAGCTTGTCTGTGCAGTAAATATGTAATGATCACAGGTGTAAGAGAAGGGGATGGGGATGTGGGGAGACCACAGGAGCAATCTATTTGTGTTTGGCTGAGCTCGATTCAGTTAAGCAAGCTCGACAAACTGAAATGGATGGACTAGAATCTCATTCATCCAGCCTGAAGTGAGTGGCCAAAAAACTCACTAGATCTCTTTATTAGAGAGAGGGTGGGGGATTGGATAATGGAGTCGAATGGACTGCGGTGTTTTGTTTGTGTTTCAATTTACTTCACAACGCACCTGCTGTGTAGCGTAATTTGCTTAGCGGCAATGCTATATTCATTGGAGTAAGCCGCAGTTTAGATTTAAAGTGTGTGTGAGCCAGGACTGGTAGGCGTCATTGGGAATGCTGGTGATCTCTATGCGCTTTAAACTTGAACCCGCTTCTCCACTGGGCTCCTCTTCGCTGGCTCTCTGTGCCGGCATTAGCATAAAGGCATTAAAATGAGAATTGGAATTAATTTGGACTTTCCTCTCCATAGGAATTAATGAAAGTTTGCTCTTCCATTCTGCATAGACAGCCCTCACTCACAGTCCATAAATATTAATATTAATACCACAAACGCATTTAAGGAGCAGCGCTTCGGTGAAGCCGTATACAGAATATTATGAGAGATCATGATACATTTCTCGTGGGGAGCACACTTGAATGAGTGTGCTGCCTTGCCGTTGTGATCTGTAAAAATCCAATCTCCACACGGCACTGAGAGAGAGAGAGAG
>CAIGQQ010039163.1:5909962-5920989 GCA_903798035.1 Danio albolineatus
TGACTTTAGGTGTAGGTGCGTGTGCTGGTGCAAATGTGGCAGGGCACGTGTGGAATCCAGTGTTGACGACTGTTAAGAGCACATGCTAGAGTTGGATGTCACACTGTCGCCGACTAAGAGCTGTTAATTTTGGCTCTGCTCTGCCTTTGTAACAGGACTCCACCTCTGCATGGCCGCTGTCTTAGTCTCATTGCTTTTTTGTGGCTCTGTTAGAAAGCTTGCTATTTTCAGAAGGAGTTCCCTTATCATTGCTAGGGAGATCACGAATGCTCGTAACTCATTATATATTGGAATCTGTAAACAGAAGGATGGAAACACAAACACAAGGAAGCTATATTGAAAAAAAGAGACCACTTGAACTATCTTTGCTTCTCTAGATATTATTATGCAAACTACTAATGACATTTCTTCTAATTGTAGAATAAAAGTGCTGTACTTTAAAAGCAATTACATTTTTTGTTGTTGCCTAAAATAGCAAAAATAGCTTTATATTCTATTTAACACCATACGTTTATAAGTTTTCAGTCACAAGTTTTGACCAGTTTTTTTGACAAATTGTTCCCCAAAAAACAACCAACCGAACAAATATGACATAATATAATAAATAATAAATATAAAAAAAATATTTATTTATGATTTGTTAACAGTAATGCACAGATTAATTTGAAATACATTGCTCATTGTTGGGCCGGTATAAGATTCTGATGGTATGATAACCTTGGATAAACATATCACGGTTTCACGGTATGACGGTATTGTAATTATTGCTCTAAAACATATTATTTTTAAATGTCTGGCTAAAAAACAAAACCTCTTTCCCCTTTGAACACAATATATACTTTATTTTGAGAAACATTTAAAATATTTTGGGGCAGTAAACATGTCAGGCTAAATAATTCAAGTGAATCATTGACTTCTGTGGTCTTCATTTGTTTCAAAAACACAGATTTCTTTACGATTTACACCTAGAAAACAACAAAAAATGTAAATAAAAAAATCTTACTCATACCTTAGGAGCATAAAATTTTGGTGGTATAAAAACCCTTGACTTTTCCATACTGCGGTATACCTTGAAAACGGTTATCGTCCCATGCCTACTCACTGTTAGTTCATGTACCACTATTTATTATTATTGAATTAACCAATCCGTATTGTTTGTTTTATTTATTTAAACCTTGTCAGCAAACTGTTACCAGAAATAAATAACACAAATTCTCCATATGAACCCCCCTATATGAGTTTTGACACAGATTTCCCAAACAGTTCCTCAGTGAAATGTCTCCAAAAAAGTTTTTCTCAAGACTTGTAAATGCTTGGTCAGAGGTACAGGCTGAAATTTCAGTAGCCAAAGACATTTACTCATAGCCACTGGAGATCTCCAGTGAAGCGCTCATTTCTCATTCTCTATCGGCGGAGGAGAAGATTAACTCTTAATAATGAATGAAAGAGACAGTTCACCCAAAATAAATAAAAATTCTGTCATGATCAACTCACCCTCACAAAAGAGTGTGAAAAACAGCACTCCAGGTTGGGAATGGCACGAATGAAAGTAATTAAATGAAGACAGTATTCATTTTTATAGTGTGTGTGAGTGTGAACTGCCCCTTTAAGACCAGCAGACTCTCTTCCACTGTACAAAGTTGTGTCTCCATTTGCCCCTCCATCTGAGTCCTGCACATTCCCTCAATCCCCACAGGGACTCGGGCACTTTTAGAGTGGCATGATATCCATGGTGCAGGCCATGGTCAGTTTTAGCCCAGGGCTTCTCAAAAACCACACAGGACCCCTTGGGTAATATACAGCTACATGTAAAAGCCTAGTCAATTTGCCAGCTAATTCTGGCTAAATGGTTGTCATAACCGGCCTTGTGCTGGACGGCTCTGTATTGAATGACTCTCTCTGTCTTTTGCTCTTCTGGTGTGTTGTGAAAGCCCTTGCAAATGTCATGTGCTGACACCTAAAACATCCATTAGTGTGCGTACATTAGCATGCTTGCGAGTACAAATCTTACTGGGGATGGTGTGTAAGGAAATATCCCTGATGTTTTCTGGAAAGTGAAGCCAGTGGAATGAACGCTCTGTATAAAGAGCTAACGATCATGATAAACTGTTCATAATTCGCGCTGAAAGAGTAAAATCCAAACGGACCAGATTCACCTGCAAAACTAATTCATTTAGCACCAGTCACGGGCCTATTATAAACTCATTAGGCAATTATTAATCGGCTAATAATATCTATCCCGAGTGTCTCTCAATGGAGCAATTTGACATTAATCGTGCTGGTCCGCTGTGTGTTTGCATGTGTGTGTTTAACAGCAGATGGCCTGGAGTCTCTGAGCAGTTGGACTGGTCAGCGTAGAGAGAGGAGGAAGACAGGTGTTATGACTGCAGACTTTCAGCCTTTAGCTTTTTTTCATCTTTTAACTTCTCATCTCACCCTTTGTTTCTTTTGCTCCTCTTTCTTATCCTCTCTGTCACCTTGAGTTCACAAAGCAGAAGAGCAGCTGCAAGCCTGTGCTCAAAAATGCGAGAGAGAGAGAGAGAGAGAGAGAGAGAGAGAGAGTAAAAGCATTGACCTAGCATTATTTATATATAGTAGTATTGGCACAGACTGCTGCTGTTTCCCATTGTGTCTTCATAATGAGCAGAGAAATTGGAAAGGAAACTGTCAAGGGAGGTGTGTGTGTGTGGGACCTTGTTACAGGGAGATCCACACAGTAAACTGAACAAGGAAAAAGGCTAAAGGGGTCAGTCTGTGTGGACGGCACACACATACACACGCTCCAGAGGAGTCTTTGCCGGTTAAGGTGTTAACCGTACAAGTCATATGGGTCACCACAAGGGTATATGGGTCAAAAATCATTCCTGGAACAAATGAGGGGCAGTTTATACCTTACTATCTTTAAGGCATAAGAGATCTGATTTGATTTTAACTAAACAAACATTTTGTATGATTCCATGGGTGGCTTGGTATTTTTAACACATGGTATTTTTAACTTACCATCTAAGTATTATTCAAAGTGAGTATGATAACCATTACTTGAACTTTCTTATTAAGTAAGTATGATTTGAAATGGTAATTTCTGAAGGACATTTTATAACTAGGGCTGCACGATATTGGAAAAAATGACATTGCAATATTTTAATATACTTAATTTACTGACTTGAATAGCTTGTAAAGAATTCATAATTTAAGATCAATTTGGGACTTATTGCTGTATCGAAGCGTGTCTGCTTAAAATTATAGGCAAATGTTAAAAATGACGAGCAAAGTTCAATACAAAAGAGAAAAGATTCAAATAAACTATGAATTTTCTGGTGGGTTAAACAGTATTCATAAAAAGAAATTAAATAATCACTGTAAAATAAAACCACAACAATGTTTCATTTTCATTGAGTAAATAAGTGAATTTATAAACTAATTTTGAGAGGATCGCATGCTTATGATTGACACGGCTGGCCCAGAGTCATGCATGATCCACCAATCAGACAATTCCCAACTATAAATAACCAAAGCATCTTACCTTGGTCATCTTTCTCTTGAAGAATCCCCCCTTCCACCTCCTCTCCTCCTTTTTTCTCTATAGGGCAGCACGGCAGCCCAGTGGCTAGCACTGTTGCCTCACAGCAAGATTGCCTCTGATTCGAGTCTCTACTCAACTAGTTGACATTTCTGTGCGGAGTTCATGTTCTCCCCGTGCTCGCGTGGGTTTTCCTCGGGTCCTCCGGTTTTCTCCCACAGTCCAAAACATGAGATATACGTAAATTGACTAAAACAAATCAGCACCATAGTCAAATTCCACCAGGACCATACCCTCATAGCAATTCTTAAGCAGCATGAGGGTGGGGGGTTCTCGAGATCTACCTGAGCTCAAACCCCCCTATCGCCCTGCAAACGGGAGGGAGCCCCAGGCTCGAGGATCTTATGAGCTTAGGGCTCTCTCGCAGGACAGCATGCTAAACTAGCTTTATTATCAATCATCAGCTAAATGTGAACTCTTGAATTATATAATGTACACTTTAAGCTACAAATGTTTAATTTATTGTAACCAAATGGCTTACAGTTTATTGAATGATGACAGTCACAGGCCTTAAAAACACATGCAAATAATACCCTTTCATTCCAAGGTTCAAATTTGAAATGACTCCACTATGTTGTTAATTGTAATGTCTGTTCAACTATTATCCCAACTACATTGCAGATCCCTGCAATGTGACAATTCTGGATTGCGATATTTATGCTGAAACGATATATTGTGCAGCCCTAATAGAAACACTTCATTAGCTACAGTAGCCCAGGTGTGTCTGATTGGGGTTGGAACTAATCTTTGCAGGACTCTCCAGAACTGAGATTGGGCACCCCTGTTCTAGAAGAACTCCAGAAACTAAAAATGAAAATTTATTTACTATTTACTCTCCCTCAAGTGGTTCCAAACCTTTATGAGTTTCTTTCTTTCGTTGTACAGTAAAGAAGATATTTTGAAGAAAGCTGTAAAGTTAATGGTTACATATTTTTTAGCTTTCTTCAAAATATCTTCTTTTGTGTTCAGTAGAGGAAAGAAACTCAAAAATGTTTGGAATAAGCGGAGGGTGAGTAAATAATGACAGACTTTTCAGTTTTGGGTTATCAATCCCTTTAAGCTAATGTTAACCAATCACTGTAATGTATGTCAAGGCCGATTAAAATAGCCCAGTGTCTTTTCTACTGACACCTACATACGATGGTACAGCCACAATACTTGATGTAATGGTTTGTAAAAGCCTGCTGGAGCACCTGCATAAACATGTAAACAAAATATACCCTTAAAAACCCCCACTGAGGTGGCAAACGATGTGTTGTTCTTTGTGTGTGCCTGTGCTATAGATTTGCATTACACCCTGTGCTATCATTATTATTGTGCAAAACCAACCACTGCCCGAGGCCATGTATACAAACACAGATGGCACTTCAGACTAACAACGGCATTTAGGGTGCCATGCAAGAGAGGCCACCTATAAGTTTCCCTTCCTGCTCTGGTAATGTGAAGAATACTTTCACACACTCTCTATTTCACACACACTTTTTTTTTTCTTCCTCAAACCGGGAGATCCTGTTAGCTTTGCCCTCAGCCATCAGGCAGGGGTTCAAAGTACTCAGACCCAAAGCACAGCCCACCGTTTCCAGCTAAAACATCTCTGTTTTTACCTGGCTGGCTCCCAGCCCAGCCTGCAGCGGAGTACCTGCACCCGCGGCCTTCACCACGGCTGAGCCTCTGCTGCTGTCAATCCTGGCTTAGCTTGAACACAATGGCTGTGTAATTACAGGTTTCTGTTAAACCCAAATCCAATCATATACACGAGTGGAGGATCCACAGGACCAACAGACGGGGAGGGCAGGTGAGAGAGTCTCGGTCCTTACAGATGATTCAGATGTCAGGAATTGGCTCCGAGTGGAGAGATCAGAAGCTAATGCTAATGATACAGTCAGAGAGGGGCGGACACCTTAACCTCATTCATCATTACAGCTGAGAGGAGGAAAAAGCAGTACGTGGCATTGCAGGTTCTGTCAATCAGCTGTCACTTATTTTTCTGTCAATTTGAGCTTGAGCAGTAATACACGCTGGTAACTGTGTTGACATGCAAGGAGTTGAATAATTGAAGCGAAACATTGTTTAATTTAGGATATTGGGTGCGATGAAAGCATTCTTCTACGGCTAATGCTCAGTCTAGTCTCATCCCTGGTGGCTCCTGTAGCAAGTTTTGCAAAGGCAGAATATTTGTGTTACACTTCCAAGTGTTGTTAGGCTGTTGTTTTTGCCTATGATAAATGAAATTAATACATGCATTTAATGTTTGAAATGCCGGCATGAATAATTCATGAGAGTCATGCAGATGGAGTGATCAGTACACAGAACCAGGACAAGAGGAAATTAATTTTTTAAAAGCGCATGTCTGTCAGCTTCAGAGAAGCGGATGTGTTGTTGTGATTACACAAGTTCGCTGTGAATAATCAGTCTGTTTATTTGTAACTTTAGCCTCTCCGTATTCCACAGGGAGGTGGAACGATTTGAATACCCACTCAGTTTTCTGTCAAATTGCCGTTTCATAATAATCATTGTTGGTAATTAATTAATCCCAGAATGGTTTTAGCGTGCTGTGTATATTATTAGGCAACTGATTCAGGCTTTGAGAGCTTTCAATAAAAGACACCATTGATGCATCAGCTGTCCGTTATTAACCTAGACACAGATTAAAAAGAGAAATACAACTGTTCAGAAATATTTAAAGACTGATTTTATAGTCCTGGATGCTTACTTAAATACAGCTGTTAATGTTAAATGTCACTTTACATCTTCTTTCTTGCTTATTTAATGCATACATTGTGTATTCATAGCAAACTTTTAACCGCCGTCTGCATTGTCACAAAAGCAGAAAGTGATTTTAAACAAATGAGAACTCAGTTTAGGACACAGAGATCTGCGTCTTGGGCTAGGACAGACAAATACATGCAAAAGTATGTCTGTATACTCATCTTGCAGATTAACCTAATAAAAACAGTCTATTATGTCACTAAAGTAAACATTTGCAATAACACACTAAATACATGTCAACTAGTTGTCATTAGAGTAACTACTACTCACTACAAAATGAACTGTAAAATCTGGCATTGTTGACACGGAAGAACCTTTAACATCGATGGAATCTTGGCATTCAACAAAGAGTTCTTTGATGTGGAGATTGTTCAGATTACCAAAATTCTTCTTTTTCAATATATGTCTTTAAAATTACATTTAGACATGATTACATCATATCATAATAAGCTTTTTTCCATAGTGCATACAACAAATATTAGTAAAATATTTAAAGGCAGGAAGGCATTGTAATAAACTTGAGAGAGGGCAAACTTAAAGATAGGAGGAAGCTATTAACATTAGCAAACGCATGCAACCTCAGCTGCTTTGTTTGGGAAGAACGTCTTTTAGAGATGGCATTAATGTTCTGAGGTGTGAGCGACATGAAGAACAATGGATTATCACATGCAGCAACGCCCTGTAGCCTTAATCACTGCAGTAGCCATGCAGTTAAAATTGAATTAGAAGACTTAGTGGTTGTTTATTGTGTCTGTGGATTCAACGGGTTTTCAACAGAGAGTGTTAGCGCTGTTGATGATCGGGGTTGTTAAAGGCACTGATGTGACAGAACACCAACCATATTAGTAGATCTGCTTTAGATGGTACCCAATCACCACTGAACAGATAGAGGGCAAGAGAAGAAGGGAGGGATAAAGAGAGAGAGGAAAAGCTTTCGGTGGTGTGTAATTGTCAATGATTACGGTCTTTAAACTGTCACTCTCATCTCTCCCTCCCAACTCTTCCCTCACAGCAACAGTCGAGGGCTTTCACGCTTCTCAAAGCCAAGCAGAGAGTCCAAAGTCCTGTGGACGAGTGAGACTGTACTTGGGGTGCTGGGTTTTGTGTGGGGGGTTTGAGAGGGAAAGTTAAGACAGGGAAAATGAAAGAGAGAGAAATCTCCCTACTAAAGATATTTCCATCCAGGGCGTATGAAATATTAAACGTGTTCATTATATCCTCAATTTGCAGTTATTTTGTGCGAGCACACACCGCCATATTCTTCCAGCCGTCTTATTGGCAGGGCTCTGTGGGCCTGAAGTCAAATCTCCCTTTTATTATTTAAATCCATGCATACAGCCGAGCCCCCTCAAATCAGCAGAGCCCGCCTGCCATCCGTCCACCTCTGATTGGCAGCTCGATATACAGAGGGAGGATACAGGGGGTGATAATGTGGGTGACAAAGGCAAATCCGCCCCGCTGGATCAGTTTTTATTGGGGTCGTTTAGGAAGACGAAAGCAGGGGAGCGACAGAAGAGTTTGATGCATAGTAAAAGTAGCTGTGATAATTGGCGATGGCATTGGGCTGTGTCCGTGCCTGTGTTGGCCTGTCAGCGCGGCGATGTAAATTTATTTGACATGTTTTTGTCAGGATGAAAGTTTAATGTGGTGGGTGTGACAAATCGCATGCAAATGTTGTTTTTTCATCCCTTTCCGATGAGTTGACCTCTGAGGACTCCCACAGGAAATCAGCCTTTAAAAATGATTTGATGGCTCAAACCTGGCCCATGTCGTACGAGAGTGTTCATGCGTGCACATGCGGAAATATAAATATGCACAAGCACACACTAGTACAGCTGTCTGGCTACAATATCAGGTAGCCATTCCAAAGTCATGCTACCTCAAGCAATGTGTGTGTCTATACATTTTTACAGTAAAAATGCACCCGTTTAATGTCACTTTTTGTCTTGGAATTTGAAAATATGTGTTTTACTTCTCAGAATTCCTGAACAATCAGAATTGCATGGCAGTTTAGTTGTTTTCAATTGTTACACTGCCAGTTAAAATTTTAATTATTAACAAATTTATGTCTCAATAGTACTAATTAATTTGCCTATATGTGCATGAAGGAAGTATATACAATGTTCTGGTCATGAGACATTGCCATATACATTATAAGCGAGCTAATCTTTCTTCTTTCACTTATTTAATAGTTGAATTTCTTGTCTAAAGCATTACAGAAAAATGTGAAATACATCAAGAAAATCATGAGTTAATTGGGATTTCAGGAGGTTGTGGTTCAAACAGTAGGTGGCAAAAACTGTGATGACTCAATTAAATAGCTAAATACAACATTCATTCATTCATTTTCCTTCTTCCTTCTTCCATTATTTATCAGGGGTCACCACAGTGGAATGAATCGACAAACTTATCCAGCATATGTTTTACACTTACACTATGGCCAATTTAGTTTATTCAATTCACCTATAGCGCATGTCTTTGGACTGTGGAGAAAACCGGAGCACCCGAAGGAAACTCATGCCAACACAAGGAGAACATGCAAACTCCACACGAAAATGCCAACTGACCCAGCTGGGACTCGAACCAGCGACCTTCGTTCTGTGAGGTGACAGTGCTAACCACTGAGCCACTGTGTTGCCCTGCTAAATACAACAAAATTGCCTAAAAAACAATTCTTCAGTTTAAGGAGTTGGATTAATTTGGATCCATTCAACTTTCAGATATTACATAGTAGCATGAGGGAAAAATTATAATAAACCATTTTCAATGATATAGAAGGATTTCCATCACAATACAATAGAGAGGCATTTACCTGTGACTATTATGAATTACTCCCTCAACAGTTCTCCCATAAATAGCCCACTTATTGAACCAAAAAAAAAAATCATAAACCAGCCAAACCAAATAAATACCCATGACTTCTGATGATACATTATAAAGAAAAATTATTGTATACATTAATCTATAGCCTCAGCAAACGGTCGTGAATGCATTCACATGTTAGTAACTGGAAAAGCTACAGTGCAATGATATATTTGTTACATATGGGTGGTGGGAGACAACAGAGTTGAGGATCCATATGCAGTACTTTATTCAACAGAGAATGGTCAGGCAGACAATAGTCAACTCAGGAGCAAAGCAGGAGCATGCAGGTTATCCAAAAGAGTAGTCCGAGATCACAAGCAAGGAGATCAGTTCAGGCAGAAACAACATAAAACAATTAACAAGGTGAGGGTCAGAAAACAAGGCAAGGCAAGACAATGGAATGCTTTGAATTGTTATGGGTTACAAACCAAACAAGACTCAGCAATGTCTGTTAGTGTGTGTGCTGTTTATATAGTTCATGTAATCAGTTTTGAGTAGCTCCCAGCTGTGTGTGTGTAATCAATGGTGAACCAGAACAGGTGTGTGTGTGTGTGGTGACTAAAGGGAGTTGTAGTTCAATTGTAGTCTGAGTGAAAGTGAATGTTCTCCAGCGATCTATGAGGGTTAGAGCCGTTGCTGGCGCTCATCGGCTGCTTCACATGCACACGCGTCGAGCAACTGAAGCAGAGCTTGAAGGTAAATAAACAATGGTTTATCATAGGCATTTTATCGATAATATTTTACACAGTTGGTATTAAGAAGGAACATATTCAAAAATATTCAAAGGCTTTTATTTTTATAAACAACACAGAATCTGAATGTTCTGGAGTAGACGTCATGGTGTTCTAAACATGAATTTTACTTCTGCATTCACACAGAGCAACATTCCAGCAATTTACCGGTAATGTTACAATTTCTCTTTCCTAAAAATAGACGGAACGAATTTACCAGTATTTTCAAAAAGCGCCTGGTCCCACATGATCCCTTTTTGGAAAATTGCCATTAATTTTCCTGAAAGGTCTGTATGTGGGAAAGGGGCTAGTATGATCACTATTATTTTCAAACATCACAACTTTCAGTTGGTTGCTCTGGTCCTCAACACTATATTTGCTTGTGGTTATAGCCATCTTTGAATTAAAAACAGCAAGTCGCATCCGTGTGCGTGACAGCCTACCTGTTTGTGTGTATCAGTTTCTCTTGGAAGCCGCTGAAAAGAATGCACATTTTCCATCATGAAACATGTAATGCGTGCAGAGGCAGGAACAAAGTATGACTGTATGAATGTGTTTGAGGTTGTGTGCGAGGCAGGATGCAGCGGCCTCTACTTCCTCCTTTCTAAAGTCTCTCTGAATACGCCGATACCTTGCATGCACGCACACGCACAAGACTGCCCTCTGTATTCTGTTGTGGTGCAGTGTGTAAGCATAAGTGTGCGTGTGTGCCGTTGCGTGTTGTGTATGGCTTTGCTGTAATAAGCAGTGGAATAACAGGCTCTTTTGTACATCGAGAAGCCCGCCTGCATCTGAGACCAATAACCCAGAGCCCTGGGGTCAGTGTGCAGAGGAGGATGGGACAGATATAATCACATACACGGACACAACACCTTTTTTATGCTTTCTCTGCACATTTGGAAGCAGGCAGGACAGCCAGAGCTTCATAAGTTTAATATTATCCCGGGATGACCTTTTGTCCCTAATAGAGTGGCTCGGCGATAAGGAGATATTGTGTCTTTAGGGGGTTGCAGGACGCATTGGAGAAGACGGAGAGTGACCTGTGTCAGACCAGGACTGTGTGTGTGTGTGTGTGTGTGTGT
>CAIGQQ010039163.1:5920999-5932058 GCA_903798035.1 Danio albolineatus
ACACACACACACACACACACACACAGTTATTTCTGAAACGCTCTTACTTCTATTCACAATCACTCACTTACTCATTCTTGCAGACTAAAGCTTTTACTGTCAAATGCTTCAAATTCCTAAATTCATGTAAGCATTTTATCTAACAGTTGACATTTTGTCAGAATTTGTCATGACTACGAGATCAAATTTCATGACTTCTATGATATCTTAAATTCACACTAGACATCTGCTGGTTTAAATTGTTCTTGTGATTAATTGCTGAAGCTTTTATTACTGTATACAGTGTTATGAAAATATTGACCTTAGCTGCAAAAAGGGTTCATTTAAGATGTAATAATTTAAAAAAAACTTTTTTTTATTATCCAAAACTACTTAGTGTATAGCTTTTTTGTACATACATGTTCAGAGTAAATTGTTTCCACCAAGTTAAATCCCAAAAGCATTATAAAAACAGTAGGTAACACTTTACAATAAAGTACTACTAGTAAATATTAAATAATACATTAAATTCAACAAATAATCATAATAATTAGTTACTCTTTAAAAGAACGTAGGGCGCCATGGTGGCGTAGTGGGTAGCACGTTCGCCTCACAGCAAAGTCGTTGGTTCTGTGTGGAGTTTTCATGTTCTCCCTGTGGTCACGTGGGTTTCCTCCGGGTGCTCCAGTTGCCCCCACAAGTCAACAGACATGTGGTATAGGTGAATTGGGTAGGATAAATTGTCCATAGTGTATGTTTCCCAGAGATGAGTTGCAGCTGGAAGGACATCCACTGCATAAAAACACATGCTGGATAAGTTGGCGGTTCATTCCGCTGTGGCGACCCCAGATTAATAAAGGGACTAAGCAGAAAAAGCAAATGAATGAATGAATTAATGAATAACGCAACTGAATTTGATCATTTAATACAAGGATTTCAACTTTTGATTTTAATGTGTCATTAGGCATTAACTAAGAATTTAACATCAGCTAAAATTACTGAATGCCTTTGAAGTTACCATTACATTGACTTTACTGAAATTAACTGATCTTAACAAACAAACCTTACTCTACAGAATTAACAAACAAAAGGCCTATTAAAAATGTGAAATTATCAGTGTTAAATTACACTGCTTATTAAGTATTGATACATTTTTTGCTCTGATGAACAACCACCAAGACAACAATCTGAATGTTCTTTAAAAACACTCTAAAAGTTTATATAATAAATAATTATTCAGGGTATTTTTAAGTGCCTATGATATATCAAATATTGTGCATGTTCATTATTACGATATGACTAGTTCACATATGTGTTCCAGTACATGTTACTTTATACACCACAGTGTGTTTTTGTATGGTACTATTATGTTATAAAAATCCTTGCTGCTTCTTGCTTTTGAAGTCTCTATCAAGATATTGTTACAAACAAATTAAATTGCTAAATAATTATAATGTATAATTGCATACAAATTACAGTAAGGTCAGTAAGAGCTGCATTTCTTATAGATGTTATGTTAATTTTAGATAAAATACTATTAAAGTTCAGATATTAGTTAAGACATTTGGTTTTAATGAGTTATTGACAATTAACTTACTGGACAGCATCTAAGATGCTTTACAAGTAGTTTTCATTGTCAGTTTAGTTAACATATGTTAACATGTTAACTAAATTAACATGTTAGCTTTATTGTAAATTGTTAACCAATATGCCAACAGAGAAACACAACATTTTTAGTCAAAATCTTAGGTATGCTTTGGACAGATGAAAATGTGAAAATCTTTATGCTTCAGAAATAAACAGCCTATTAAGTCTTCAAGCATTTGATTCAGTAAACAAACAACTGCAAATACAAATATTTTGTAATAAATAGTTACTCTAAAAGTTGAAATATAAACAATAATTTACAGTATCATGCATGTTCATTATCACTTTACAATAGGGGTTTATTAGATAATGTTGGTTAATACATTTATTAACATGAACTAATTCTGAAATATATTGTATAGCATTTATTATTTATAGTTGATTATTTACTAAGGCATTATTAAAATTCTAAATTATGGTTGTTAACGTTAGTTTATACACTTTGAGTTAACATGAACTAACAATGAACAGCTTCATTTTCTTTAACTAGAAAGCAAAAATGATTAAATACTGTATGAAATGAATTGTTTGTGTTAGTAAATAGATTGACATTCATGAATACAACCTTATAGTAAAGTGTTATTGTATGAATGAATATCATCATGTCTCTGTATATTTCAGAAATATAATTTCATAGATGAAGTCTTATTGGGAATTGTGAGAAATAAAGTTTCCCAAACTATTAGATCTACAAACTAATAAAATATTCCTACATCATACACAGACAAGTGACATTTAGAAAGTTTTTCCTGCTTTGTATTTTGGATAGTTTTGACCTCATTTGTTTTTTATTCAGGTTAAATCCTTGTCGAACCTTCACACAAATAAACATTCCTCATCCAGACAGGGCATATGTTTTTTTTTATAGTCGGGCAAATGTTCTTTCTTCCTCAGAAGTTGTTTGATTTATTTTAATAAGCTGCAAATTGCTGTCACAGATTTCAAACCAACCTCACTCCAGTTCTACAAGATTCGCAAGTGTCATCTGCTGTTTATCTTTTGAAGCTCCAGTAGTTGTACTTGGCAGGGAAGTGTACCTGTGTGTGTGTGTGAAAATGTGAGTCTGTGCTAATTTGGGTGTTTGTGTGCATGTGTGCTTTTAGGCTAGGTGTTTGATCTCTGTGCAGGTATGAGATTTGCCCTGGGCTGTGTAACTCATTAGGTATGAGCTGTTATGAATATGAGGATATTTGTTAAAGCAGTCAGCAGGAATAGAAACAGATGTCCCCTAATTAGAGCGAGCTTAAGCTGTCTTACTGCAGAGAGGGAGAAAGAAAGAGTGAGAGAAAGAGAAATCAGAAGAGAGAGAGTTATGACATAGATAAATAAAAGTAGAGAAAAAGAGCATGCCTCTGCTTACAGAAAAATGGAGGTTAAACACACACAAAACATAGAGTTCACTTTTGCTGTATAAAATCTGCCGGTTTCTCTCATAGTATGTCGCAGCTACCTGACAGACCTGTATTTGTGACAGCCCAAGGCTCTGTAAACAGAAAGACAAAGTCAGCAGAGCAGCCAGTGAGAAAACAGCCCATCAAAAACAATGTGCATATGACTCATTTAGCATTTTGACAATATTTCATTCACTGAAATGACAGAACTGTACATTTGAAATGAAAGTTCACTTTGTGCCTGTGTTACGTTATTGATCTTGTTGTGAACAATTCACATTTGTATGTATTATTTTAACCTTGTAACTATGACTCTTTTAGGTAATCATTTAGTAAGCTTAAAACCTGCCCTATGTGTTCAATCCATTACAAGCTCATTTTATTTTATTTTATTTTATTTTCATTCATTCATTCATTTTCTTTTCGGCTTAGTCCCTTTATTAATCTGGGGTCGCCACAGCGGAACGAACCGCCAACTTATCCGGCATTTGTTTTACGCAGCGGATGCCCTTCCAGCCACAACCCATCTCTGGGAAACACATCCATACATTCTCATTCACACACATACACTATGGCCAATTTAGCTTACCCAATTCACCTGTACCGCATGTCTTTGGACTGTGGGGGAAACCGGAGCACCCGGAGGAAACCCACGCAACCACGGGGAGAACATGCAAACTCCACACAGAAATGCCAACTGGCCCAGCCGGGGATCGAACCAGCGACCTTCTTGCTGTAAGGCGAACGTGCTACCCACTAGGCCACCGTGGCGCCCTTTATTTTATTTTATTTTATTTTATTTTATTTTATTTTATTTTATTATTTTATTTTATTATTTTATTTTATTTTATTTTATTCTTTATATTATTTTCCGCTTAGTCCCTTTATTAATCTGGGGTTGCCACAGCAGAATGAACCACCAACTTATCCAGCATAGTTTTACGCAGCATAGTTTTAGCATAGTTGCCCTTCCAACTGCAACCCATCACTAAGAAACATCTATACATACACTCTCATTACAAACTTACTCGGAGCACTTAAAGGAAACCCACTCGAACACGGCGAGAACATGCAAACTCCACACAGAAATGCCAACTGACCCAGCCGAGGCGATTATTTTATTTAATTTAATTTTATTTTATTTTATTTTGTCCTTGGATAGGCATCACAGAATAAAAACGATCTTTTGCTGCTTTCATTTAAATGTAGCATTAAAGCACATTTCATTCACCATTTACTCACCCTCATATTTTGGCTGTCTTGCCTATGTTTGTCAATGATGGTATGATCGTGGCATCTTTGATTCTAATAAGATTTTTGGAGGAGGGGAGGATGAATAATGAATTATTAAATTTCAATCTGTTCCTCACACAAAGCTTTTGTATGGCTTCAGATGACTTGAGATATAGCAGAGAGGTCATATGAACCTCTTTAATGATAGTTTGTTTTATTTTTCCCCGTTTTTGAGGCTTGACACATAGCATTTACAGGGAAAAGAGCCGCTTGAATATTCCTCAAATATTCTTTAATTGTAATTCATGGAACTGCATATTGCTTGAATGGCTTGAGGGTGAATAATGACTGAATTCTGAATTTTGCGTGAACTGAAGGCAGGTCAATCAAACAAATCTGATTCTAATCATAATGTAAATCTAGTAATAACTGACTTTTGATGTATTTTTCACTGTCAGAAATTAATTGTCATTTAAACTAGTGCGTTTTTTTAAAAGATTGTTTTAGAATAAAAACACGTCTCTTGCATTTAAGAAAAAGGATATATGTCCACACTATCTAGCATGATACATGACCATTCTCGCTCACTGGGCATCCACATATTCATGGCATTCGTACTTGCTGTCTACCGGTTGTGTAATGGTCAAAAGAGATGTGCTTGATGAATCCGGGTCACGAATATACAGTACTATATCAGACCAGTCAGAGTGTGATATAAGATATTCATAGTGTGATAAAAGTTTGCATTTCAATCTATCTATATTAAGGGTGCTTTCACACCTTATTTAGTTCAGTTGAATCACACTAGAGTTCGTTTTCCCTCTTTGTGTGGTTCGTTTGGGCAGTTGTGAATGTAGCAATCGCACTCGAGTGCGCACCAAAAGCGGACCTAAAAATTGTACTGAGACCTACTTGAAGAGGTGGTCTTGGTACGCTTTCAAACGAACCCTGGAGTGGTTTGTTTGTGATGAGAACATGATCCAAACTGAAGCAGATCCAACCGCATAAAGTACTGCACTTTTTTGGACTAATCCAGGTGCTGTAGTTTGATGCACTGTCCCATCTTATGGGGTTTGGAGGAAAAACATTTGTTGACAGTGCTGTACTGACAGTTTTAAACAGAAAGATGACCATGTCGCAGTTTAGCTAAATTAATTCACACCTTCGCCGATTGCAATGTATTAAAACATTGTTTTCCAGCCGCAGCTGTGCTTCATTCTTGAAATGTGATGCATACAAACTATATACTGTAGTGTACTATGGCCAGGGATACAATCAGCCAGTGCAGCGACATTTTGTGTCTGCCGGTTTGTTTACTTGCGGGAGTTCCAATGGCATTTTCTCACATGTTAATTCTGACCAGTCGAAAAACATGCAGTTTAGGAAATATGTTGAATAAAATCTGGCCAAAGAGTGACGTGGATTTTGTCACATGACTGCATTTTGGTTCTTTTCAACTGGTTCGGACCAAAGCAATCAGTGTAGTGTGAAAAGGACCCAAAACAACAGAAAACTGCTACAATGTATCATTTGTTGCCCTCGGTCCAGATCAAATGAACCGAACCATAGAGGTGAAAGCACCCTAAAACAGAACACTAGCATTTCCAAAGTATAACGGGTCTTTTGCATTTTCAAATCACTCTTCAGAGATTCCAGAGTAGGCTGTACAACAGATGTAGCCGCAACAAATCTTATGGGTTTTAAAACAAAAAACACACTAGTGCAAATGGCACCTTAATGTACAAAAGGTGTCATTGGGGTGGTACCTATTTAAATGTTTCACATTTGTACTTGAATATTGGTATATTAAAGTTACATATCTAAATTTTACATATTAGAACATAAAAAGTAGTAAACTGTACCTTTTTGCTTTGTGATGCATCTTAAACATAGAGTAAATGCTACCCATCAAAATGCAGTAATGTGTTTAGTGTGTGTGTGGGCCTTACTGATCGATGGCTATGGCTTCAGTAAAATCTCAACTTAGTAAAGGTCTCTGTGTCTCAAATAGCCATTAACACCCTTTGTTTTTCCTCCTGCACCCGGAGTGCACTGGGAAGTTCAAAAAGGCAAACAAGACAATCTGTTAGCTCCATTACCCTCACACACACACACACACACACACACACACACACACACACACACTCACTGACAACAATGACAACACCCCAACACTGATTAACTGATGCTCAACTCACACACAGTGTCCCCATTAACAGCTGTTATTGTTTCAATTTAAGGCTCATAAAAACGCCTGATTAGCTCTGCCTGAGAAAGCACCTTCCACTTGTGTGAGCCACATGACAATACACATCTTCTTCTCCACAACCTCCTTTTCTCCTCTTTCTTTCCCATATGCAGTGCCATCTCCTGCTCTCTGTTTCTCTCTTTCACTGCTGTTCTTGCCTGTGGCGAATTGGCAAAATGTGTTAGCCAACGTGGGTACATGTGTTAAGTTGGGATCAATTGTTTGTTTAACAGCTAGTCTGTATTAAACAGGGAGGATGTAATTACAGAGAGAGAGAGAGGGAGAGAGAGAGAGGGAGAGAAAGGCATTTTTTTCAGATAGCGCCAACGCTCGCTCTTGTGGGTGGGGGCATTTCCTGACACTTGATCAATGTAAAATCTGGGGCAGGAATTGGCGGCGGAGCGGTGAGGGAAATTAGAGTTGATAAAACAAGCAGGCAGAAAAAGAGCCTGGCTTTCAGGGAGTCTTTCCTCCGTGTCCTGCTGAGCATCCTGGGTAACTCGCCTCAAGCAAACGTGAGTGGGTAATGAAAGGGGATGAGAGACTAAAATAAGAGCTTATTCCCTTTTGCCATTTTGCTGCCTTTGCTTTGTTCTAATCAAAGAGCTTCTTTCGAATGTTGCGTACCTACTGTGGGTTTTGGTTTTCGCACTTGCCAGGGAGGCGTATTGGGTAACCTTGCCAAGAAATTGCCCACAACAGGGAAACAAGCATATCCAGCACACACACTCTCTCTGTCTCTCTGTCTTTCTCCCTTTTTCCTCTCATAACCACCCAGTCACACAGAAACATAAAAAAAAACATGAATAAACTGTGGATTTCGAAATGATGAGCATTTAAAGGATTGCATTTCAAGATTGGGGAAAGGAAAGGCTTATTTATGGCCACTTGTTAAATAAAATTATGGTTAGAAGCCATGTTAGATGCAGTAGAAGTGTGTACAAACACACACATACTCACACACACACACACCAACAGACCAATCTTATTTCAGCAGGTACTATTTTCATGCTTGATTTTCTGCATAACATATTGAGATATATGTATTATGTTAACTAGTGTTTTAAATTTTATATTTTACAGAATTGAATCTTTGTCCAAGGGTGACACGGTGCCCCTGTAGGTAGTGCTGTAGCCTCACAGCAAGAAGGTCGCTGGTTCAAGCCTCGGCTGGGTCAGTTGGCATTTCTGTGTGGAGTTTGCATGTTCTCCCTGTGGTCACGTGGGTTTCCTCCGGGTGCTCCGGTTTCCCCCACAGTCCAAAGATATGCGGTACAGGTGAATTGGGTAAGCTAAATTGTCCGTAGTGTATGTGTGTGACTGTAATGTATGGATGTTTCCCAGAGATGGGTTGCAGCTGGAAGGGCATCCGCTGCGTAAAACAAATGCTCGGTAAGTTGGCGGTTCATTCCGTTGTGGCTACCCCAGATTAATAAAGGGACTAAGCCGACAATAAATTGAATGAATGAACCTTTGTCCACCAAATCAAAGTCATGGTGCTAAATATGTAAATAAAATAAAAATAAAAATATATATATCACATGAATTTTGAAGACCTGCATTATAATTGGAATGCTTGTTGCCAGAATGAGCCACCGATTTACAGCAACGGAAGCTTTTAAAATTGTGAGAAATGACTTAACTAGTATGCGAAAAACAGTACGTGAACTGAGTAGTGTGTCCAAATTCATAGTGAAGCAATGCAGGTGATAAAGACAAACGGTGGATGTAGCATGTCTGAATTCCATTAATATTAATTGCATTCATACTATATAGAGCATACTTTTCTAACTGTCATGTAGTAAATTAAATTTCAAATATAGTACCTACATAAGTAGTATGCGAGTTCAGACAGCCACTCACTGTCAATAAATTCTATATCCATGTCAGTGCTAATAAACAACTCTTTTACCTTTAAAAATTAAGTACAAAATAAAATTATAAATATGAAGCCATTTCCAACAACAGTTCAATTATAAAACAAAAATGGCAAATACAGTTGAAAAAACGGGTTAAAATAACCAAAACATGTGAAAGATTAAAGTTAAAAGTAAAGTAAAAAAGTATGTGAAAGTTTAGTGTCTTACACATAGCCTAAACATGAGCAAATTTAATTGAAATTCAAACAAATCAGTTTCAAAACTGACTGACTCCTACTTCCACTACTAATATTAATTCAAAATACCCGAATGAATGAATGAATAAATGTTTATTTTTTTTATTTCTTTAAACATAGGCAGATCTATATGAAACTGACCTAAGAATTAATTTACATTCTAGTCCCTACCACCATTTGAACTTTTAGCAACATATTGATATATTTGTCATGATGTGGCTTGTGTACAATTTTCCAATTATGCAAAACACGGCACGACACAAAGACACATGCTTTTTTCCTTTACAAGATTTCCACTAAACGAGCATTCCTTCAGTGTTGTGAAAATGTGGACAGGCACCAAAAGACGCTCCATTTGCTCTCCATTTTATGTATGCATGTGTGTGTGTTAGAACGAGGCCATGATTGAGAGTGTCTGTGTGTCTTTGAAGTCTGTTCAGGTCATTAGGCTCCATTTCCCATTGACAGAGATCTTATAAGACGACCATTTGAGTCCAACAATAGTCCTTAATGGCTTAACGCCTCTGTCTGCATTTAGTCATCCCGCTTTCTCTCTCCCGCTTTCTCTCTCTCTCTGTCCCCCTCTCTCTCTCTTGCTCTCATCTACTTTAAAACTGCCAGGCTTCTCTTCGATGCCTGCCTGCCCGCTCTTTTATGGGGTGTAATAACGAGGCGCAGCTGCGGGGTAAAACGGGGTGTAACGTTAACCCGGGCATAGCAGTCACTTCAGAGGTCAGAGTTCAGCGCATTGTGCCCTGACTGCATGGGTGTATATTAGAGTCAGTAAAGATTGTTTGTTGTGCTCAGATTTCCCCTCTAATCCCCTGCTGAGTTTGGGTTTAAGGTACTAAATTATCCCCTCAGTCATAGGACTGGGTTTGACTATATTAGGTAATGAAATTGCCTTAATTGCTGAAGCGTGTGTAATTGGAGGCTGTTAATGGCTGATAAAGTACTGCAGTGGGATGAAAGTTTCTGTTGGAGATGAATGCCGGGGATGGTGTACAGTGTTAGACAGAACAGCATGGTCAACACATGCATGCACACACGTATAATGTTTTCTTCTTAATGGCAGATTAATAACCTTGAACTGGGTACAGAGTAAACCAGGGCTTAACTTTGGAAATCTCCCGGGCCACAAATCAGGATCCTTTTAGCCTCAAGGGCTGTTTTTTTAATCATTCCTGTATGTTAATAGGGCAAGTTGACAATGTGTGAAATGGCTAAAATCTTATAATTCATTTTGTGCTAATTGGATATCATAATGATACCATTATCATTACGATGTCTAGGGCTGCTTTTGGAAACATATACATACTCTTGTGTTAGTTGATCAAAAGATATACTATAAACATAATATAAAGTTAGAAAAAAAATCCAATTTCCACGTATTAGCAAAAAAACGTACACTTTTAAAATGTATTTCTGTAAATGCAATTTCTTTACTATCCTTGATGAACTTAAGATACTTGATTTTAAAACATTTAGCTATTCTTTTTTAAATCAATTGATATGAATAAAGATTTTTTTCTATTTATTTCAAGCAAGCAAGCCAACAACCGACCAACCAACTAACTAACCAACCGACCAACCAACCAACCAGATAGATAGATAGATAGATAGATAGATAGATAGATAGATAGATAGATAGATAGATAGATAGATAGATAGATAGATAGATAGATAGATAGATAGATAGATAGATAGATAGATAGATAGATAGATAGATAGATAGATAGATAGATAGATAGATAGATAGATAGATAGATAGATAGATAGATAGATAGATAGATAGATAGACATTATTATTATTATTATTAGTAGTAGTAGTAGTAGTTGTAGTAGTAGTAGTAGTAGTAGTAGCATTAGAAGTAGTAGTAATAGTAAAAGTATTAGTAGTAATATTATATTGCTATAACTATGTTATATTGTTATTCAATTGTTATTAATCTAATTTTTATTTCACAATCAATGTCAAAAGAGTTAAACAGTTTAACATTTGAGTTAAAAGCATTTAGATGCATGCTTTTAGTAAACTGTCTTATCAGAAGTCAAATAAAAATGAACAGCACCAGAGTAAATGTTGTCCTAGTGGCAATTTGACACACTTATTTGTAACCAGGAAAGATGCACACAGTGCAGCTCATTGCCCTAATATGAACATCATCATTCTGATAACAAAATACCTTACCTGGTTAGCCTGAGAAAAAGAAAGGAGGGGCAAAGAAAATATTAGAAGATGAGTAAAAACAAAAGAGGCGCCAATCGCTCTGATCAAACTGACCCCTGCCACTCTCTGCTCTCCTTTAATCTTAATTGAATCAGGCTTTCAGAGAACTGTTGACACTGAGAGATTGCACTACCCTGGGAGGCCCAGGAAAGCCAGAGGTGCCACACTAAAAGCAGTCGCCATCCTCATTACGATGTCCACCCCTCTCTGGTCCC
>CAIGQQ010039163.1:5932068-5944006 GCA_903798035.1 Danio albolineatus
CACACACACACACACACTAGACAGTACAGTAGATCCATGCACTGAAATCCAAGATTTCTTTCTAAGAACATGTGATGCAACATTCTCACTAGGAATGAGTCCACCAAATACTAATAGTTGCATTGGAAAGGGCTGAACATAAGCAGCAATATGACTTTCCAATTTAAGGAAGTGAGGCTCAGAGTCAAGTCAAGCCACTTTTATATCTATAGCATAGGTACAAATATATCTATATCTTTTGTACTGCGCTTCAAATTATAAGTTGCACTTGGGAAACCTCTTTTCAAAAGAGCTGAAACAAAGGTTGTGCTAATAGTCCACATGCACACTCACACACACATACACACACATGTGAACAAATGAAAACAGCATTATGCTTGGTATTTGAACATGGACATTGAGATTATTTTCTCTGTTTTTCAAGTACAATAATAGTTAACACATACAAACTCTTGCTGCATAAGGCCAAGTTTGTCCAAGTTGAAGGTCTGCTAATTATAATATGTCACCGTTTAATATTCCATGTAATAAATTGGGGCTGTATATTGGAAAAATCTGATATTGCAATATTTATTTTTTCTGAGATATGTATTGCAGAAGAAAATAAATATATTTATATATATGAACGCAGATTCACAAGGTTTGAAAAGCACTATTCGACGGTTTTTAGGTACATAAATAAAAAAATCACAATGCAAAACATGCATTTCTTTCTTTGATTTGTCTCGTTTCTAGACCAAATATCTAAATATTCTTAGATCAAGTCAACATATTGTTTTGTTTTCAACTTCAGTAGAAACAAGTGAAAATTAAAACAAGTAAAACTATCTGCCAGTGGGGTAATTCAAATAATGTTGTTTTCACTTTGAAATGTAAATATTTGGACTAGAAACAACACAAAAAGTCTAAGTGAGAAAACCTTCATTTTTGCATAAATCATATTGACCTTATTCTTCAATGCGTAAGTGCACTAGTTTTTGTGATTTGTTTTAGAACCTTTGATTTAGTTGCCTATGGGAGAAATGACTAGGCATAATAAACGGCAGAAAACAGTTAAACTACTTCCTCTACAAACAAGTGTTTGCATGATTATACAGACAAAATAGAATAATATAATAAGAAAACATCAGAAAATGAACTGTTTTTAAATGTCTAAAAATGAATGGAAGTGAGTCAGACCGGAAGTCTCGAGCCAAAATAATTCAAATGACTGCACCCTCTCGTACGCGGAGAATAAGGTGAATCAATTCCATGTAAATGCAGTAAATAAAAACAATTCTGTGGCTCCTGGTCAACTATAATTCAGACTCAAATTTGCATATTTTGCGATGTGACAATTCCGGATGTGCTTAATGTTATATATCGATGCTGAAACGATATATTGTGCAGGCCTATAATAAACTGTGAGTAGAAAACTGTCTCCTCGTTGTGCCCATTTTTTTAAAACAGTTTATGGATTAAAGGAAGTTACTCCCATAGTTCACGCAAAGTATCAGGGCTTAGGAAAAAGGTGGATAACATTATAATTGTATCTTTTCGAAGCAGCTATTAAAAGTAAACAGACAACGATTTAAGTTTTTCATCAGCGTGTAACAAGTTTAGTTCATTAGGTGGGAAAAAGGACCCGTTTGCTCTGGCCAAATGAATGAATGTTAAAGGAAGCAACATATGCAGATCAAGGCATTAGCTGGGTCTCTGCATAGGGAACATTACATGAAGTATGAATGCAGTCTGTGATAAGCACTAATCTCGATGAAGCTCTCAGGAACAGGCCTCTCCTGTTAGAACTGCTAAAGCACAGTGAACGGCCAGAATACTAATGCCTCTCACACTATTTGACCTGTGCCAGACTCGGTTTGCCCCGCGAAGCATGCTAAACATGGCCTGTGCATGTAAGCAGGGTCCGCAAGTGCCCCACTGGTGGGCCAGCAGCCTGAGCGCCATAGACATCAGTGTTTTGATCAAAGGCGAGAATGCTGCATCTCTCTCTGTGTTCTGGACAAGAACAAAAATGCCAAATTCAGCCCTGAGGCCAGACTCATGCATAATGAATGTGCATTATTCATACAATTATTGATAATGCTTTTTACATCAGTGATTATTCATACATTAATTATTGCAAGCGCTAATGTCTGAGCATTAAAGATATTGTTATTAATGTTGAATCATCTTTAAAGGAGGTCCCAGAGGCCTGAAGCTACGACGATAGAAAGAGAGAGGGAGAGAGAGAGAGAGAGAGAGAGAGAGTGAGGGATAAAGAGAAGGACTGGTCCTCTCTCTCTCTCTCTGTCTGCATCTGATTGATCATATCCCAGCCTCTCCCCTGGGAGGTCAATGCATCAGTTCAGATATAAATAATTGATATTGCATGTGTACATATTCTTAATTATTGTTAAATATTAATAGAGCTTTATGCTGGAGGTTGATTATAATTTTCTCAGTGATTAGTGGCTTAGTGTTACTAATGCTACCTCTGTAATGGCCGTATTTGGATTTGGGCTAAAAATCGGGGTTGGGAAAATGTCATCGCTCACGTTCAATTTATGAGTTTGATTTGTCAAAGGAATTGACTACAAGATCTAGGACGCTGATTTTTAATGGATAGATAGATTTTAACAAAGCAAATATTTTAGGTCAAAGAGGCAAATTCAAGCATCAATCAATCTGTCAATAAATGAAATAATACAGCTTTTATCTGTTTATCTGTATACTTGTTTAATTTTATTATTTACTTTTTTGAACATTACATTATACAGCATAAAATCTTGTCTAGGGCACCATGGTGGCCTAGTGAGTAGCACGTTCGCCTCACAGCAAGAAGGTCGCTGGTTCGAGCCCCGGCTGGGTCATTTGGCATTTCTGTGTGGAGTTTGCATGTTCTCCCCGTGGTTGCGTGGGTTTCCTCCGGGTGCTCCGGTTTCCCCCACAAGTCCAAAGACATGTGGCATGGGTGAATTGGGTAGGCTAAATTGTCCGTATAGTGTATGAGTGTGAATGTGTGTGTGTGGATGTTTCCCAGGGATGGGTTGCGGCTGGAAGGGCATCCGCTGCGTAAAAATATGCTGGATAAGTTGGCGGTTGATTCTGCTGTGGCGACCCCGGATTAATAAAGGGACTAAGCCGACAAGAAAATGAATGAATGAATGAATGAAAATTTTGTCTAACATTGGTGTCACAGTGCAGTCAATTTAAATATTTAAACTTGTCACTATGCTTTACCCATAGAAGAAAAAGCAGAATGTGACAAAAATAATAAAATATAGTACAATGATGATATTTTATGTATTTGACTAATTACAGGTCAGAATAAGGCTCAATCCCAATTCTATTTTTGTACCCCTACCCTTTTTTTTTTACCTCTTTTTTGGTATTTATCTTCAGGAAATCACTGAAGGCCTATACCATGTAATCATAACCATATAATGTGGCAATAAGAACGAAACTGTACTGTGCATTTACACTGTGTAAACACACGAAAACAACATTAACGTTATACTAGACACTGTAAAAAGCTCATTCCCAGCCACTAGACTTTTCTGACAGGGTATTCAAGTGTCATCGGGTGACAGAATGTTGCGTGACTACTATACAGGAGTTATTATCGTGGATTATAGATAGCGAAATTTAGCGGTTTGTATTTTAGCGTTTTTTTTTTTAAACCATGATAGTAAATCATGAGTGTGGTTATGAATATATTAAAACATATGCTTGTTTGTTGTAAATATTCATAATAATGACAAAAAATACTAATTTGCTCATCTCCTGACTTCCGTTTACAGCCATGTTGCTGTTTTAGCTGGTGCATTCTGGGAAATTTTCTTACCCCTTGGTTTCTAGTGTGATCCTGAAAAATCTTGGTTTGAAGGGGTATCTAGCCTTTTCGCTTAACCGTACGTCTTCAAGCTAAAGAGAATTGGGACACCCCTACTCCTTCACGTGAACACACAAAACGATGGGTGTAGGTAAGGGGAAGGGCTAAGGAGTAGAATTGGTATTGGGCCTAAGAATGCTGTTTACTTTTTACATAAATATGTATATGGTACAGGTTCGGTGCAACATAAAAAATCAAGAAATCCCCAGTGCATGCTATTTTCTGATTTTAAACAGACAGAGCATTTTGTTACAATCAGCTACAGAACGGAGGTGCAAAAGTACAATGTGGTGCAAAAGTACAATATAAACATAAGAATAAAAAGAATCTTTATAATTAGGAAAATGCAAACTGCTTGATGAACTTGCGTGTCCATTATGCACTTGTGTCTTTTACAGCACCTTGTAAGGTATGCTGTGTAAGGATAAAAAACTTTACACTTTTACACAGCAGTGCTCATTAAAGTCAGTTTCACAGCAGTGGACCAAAGAGAAGAAGCCAGGCCTAGCATTGCAAACCTACACTGTAAAACCTAACACTGAAAATCACTAAATAAAATAAGTTAGTTTGACGTATAATTTAAAAAAAGTTACTTTGACTTACTGAGAAGGAGTTATGGAAACTTATAAATGTATTATATTAAGCAAAACTCAAATCTAATGAGTTATGAATGAATATATTTTTGTGTGTGTACAGTATAAGCGTTAACGCTAATGCTAAAAGCAATACCAAACCATTTGAGTAGCTATATAGTTGTCTGGACTCAATTTGTTCTATTAAGGGATTTGATAACTTAAAATGTTTAAATGACTAATATTCTAAATATTTGACCACATCAACGCAAATATACTGTATGTGTGTAAATGACTCAATATACATATATAAGTTTACAGTACTCAAATCATTTTTTTTCAAAACTTAAATGGTTTGCGGCAGTCGGTTTTCTCAAACAGTTTAAGTTAACTTATCGGGTTTTACTGTATGTTTATGGTATCAAGTTGGCATGACAACGGCAACAGGGCGCAACCTTATGGAACACTGCGTCTCACATTATTAGATTCAAAGATGCATTCTTTGTGAATTAGTTAAGTTATTCCACTGATGTGGTCTTTTTTGCCTAATTGGAGTGATTGGCACATTTAAACTTACTGTATTTGTATTTATAGAGTGCATGAAATGAACTGTGACCACTGTACTGTGACAGTTCCAGACTAGGCCTGTCACAATAATCAATATATCGACTTATCGCACAATACATGGACATGACCACAATGATTTTTGGTGATGCAATATATATCGCCAAAACAATTCTTGCAACATTTTAGCTGATTGCACAGCATCTCTATGTCTATTAGAGGTGTCAGTGTCACCTTTATTACTATTCACCTATATTATTATTATTTATTTATTTAGGATATGCGTTTTCACATTCTAATTCCAGTGAATAATTCTTAAATTGTTAAAATGACTATAATTAAATTAAATATTCTTCGAAATAAAATATGATGTGTTCTTTGGAAGCGTGTACTTGCATATGATGCTATTATATTGTCTACCTGGCATTATATAATGAGCGCCAAAAATAGTCTTAAAATGACAATAATATCGTTTATCGCAATATATTTTGATGCAATATATCGCACAACAAAAAATAGATATCGTGACAGGCCTATTCCAGACAAATTCATGTACCATTACACCCCTAAGATAGAACATTATTTTACCATTTTAAAAATATATATTTCTCTTCACAATCAACATTTAAAATAAATATTTTGAATTTGAGATTTTCTTTATGTATAAAGTCCCCTTTGTTAATTCAAGTCAGTTTGTGCACGTTTTATATATTGTGTATATCAGTTATTTTCATTTTAATTTAAACTGTTATTTAAGTGTTACTTATTCAATCTTATCTAGAAAACAAGAATGCCCAGTACATTAGTCTGGGTTCATGTGTAACCCAGTAGTAGGCAACAGCTAAAATCTAATACGTCAGTGCTTAACCAGCAACCCAAATGTTTCAACATTATCAATGTAATGCTAAACATAGTTTACTATATAGTATTATGTTGTTAATACTGTAACATTAAATAAGTAAACTCAGTAGGAGACACATGCACAATCCTGTACCCTCACCATTTTGTCAGCCATGATATCTCATATCGTTAGTACGCTAGTATCTCATTTAGTTAGTGTGTTTTATGGCGAGTGTCTCCCGCAGCTCCACTCTTGTCGACATACCTGATATTCTTAGAGACTAAGTGTGAGTGTCTTTAGTTTGTTAATGGCTACGCGAAAGCATAAGCCTCTCTTCCCACGCACAGAGGAAATAAAGAACAGGGAATTCCGCTCCAGCATGAGATGCCAGAGTATTCCCCTGCTTTACCCGCACTCAATAAATAGTAAATCTATTTCCGAGACTGGCCATGTTGCTCAAGAGGCCCCTGGCAGCTGACCTTTAGGTCTGCTATTTAGCGAAACAACATTATCATTCCAAGCTCCTCCTGCTGATGGTAAAACACATAAACCCCCAACGCACAAACACACACACACACTCACACACACATCAGAAACACTATACTCTGCTATGGTACAGGAAGCCAGGATGTTTCCAACACCTTAGCCAGAGAGGCTCATGGGAAAGAAGAGTGGGCTGCTCATGTGATCAGGTTTCGCCTCAATGTGTTGAATTACCAAAAGAGCACATTTTCATCCTGCTAATCGCTACGATAATGCTATTGGCATTGATAAACTGGGCAAAACATGGTTCTTAAGAGATCTTTCCTGCTCCGTTAACTGGTAATTGTCTCCTAAAGCTGTCTGGGGCAGTGAGTGATATCGCTGACCAGGTGGAGGAAGGACAGGAATAAATTTAGCCGTTTTGTGACGCTCGCGGCATGGAGGCCGCTTAGTCAATGTGTGTGGGGTGAAAGTGGTCTGTAATGAGTCCTGGAGACAGACAGCTTCCAGAACCCGAGAATAGGAGCGATCTGTCCACGAGAGTGTTTCTTACGCACGTATTTCTGTCACACACGTGCTCCTCGAACTCTCTTTCCATCACTCTACCCTTTGATAATTGGTAAACCATATCGATTTTTGCAAAATTGGGTTTCCAAAGATCTGATTCGCCTCCCTCATAACGCTATCTACTGTCATAGATATCAGCGCATTTGTTCCGTGCAATAGCTCATCTATCGGTTTCGGCTTCAAACAGCACTAGTCTTTGTCACTGAATAAGTTTTGTCTCATCTTCATTCCTGTAGAGGTGGAAATGAGACCTGCCTCTACAACACACACTAACACACTCACTCTCGCACACAGATTGGATTGCTGCTGACTAACCATCGTGACGTTCCAATAAACGTCCATGGTTATGTCCCCATCCAAGGTTTCGAGTTGCAGTGTTAATAAAGAACTGTGTTCCCCCCTGGGTTCAGTGCCATCTTGGCATTTCGGATCTGCTGCCTGGTGAAACACAGTATCGGCCCAGTCCGCATTCTCCACAGCCCACTAGAGAGCTGTGTGTGCGTAGATGTGCTCCTCCTCTTACACGCTGATGATCGTACACTTCTCTTATTGTTTTACAGCCACTCAGACAATCCTGCGAACAGCTGTCTACAGAAGCTCAGATAAACTGTTTACACAAACACCATGCATTTCATTTTGCAGGCCATTCAGTGCTGGAGGCAAAGAGCACAGAAAAAATAGATGTACAATACAAGTATGGAACGGTGTTAATTTTCAGAATTTCAGTGACGAACAAGTTTCTACTGACAAAAACTAAATAAACATTAAGTGATGATGACTACAACTATAATAAAAATATACTGACTTTTTTGTATAATAAAAATAAGACGGGAATGTGATTGGGGGACGTTTTTTTGGGAAAATATCAAATCAGAATTAATTTTGGTGCATGAGGCACACACACATTTGAAAAGTCCACAGTAGACACGGGATCATAAGAGTAGAGTAGATTTAGTTGACTAAAATCTTATGAAATTTAGTCGACTAAATCTAAAATCATTCAGAAGAGTAAAATAGGCTTAAACTAAAATGGAACTTTCATCATAAGACTAAAACTAAATCAGAATTTGCTGTCAAAATTAATACGGGTATGGAAAGAGGATCATTCTTTTATTTAGGACTAATATTTTGTGCAATTATTCATTCATTCATTTTCTTTCCGGCTCAGTCCCTTTTTTAATCTGGGGTCACCACAGCGGAATGAACTGCCAACTTGTCCAGCATATGTTTTATGCAGCGGATGCCCTTTCAGTTGCAACCCATCTCTGGGAAACATCCATACACACTCATTTACTCTCACACACTATGGACAATTAAGCCTTCCCAATTCACCTGTACCGCATGTCTTTGGACTTGTGGGGGTAACCGGAGCACCCGGAGGAAACCCACGCAACCACGGGGAGAACAAAACTCGAACCAGCGACCTTCTTGCTGTGAGGCGAACGTGCTACCCACTACGCCACCATGGCGCCATTTTTGTGCAATTATGAATGGCATTTTTACTGTACCATTATGCACTTTATCCTTTAATTTATAAGATGTGTTAGACTGGACAAGAAAGAGTCAAACAGGCATATCCATGAGTTCCTTTTTCACTTCATATTCTGCTTTTATTTCTAAAGAGACTCCATATTAAAAATCACACACCCACAGGCTACGAGTCTTTCTGTGTACTGAAATGACGGTCGAGGCAGTTTTTGGTTGTTTTGCATTAAATAGGGGAAAATTATGCACAAAGAGGGTTGAATGTAATTAAACTAATTAAAACTACAGCATTAATAAAATATCACCCAAAACAGCTGTTGACTGAGATTTAGGCCTTGGGATGCAAAAGGCTGTGCTTAATATATGTGCTTTTAAGGACTCCCTGTTGTCACACACGCACTCATGTTTCTGTCAGGGGAAACCCTTATGCACGCATGATGGAACAGAAATATCAATAGTAAAACAGGGCAGAAAATAATCACCACACCTTGTTCGTTAAAGACTTGCTAGTAAACAATAAAAGGAATTGCAAATGGCATGACTAATATTTAAATATTGAATAATTAATATGTAAATACTTAATAATTCAAAAAGATTATATATGCTGTCGTTTATTGATCAGCCCAAATAAATAAATGTATTCATTTTGGAAAACAAATGCTAAAACACTATATTACAGAACAAATCTGTATACTATGGAACAAAATACTTTTAAATAGCTATAGTGTGAAATATCTAATATGCTGAAAGTTTATTTTATTATAATTTCCATGATGTGCCGAATTCCAGTATGACATTCAGGAAACAAATGGCAAACAGAATTCATGTTTAGATAGCAAGCACTGAAAAAAGCAACCCACGCTCATTCTGAAAACGTACCTCTATATACATTTTTGGAGATTATCAAATACTTCCTGGGAGCTATGTTTTTTTTTGCAGGTTTTGTTTTCGCAAATCCACGAGAGGTCGCTGTGTATGCTTTTTGAGATCTCAAATTTCTCTTGAGAGTGCCATTCACGCCTGCTGTTCTTTTGTAAATCCACCAGAGGCCGCTGTCGACTGACTGTTTGACTGAGTGAATGACTGACTGACAGACCGATCGACTGACCCACCCTCCCCCTTCCCCAAACCCAGCCAATAGTATTGTAAAAAGCACAGATTGACCCGCCCACCCACTTCCCTAAACCCAGCTGACAAATTTAAAAAGCAATTCAGAAAAAGAAAAGCCCTCGTCTGATTTTTACCACATTCTCATCCTGTTGTTTACTTTATTAAATTTTTTTGGCTTCTGTTTTTGTCTTACTCGCTTGCTGGAACTGTTCTTCATCAAACTCGAACCCCGTCATTGTGATCATCTACTCTCTTCGTCTCAAGTCCACCATTGTACATGGTGAGCTAACTGAACAAACTGGTAACAGTCGGAAAGCTGTCCATACGGAGGTAAGCACGAAAAGAAACGGCGTCATACCGCCCCGTAGAATTCATTTAAAAAATAAAATGCAGCCATACATACTTCTGGCTACATAATTCACCATCTCCAGAAATGTATATAGGCCTATGTTTTCAGAATGAGCCTATGTTGGAAAAAATAATACAAAGGATTCCAAATTGCAATTGTCCTATGTTCAAAACCGTCCCTTTACAGGATGTTTAGCATAAAGAGGTCAAATAAAAACTTCCCCATTAAATAATATGCTCTGTGTTTCCTCAAAGCGACATCCACAAATCATGCTGTGTCCTTCCTCGGTCTGTCAGTGCGAGCTGAATGAGTGGTGTGTTTAATGACAGCTAATGGATATTCCAGAGGCCAGAGACAAACAGACAGTATACTCAGATCAGTGATAACAGACACAATGAGGGCTGAGCCCAATGATTAATCAGCCTGAGTCTGATTGTGTGGACAGTCCACAGGAGTGTGGTGTGTGTGTTCCTGTGTTGGACCATTGTGTGTGTGTCTATGAAGACAAGGGGTTGTATACCAATTGGTGGATGGGTTTGAGTGTGTTTGACTGATTGGGGTCGGGTGAACTCTTCTGACTGGTCATTCTGCCACCCACTCGGTCCTCATCCTCATCTTGTCTCTGGATGTTTTGGATGGTTTATGAGTCTTGTCTATTGATGTTTGCATGGGCCTGTATCTCTCTCTCTCTCTTTCTCTTTCTCTCTCCGTATGTGTATAGAAACAAGTTCACAGCAGTACGAAAGGCTCATAAATGTTTGAATGGACTGGTGACAGTATTTAAGTAAATATGAGTTCAGTTTGTGTAGGTGCATTTGTAATTGTCAGGATCCAGACTGTTATTGTTTGTCTTAGTATGTCACCATGTCTGACTAGAAGTAATATTATGCACTCTATAATGGTCACTCTTTTTTATACGTGTGTGTCAGAGATTTTGGTAACACCACAACCTTGATTTACTGGATCTAAGTGCAGCATTTGTTACAACACACCATGAGATCATCATATTTGTTACATTTAGTTAAGCATGAGTCAATCTAAAGTGGCTCACAGACATGAAAAAAGGCAGTTTTTTGCAAAATTTTGCCAACGTATTACCTATGAAGTTCTATAGGGCTCTGTTACTGTTTGTTTTCTTGGTGCTGCGGCTGGGTTTGCTGTTTAAATAATGCCATTTAAGATCAGAAGTAGACATGGGATGATAACGTTTTCCAAGGTATACTGCAGTTTGAAAAAGTCAAAGTTTTAAAACCATGAAAATGTTCTGCTGTACCGTTCTATGGTATGTGTACAATTTTTTTATTGGAAAAAAATCTGTGTTTTTGAAACAAATGAAGATTGCAGAAGTCAATTATTCATTTGAATTATTTAGCCTGACATGTTTACTGCTACTAAAATATTGTAAATGTTTCTCAAGGGGAAAAAGTTGTTGTTTTTTTACCCATACATTTAAAAAGAATATATTTTAGAGCAGTAATCACGATACAGTGAAATCGTGATATTTTTATCTAAAGCCAACCCTGCTCCTGGAGATCTACCTTGCTGCAGATTTCAGATGCAACCCATACCAAACACACCTGCCTGAAATTATCAAGTGCTGTTCAGGTCCTGATTAATTGGTTCTGGTGTGTTTGGTCAGGGTTGAAGCTGAACTCTACAGGAAGGTAGATCTCCAGGAGCAGGGTTGAGCACGCCTGATCTAAAGTTATTATACCGTGAGTATAATATAATGGCCCATGCCTAATAAGAAGAATCTGGTTAAGAGCTGAATGACTGACACTGTGGTGCAGCTAAACCAGGGAAAGACCAAAATTACAAGTTTCAAACCCACTTGAGGTGTTTGTTTCTCGTATTCTGAACTCGCTCAGGTGGCAGGTGGCTGGCATATTTTTAGGATTAAATATAATGTGTTTTTTATATATATATAAAATTTTAAGATGTGGATGGAGTGGCTCCTGCATAAGTGACTTTTCATCAAACATTTAGGTCTTTAACATCTTATAGGCTTCTTTTTACCATCCCACAAACTTATTTATGCCTATATGTGATCAGGCACACACACGCACACGCACACACACACACACACACACACACAC
>CAIGQQ010039163.1:6039831-6055157 GCA_903798035.1 Danio albolineatus
AAACAAAACAAAACAAAACAAAACAAAACAAAACAAAACAAAACAAATAAAAAATAAAGGAAAAAAAACATTTCTAAGTGATTTAATAGAATGACGGAGAAATGATCAGGATGTCTTTTAAGATATACAAACTACTATATATAATATTTAAAATAATAAAATTTTAAATATGTAAAATAAACTACTTTTTATCTGTTTGACGTTTAATAATAACTTTATTAGACACTTTTTTCATTTATGTACTTCTCTGATATTATGCATATAGTTTTCCCTTTTATACTTATATGCTTCCAGGTTTCTGTATATATATTTTTTGTATATGTTTTTCATATATATATTGCAATTTGTTTTGTATTTATATATTTTATAATGTTATCAACCATGCACAACAAATTGAATCAAGACAACGTTGAGGAATATTGTTATTATCATTGTTGATAACCATGTTTACTAAAAACACAATAAAGTTCAAGTTAAAAAAAAGTCATTCTATATAATCTTACAAATAGCTATAGGCATTGCCCTCATAAGTAACCATCTACTTGTTATACCCATGTCATTTTACACATTTTTGCTCATAAAATGAAAACACAAACCTGTATTATAAACACACACACACTTACACTGTATTCTTCTTTGCACCAATCACAAATCTGCCGGATATGTGGTTGAACATCTATCTACGGGATATGCAGTTGACCCATTCAAGCTAGCGAACTCACTGATATAATTGTAGAGTGGTGGCCAATGTTATTAACATAACAGGAGCTTTATTGTCCATATCAGAATAATGGCATCATAACTCTTGACTGCATAATAGCTTTGAATCATGTTCAGCATTTTACAGCCGAATGTCTTACAACTCGCTCTAATTCCACATACGTGCATGTATCCAAACAACATTTCTAATAAAAGGAACAATGAAGCTTTGAGCTGCCCTTAGAAAAAGACAGCTGCTATTGTGGTCCAAGATATCGTTTCAATCGCATCAATATGACAGGGCCTTTTAAACTCATCCTCAAGAGAACAAAGACTTCAGGTCCTTAACAAATGTATGGGGGGATGCCAAACCCTCATGCCTCGATTTCATTCTTTCTTTTGCCCGTTTTCTTTCTCTCGTTTTCGCTCCCTCAAGCAGGGGCATGAACTTGGTTGGGCTTGGCGTACCCCACCCATCCCGAATACCACATTTGGAGCACACTGTCACAATTGGCTGAATAATCTCACCCCCTGTCACTGGGACCTCACATTCACATATAAACCAATCCAACAATACCCACAGATAGCTGGATAATGCACAGAGACATGGAGAAAGAGAGAGAGAGAGTGCAGGACAAGTGTTGTAACTTTTCTCATGTCAGTTTCTCCTCGGGGGGAAGCCAGAGAGATGGCGGGGAGGGGGGCGTGTCTTTTAAAGACACTGCTTTGAACCGAATTCATGGCCTATTTGCATAAGCAGATTTGGGCTGAGTGAATGGCTGAAGCTCTGTGTCTGGTCATTAATATGCGAGCTAATTCAGTCCAATGTAAGCCCATTGAGAGCGTACTAAAGGCCAGTTATCCGAGCCCTATTGTTTAGGGTCTAAACCAGCTCCAGCAGTTGTTACAAATTACATACTTAATTGATTTAAAATCTGCCATAAACCACACAATCAGTCGGGAAGCCGTACTATTGGCTGATGAGAAATTTAAAGAGCGAGCGCGCCTTTTGACTGGTGTGTGAGTGTGCGTTGTGTGGATTAAAACAACATGGTAACTGCATGTGGAACTGCAGAAGACACGCAACCTCTAAAGTGGAAGATTGGGTAGAAGTGAAAGGGCACAACACAGCATATGTTCGCAAGTTGTTTTCACACAAAAGCCCACACAAAAGCTTCTGCATTTAATCTCGATGAGACAGCTGGACAGAGTCACTATCATTCCTTTTTCCGTTGCAGTACAATAATATGGAAAAAAAAAGATGGTTTGCTAGAATATTGCTTTGATTGACTTGAGATGTTATACAACAGTGGTTCAATTTGCTTTTGTTATCATCACTTTCTTCAGTTGTGAACACTATTGGCTTTGTTGACTTTTGGACACCTTTAAAAGACACTCTTGGGAACAAGACACTCTTTCACAATCTTTCTAAGTCACTTTATATAATATGTATACTAACTGACTGCTTTTTTTTCTGTTTGATGAACATATGCACTACAATTTTGTGTAAACCGTGTCAAATATATCAAATAAATATTCATTTTGATTATATTAAAAAAATAGAAAGATTGATTCATTTAATGTATTTGCTACTGATTGCTATAGCCCATTTTCAGAGCCTTTTATGTATTCTAAACACACACAGTTAAGCAAACATTTTAACTTCTTCAAAACAACTTTTCAGTGTCAAACCATAAAAAAATATTGTCTAAACAATTTATCTTTACTTTCAGTTTGGTTTTGTTATCGCACATGAAATGTTTTTAAAAATCAATGCCAGTGCCTTAAGTTTAAGAAACAGCAATATATCGTGAAAGTTTCATCATTTGAATTCTTCTGTCCATTCTCTTAGCAGTTGCAGTGCACTATTTTACTGGAACCTCATGTAAAAGAAGTGTTTAATCATGTTTGAGACTCTTAGCGTGTTAGCATGTGTGCATACTCTATATGAGAGAGAAAGAGAAAATGTGTTTTGTGTGGAAAAAAAGTGTGTGTGTTTGTGCGCAAAAGAGCGAAAGTGTGTGTCATGTTGGGCAAGAAAACACGCTCAGTCAGATGTAATCTTGTTTAATGTACCTCTGCTCTACTGAGAGCTCTAAGCCCTTCGCGTGTGAGTAGTATTAGTGTGCAATCTCTCTCTCTTTCTCTCACTCCCATTCTCTCCCACTCTCTCTTTTGTCCCGCTGACCCCCTGCTTCAGCCACAGCCATTGTAAACCTCTGTCTAACCCGTGTGTGTAGGGGCCAACTTCGTTCCTTACCCTTTTCTCCCCTCTCTCTAGCCCAGATACGGCACATCAAAGCCAGAAGAGACACTCTTTGTGCTTACTGCTCCCTTGACTCTCAACATGTGGTTTTGAAGGCTAGAAACATCGGCCCCTTTTAACCCATTCTGAGGAGATTAGGCAGCGCCTTCAGTTGAGCATTAGGGAAACTATAGTAACCAATAAGCCGTATGTCCGTGAATGGAAACTATGTATCTTGTCAGAGAGGAGCTGTCGGGACATCACGATCCCAGACAAGTTCCTCTGCGGGGCTTTGGCACCCTTGACAGGGGCCCCTTCTTTTCAGGCCGACACAAAGTGACACACCAGAACCCCCCTCTTCACCCCTGCTCTGCAGCGGACGCGCTCCTAATGGTAATTTAAATTCGACAGAAACAGCAGAAGGGGGGGAAAAAGTTGTTTTCAGCAGAGACACAAGCATTTAATTATCGCAGGCCAACATTTTTTGGCTTGTTTATGCATGTGTCTTGCCCACAACTGCGAGAGCGAAAGCTGTGCTGAGATGCGAACCAAAGAGGGGCTAAAAAAAGCTGTCGGATGGATGACCCGTGGTCCGTGTGAGGAGACTTGGGAAATAAAGCCTGCTTTAAACTGTGTGTTTTTCAGAGGAGGAGCATGTGTGTGTATGTATCTTGCGGTGATGGGGAAGGATGGGAACAGGCCAAGCTACTCTGCTGGCTCAGGCTTCATTAAGAGGTGTAAACAGATCTCGGCAGGGCCCGGTGGCGCACTCGCACTCACAGGGCATACTGTATACGCCCTGGCATGACAAGGAGCACAGATACCCATTCCCACTAAGTCATACACTCTCCCTTACACAGACACACTGGGTAGGCCTAACGGTAGGCCCCAATCAGATGCTGGCTTCTCGGTAAGCCTTGTGTGAGCTAAAGGCTCCAAGTAGTGGCAACTCATTAAAACCGAGATCCTGGAGCAACTGTCGCGCCACTAGCAACTGGAAGCAACCTTTTCCATGATAGAAGCAGACCAGTATTCCAGACCCAAAGAGCCTGACACATTACAGCCCACACATGCGGGGATCAGGTCTTTCTAAACAGCATGCCGTGCACTTGACATACCTCACCTAAACACTGCCATATGCTTAACGCTGTTTGCAAAGAAACGGTGTATGCCACGTTTGTAACATTTATTTAGGAATGAACAAGATATTGGAAACAAATCATATGAGTTAATGCAATAGACATATATTATGTAGGTAGTTCTTATATACCATAAACTTAGGCCCCGTTTAAACTAATGCGTTTTCGTTTTAAAACGCACAAGTTTTGCTACGGTTACGCCATCCATCCACACTACGCCAGAGTTTTTGAGCCCCGAAAACGGAGCGTTTTGGAAACGCTGGAGAGGCCGTTTTCATTCTAAAACGCTGCTGCTCCGTCCCAGTGTGGATGGGGTAAAATGGACACATCTGAAAACGGAGGCGTGGCTGCAGAGATTCGCTACTAGATTGGGGCTTTTGGGTGATTGCGTAACCTTCCCTTATTCGTCAAGCCCCTATCACATGACTATAACCCATTGTAGGCGCCATTGTGCAGTTAGACTCTGCCTTTTTTTTACTACAACAGCTGCATATATTTGCAAGAGGCAAGCTATTGTTCGAGCACTCGCTAATCGCTCGCTTTTTATTTAGAATGCCGAGCGAGACACGTGCTTCCTGTTTATACTTTAACGTGCATGCACAGAGTGCGCGAATGGTCACGTGATATACGTTTTCGCTGGAGTAGTGTGGACGGAGATATGTTCAGTAACGCTGGGTGAAACGCTAGTGTGGACGCGGATCGTTTTCATGCAAAAATGCCGTTTTAAAACTAAAACGCACTAGTGTAAACGGGGCCTAAGACTACTACAACTACTACACCCCCACTGCTGGAATCAGCTTGAAGAAATGATCAGATGTGCTCCAACATTAAGCACATTCAAATCAAGACTGAAAACACATCTGTTTTACTGAATGAGCACTGTACGTCCGTCAGATCTCACTATTATGTCTTTCTTTTCCTTCTTTCATCCTTTTATAACCTGTTTTAACACATTTTAATGTTTTATCTGTTTTAGTCATTTGTAGTATGTTTTTATTTTCTTATACTTGTCTCTTTTATTCCTGTTTGTAAAGCACTTTGAATTGTCACTGTGCATGAAGTGTGCCATATACAGTAAATAAACTTGTCTTGCCTATCTAGTATGTTCTATAACAACATTTGGACAAAGTAGAGACAGTATTAGACTTATTACAGTTCTCTTTAGACATTTCTTTCCACTTTAACTTTTCAACTACATGCCAGTTAGCAGTCATAAGAGTTTAATAGGCTTTCTGCTTAAAATGTTTGCTGCCACCTTGATTCTCCACATACATTATTCTAACTATACTGAAAGTACTTTGTAAGTACTTGTTCTACTAGCCTTACAATCTATTAATAGTCTACTAATGCTCTAATGAGAGTTGGTTGACTTGTAGTTGCTGAAGTGCTTGTTTAGCCAACAGAGCATCTAATGGGAACTGTCAAATAAAATGTAAGCTACTTTAGAATTTTATATCAATGATGCTTTGCTTATCGGCCATAACAAGGAAACAATTGTTGGCTTTTCAACAACAACAGTAGCAGCCAGAATGTTTACTACTGTAAAAAAAGTAAATGTGCTTTTAGTGTATTTTCATGCTATCAAGAAATACTCACTGATGAAGGGATGCTGTATCATCAGTCAGGAGCTTGGCCCAGTTTTACGTGGCTTTGGGAACCTTCTGGAGCGTTCTTTGGGGTGACTGCTCCTCCACATGGGTCAGTCTGAGGCTGACCCGTATTCTAAACCGGGCTACTGGCAGCCAGCCTGCTTCCGTCTGTTGGGCATATTGGGCCGTTTAGTGGGGTGCTTGTGAAGATCAAATGGGTTAAGATGGTCCTTCTCCGTCTGTTGGAAGAAAAAGAACATCAAAAAGGTGTAAATTTCACTTCCCCACTTTTGATTAAGTCAAGCATGAAAAGAAATGTAATACTCTCGAGTGGCAAAGGCTCTACACTATTGATGCAGTTACTTCTGCTTGAGAGGAGCCAGTGAGCCTGCAGGGAGTGGAGCTGAGGCTGGGCCGGGTAAAGACACGGCCAGATGGAGGGCTTTCTCTGCTTCTGAAAGGAGGCTTAAGAGCTCCCTTCCTCAATCCCTCTCTATACTGCCTGGGTGCTGTCCCAGTCCTGCTTGCCCCTCTTAACCCCACAAGCTCTCTCTCCCCTTCTTTCTCCCTTTCTCTCTTTCGCTCAGTAGCTTCTACCATATGGGCTTGTTTAAAAACTCCAACAGCTTGCTAAACACAAGCACAACAACACAGTATTCATAACTCGTGCTATCCAACAGAGACCTCTTCTATCCCAATCACACACACACTCGCGCACACACAGCCAAACTTATTTTCTTCACAGCACTATTGACATTTAATATGACATTGTTAATTGGTAAAATCATTTGTTTTAAATATATTATTATGTATATAAACATTTGCACACATTTGCACACATCATACACATTTACAAAACAAAATTTTAGCAAATTACGCAGATGTCTTTATTCAAGTATGAACAACGTGAAAGGTCATTTATTCCACTTAGGTCTTTTACTTATTTTATTAACATTATTATTATTATTATTATTATTATTATTATTATTATTGTTGTTGTTGTTGTTGTTGTTGTTGTTGTTGTTGTTGTTGTTGTTATTATTATTATTATTTATTTATTTTTTTGTATGTTTCGACCCAATACCTTCTGCTGTTGGGATGATTGGGTTTCAATATATATTAATTAAAATTAATTCTTTCATCATTATTTCTTTTTTAATTTTGACACTTTTGACATTTTTATTTTTTAAAACTGTTTATTTAGTACATTTAGCTCTGATCACCCCAAATAGCACTGTTCCTTATTACTACTAGACCTTTCCCAAAGTGAAATTCAACCCTAGAAATAGTCAGTCCAGTATTCTGAGGACAGAGGAATGGGGAGTCTTTTTGAAAGGACTTAATAGAATCTTTACCCGCTCCAACAATCCACTCCCTCTGAGCTGCATTAAGTAGTTATTGTAGAGGGACAATGACCTAAATAGCTCAACATCAACTTCATTAGCCATGCGGCCAAGACCGAGAGCATTTCACGGTGGAGGCTATTGTCAGGGCTCACCCCAGGTGAGCATTAAATTGCAAATGATACTCTGAAAGGCGCAGAGAGAGAGAGAGAGAGTGAGAGAGAGAGAGGGAGATGGACTGAGAGGAGAGAGAATGGTAGCAAGGATGAGAAAGCAAGTGAAAAGGCAGTGGAGAGCTGCTCTGACCGTAAAAAATCCAATCCATCACGGAATGCATTCCTCTCCTCTCCTAAGTGTCTTATTTGTAAGCAAGACCGAGCTCAACCCTTTGGGGTGAGAGAGAACGGGAGAGAGAGAGAGATAGAGAAAGAGAGAAGAGCCCCCGGAGTCTAATGACAGGCTGATAGCAATTACTTTAGTCCGTCAACAGTGGCTCCCTATCGGCACATTCCTGCTGAAAATTAGTAGACTGAGGAAAATAAGGAGTGAATTGGATTTAGGAGGAGGAGAAAAAAAGAACTTTTGATTCACTCCATATAAGTATATCAAAGTCGCTCTTAAGGGAGGGAATGAGGGAGGGAGGGAGTGAGAGAGGGAGAGAGAAAGTTACAGCAATTGGGGAGAAAAAAAATCTTCCTGCCCGAGTCTCCTCTGGCTTTGTTACTCTGCAAATCAATAAGCGCATCCTCCCGGCCTCACCATTTCCACTTTAATGGCTCCTCCGATCAACATGTTAATAAAAAGTCCTCTGTAGAGCACTCAGCGAGGGCCTGGCGACTAGATGACTGACTGTAAGAGATGGCACGATTCCGGGGGTGCGTTCCCAGGCGGAACTGCGTCGTGTCACCCTGCCGGATGAGAAATTGGGCCTTTACATATTCCTTGTCACCGGCGGCTGAAGTGAAGGCACCCCAGAGGCCGGTGTTGGTTGCTGCTTGCCTGGTGGACTGGAGTAAATTAAAGCAGGGATTAGGCTGGGCTGAGATACTAGCTGACAGGCTCAGAGGATGCAGTCTGGCAGAGGGCTCTCTCCCTGCCCATATGTCTTCATGAAGCACCCCAGTGGGGGCTCACTAATGAGACCAGCACAGCACGGCAGTTTAGCTCCCAAACACCAGAGGACACACACAAAGAGCCGTCATAAGGACTCACATACACACACATACACAGAAGTGACACAAATAGCCACCAAAAGCACTTTTTTGTGCTGAAATTTGTCAGAGCTGCAGAGATAACCTGTTTCCCCTTGTGGAGGAGTTCCTCAACAGTCCTGTGTCTTCTGTACATGTTTATGCTTTCGGTGTGTGAAATCGCATCTGAAAAATGAACAAAAACCACAACAAATCTGACAAGCGGGTACTAGAGACTCTCCATGAAAGCTAATCCCTTTTCTCCGTGCAAGACCTATCTAGGCTCTTGATCTTATGTTGGGGGAGGCATGGAGTATACCTGCCCGCAGGCTGCAGAGAGGTGTGCTAGCTTTAGAACTATAATTACCAGCGATTACAGCATAATTACGCACGTTAGCGCTTCAGGTTTTCCTTGCTCTTCCATGGGACGCCGCAATTAGTAAGTAGCCCCTGTTAACAGCTCTTTGAGCGTGTGCATTTGCCAGTCCCCACGCTCATGTGGATAAATATCCTCCGGCTATGGAACATAAATATGAAACATGACTGTGACTGACTCTGTGTGATGATGCCAAGGTAGTGATTTCCTGAAATATGAATATATATATACAGGATGTGTCGAATGGGCTTCTCTGTCCTTATTTGAAAAAAGAATACTAGTAATAATAATGCTTACAGAAAATGAGAGAGAGGGAAAGTTTTTATTTGGCAGTTTTGTTTGTCTGTGGATGTCTCTTGTCCTTTGTGGAAAGCTCCAACTCTTTTGTAACCTTTAAAATCCACATCCTATTATGTAACATTTAACTTAAAATGAAATGGGAGCATAAAAGTGAAAATAAATTCCATCAAGCAGGATAGCAGTCATGAAATAGAGGAGCACAGAATGATTGTCCTGCGCTCTTACGCTAAGCCTCAGCACCGCTCAACCACAGAGCCATTTAAAAAGCCATCGATCCACCACACTCTCAATGAGGACAAGCGTGAGATGGGCAGAGACAGACCTGTGTGAATAGAAGTGATTTGAAAGATTTTGCCATGCATTTTTTTATATGGGAATCTTTAATAATGTCACGACAGCAGAAAGTTTCATGATTCATCTGCCTTGGATTTGCCTTATTTTGTGGACATTTCTTTACTTTTAAAGGCTCAATCAAAAAGGAGATATTTGACATAGTTTACTTATCCTTCTGTTGTATAAGCCTGTATGACCCACTTCTTTTAAAGACAAAAGAGGATAACATTTTTTGGTGTCCACTTATTTAAAAAAAAAAAAATCATGAAAGAAAGTCACAGAAGATTTTAACTTTTGGTGGGTGCTAATACCAGTACAAATTTTTAAAAACAACTAGTGACAGATTCTGATATAAAGAGGTATTAAGATACCTAACCAGTATCTTAACTAGAAAAAAAATAAACTATAAAATAAACTTATTAATTAATAAACTATCAATTCCAGCATTTTTTCTATGCAATTTGCCTCTTTTAAATTGATCAAAATTGTCTTATAAATTGGATGCCAATCAGTCATTTATAGTTTTCAAGGATGCATATAGTTTACCCTTATGTATTTGTTGTTTTATAACATTAACACAGCGTATTAACAGACTGTTGGAATGGGTTAAAAAGTTTTGGTTTAGGGTTTGAAAAAACAAACAAACTGTCATTTACAGTAGTTGCAAAGTTCCATATAATTAGTTGAATATTTGTTGGGGGTCCATCAGAATATGAAATGTGTTTGATATTAAGCAGACAGCCCATTGAGGCTCTATTGACTGCTAGTTGACATTCATTTTTCTTCGGCTTTGTCCTTTTATTAATCTGGGGTCGCCACAGCGGAATGAACTGCCAATTTATCCAGCATCTGTTTTATGCAGCGGATGCCCTTCCAGCCACAACCCATCTCTGGGAAACATCCATACACACTCATTCACACTCCAACACTACGGACAATTTAGCCAAACCAATTCACCTGTACCACATGTATTTGGACTGTGGGGGAAACCGAAGCACCCGGAGGAAACCCACGCAAACGCAGGGAGAACATGCAAACTCCACACAGAAATAACTGACCCAGCCGAGACATTCTTGCTGTGAGGAGACAGCACTACCTACTGTGCCACTGCGTCGCCCTACTAGTTAACATATAGTTATTAAGTTACAGTAAGAACAACAAGGTTAAAAAGTATATTGATACTATATATACTGAGTCACTGAATATGGAAATATCAACAACAACAACAACAGTAGCAAGACTGGCAGCTGTTAAAATAATAATAATATCTTTAAAGAATGACATGAGTTATGGTTATTTTACAGGCGGCTCTACAATGTACCGTGCCAAACTATCAATAATTAAATCATCAGAGCAATGCACTCTGAGATCCCAGAGAGGGCACGGTGCAAAAGTTTATGTTCCCAGGACATGCAGGAGAGTGAGAACGAGAAAAGTGAGCAAGACCGAACGAGCGAACGAGGATGAAAGGATGAGCAGCGCGCCTGCCGCATAGATTTTTTTCCGCAGAGTGGATTACAGACACCTACTTCCAGCTTAGGGTGGAGTTTTTGAAGTTTGGGCTGGGAGGGAAGAGATGCCTTTGGCAGAGTCCTGTTTGATTCTGGTGGGAGCTTGCCACTAATCCCACCCTCCCCACACACACAAGCACGCAAACGGCAGCGTTCTCACCTTCCGCCTGATCCACTGCACTAACTCCTCCCGGCGGTCGCGGGATCGTTATCCTTCCATCCCTCCCTCCATCCATTTGCAGGAGCGAGAGATGCGGATGTTGGGGTGTTCTCGTCTCCTGTTCATTAATTTCCCTAAGCAGATTAGTGGATGTGTGTTTGTTGTTGTTGAAGCTATCTGATTTGCCTAAGCCCTTTGTTTTTTCATGTGGTTTACACTTTAAAGCCCCCCTCTTTTTCACAATCAGTCTCTCTGATGGGGGATAAAATGGACCTACTGGCAGAGAAGCAGCAGAGAACAGCAGAGGCATACACAAACACAAACACACACTGGTCGTCGGGACCGTAAAGTGGGGGAAAGGTGGGGGCGGCCCTTTCTGTGAGTTTAGACGTGCCAAGAAGCAGACGAGCTGCACGGCGTGATGATCTGCTGGGCTCAGGCCTGAAGACCAGATAACAGGCCGCTTGAACATGCGCTCTGTAGGGTCAGTGGACAGTGGCGCCTCTCCCAGTGTCCGATCCGGCCATACAGGATACTGAACACTGACAATAGTGTATGACTGCCAGTTTCTCGGCCAAGTGGCGCGCTGAAAAATGAACCATCAAAACGGCGTGGTCAGTTGGCAGGCCATCGCTGTGTACCTTGTGAAAATGACAGTTCTTTTAACGTTCAGCCACCGGATGGGAATTCGCCAGTGATGAGCAATTGGGTGCCCAGAGGTCGCTTCGTCTTCTCCCCAAAATGTCTCATTAGAGAGATGAACAGCGAGCGGGTCCCATCCAACAGGCTGCTGGCAGAGTCCGTGCTGCCGCGATTCAACTGGACGCCCCGCACACATCATTATCAGCTATCTGCGACAGTCAGCTCGGAATTACGCAATTAATCCCGCTTTTCATATGCCGTGGACAGAGAGTGATCCAGTGTGTTCTCTGTAAATGAGCTGTCTTGCTCTATAACCGAGCACGGAGGAGAGTATATTTCACAAAGTGCTTAATCTGAACACACTGTACAGGTAATACAGACAGAAGACACATTACCAAATGGTGGTCTACATAACTGCTGTAATAAGCGTTGTGGGCCTTCTCATTGTGACTTATTTAATAATTATGGTCACCATCATAATAATATTTATTTAAATAAGAAATTTATGTATTTTATGTTTATAGCTAATTAAATAATAAAAAACATTACCAGGCCACGCAATGGCTCAGTGGTTAGAAGGTTGCTGGTTTGAGTCTCGGCTGGGTCAGTTGGCATTTCTCTGTGGAGTTCTCACGTTCTCCCTGTGTTTGCATGGGTTTCCTCTGGGTGCTCGGGTTTACCCCACAGTCCAAAGACATGCGGTAGAGGTGAATTGAATAAACAAAATTGGCCGTAGTATATGTGTGTGCAGGTGAGAGTGTATCCAGTCTCCGTTCTCCAGCCTCCGGCACCTATACTGCAGCTCTGAACATAGGAGAAATGGTCGTGCCCAACTGAGCCTGGTTTCTCTCAAGGTTTTTTTAATCCTTCACTTTCACCAATTGGTGAAGTTTTTTCCTCACCGTTGTCGCCACGGGCTTGCTTGGTTCGGGACTTGTAGGGTTGCGCATCGATGGATTACTCTTCAGTGTTTGAACTCATTCATTCATTCATTCATTCATTTTCTTTTCGGCTTAGTTAATCTGGGGTCGCCACAGTGGAATGAACCGCCAACTTATCCAGCATATGTTTTACACAGCAGATGCCCTTTCAGCTGCAACCCATCCCTGGGAAACACCCATAATTTAGCTGGAATTTAGCTTACCCAATTCACCTATACCGCATGTCTTTGGACTTGTGGGGGAAACCTGAGCACCCAGAGGAAACCCACGCAACCACGGGGAGAACATGCAAACATCACACAGAAATGCCAACTGACCCAACCGAGGCTTGAACCAGCGACCTTCTTGCTGTGAGGCGAACGTGCTACCCACTACGCCACCGTGGCGCCCAGTGTGTAAACTCTCAGAAGTGAATATTAAACCACACTGAACTGAACTAAACTGAACTTTAGCACTGAAAACTGGACTGACACTGTTTCAATTTACTATAATCCATGTGAAGCTGCTTTGACACAATCTACATAGTTAAAGCGCTATACAAATAAAGATGAATTGAATTGTATGGATGTTTCTCAGTACTGGGTTGCAGCTGGAAGGGCATCCATTGTGTAAAACATATGTTGGATAAGTTGGTGGTTCATTTCTCTGTGGCGACCCCTGATGAACAAAATGACTATGGTGAATGAATGAATAATCCTTACCATATTATTATTCATTCATTCATTCATTTTCTTTTCGGCTTAGTCCCTTTATTAATCCGGGGTCGCCACAGCGGAATGAACCGCCAACTTATCCAGCATTTGTTTTACGCAGCGGATGCCCTTCCAGCCACAACCCATCTCTGGGAAACATCCATACATTCTCATTCACACACATACACTACGGACAATTTAGCTTATCCAATTCACCTATACCGCATGTCTTTGGACTGTGGGGGAAACCGGAGCACCCGGAGGAAACCCACGCAACCACGGGGAGAACATGCAAACTCCACACAGAAATGCCAACTGGCCCGGCCGGGGATCGAACCAGCGACCTTCTTGCTGTGAGGCGAACGTGCTAACCACTAGGCCACCGTGGCGCCCCATATTATTATTATTATTATTATTATTATTATTATTATTATTATTATTATTATTATTATTATTACTACTATTATTATTATTATTATTATTATTATTATTATTATTATTATTATCGTCATCAAAAAATAAACCATTCTGATTAAATATTCTAAAATATTCTAATAAACATACTATAATAATAATACTCACTTAAATACAATAATTTTATTTAGATTTTTACTTAACAACAAAAACAAATATGATAACCATAAAAAATTACCGACATATAATTAAGTGATATAGTTTTTTTTCAATGTATTCAATTGTTTGTTTTTTTTTTTTTTTGATGAATTATTTACTAACTTATTAAACATGAACAAATATACAAATGTAAATTACTATTACTACTAATAATAATATTATTTGTTTATTTGCATATACACAACATTATAATTGTTTGCTGTAAGGGCGACACAGTGGTGTAGTGGGTAGCACTATCGCCTCACAGCAAGAAAGTCACTGGTTCGAGCCTCGGCTGGGTCAGTTGTGGAGTTTGCATGTTCTCTACATGTGGTCGTGTGGGTTTCCTCCTGGTGCTCTGGTTTCCCCCACAAGTCCAAAGAGATGTGGATGCAGGATATGGTTCATTCCGCTGTGGCGACACCAGATTAATAAAGGGACTAAGCCAAAAAGAAAATGAATGAATGAATGAAAATTACTGTAAGGCAAAAGCAAAGGCGGCATGATCAAACAAACTAATAGTAGACTATTTGTGAATACACTGCTCTTTTGTTTTTAACCACTTTTTAAGAACACTACTAAAAATATTTATATTGCTTTATAACTTTAGACTAACAGGTTAATCATTCCAAAATTAGGTTCCCTTAACAGAAAAAATAAACAGATTGACCAAAAGAGGTCTTACACTTTGGCACCAGACAATCACCATTAGCAGTTGCTCGTGTGACTCTGTGAGAGGTTTGATGCCTACTGATAAGATCTGAAAACACCATTGGAGGATGATAATATAAGCATTTAAAAACCAATTTAAGATTATTAAAGTTAATAAAACTAGCAAAACTAAAAAGGTTATGTTTGCATAAAACTTCACAATGGTGCCATCGCATATGCTGTAAGTCCATAATTTTAACAGATTAATAATAATAATAATATTTCCCAGAGATGGGTTGCAGCTGGAAGGGCATCCGCTGTGTAAAACATATGCTGGATAAGTTGGCGGTTCATCCTGTTGTGGCGACCCCAGATTAATAAAGGGACTAAGCCGAAAATGAAAACGAATGAATGATAATAATATTATTATTATTATTATTATTATTATTATTATTATCATCATCATTATTATTTTTTTATTATTATTATTATTAATATCATTATTATTATTATTATTAAATCACATTTGCTTAAATATAATAACAATAGCTTATTTCCGCTCAGTATGTCCATGATTTTGTCAATATAGATTTTGTCATGTTTGTGTGCCAGAGTTAATAAATGTATCTTTCATGAAATGTATTTATTTGTGTCTGGCTGTTGCTGTTCTCTGTTATCTTTCTCTCCTGTCTCTCATGTTATGAAGGGCCTCCAGGGGCCTAGTGGGAAAGAGCGTCTTCCTGGACCTGCAAGGTGACACTGTGAAGTCACTGTGCATGTGTGTGTATTTCACTTCAGGCACTGGTCACAGCCTCTTTGCCTTGGTTAAGCCTGCTGCTATATAAATTCAGTAAACCTCATGGAAATTTAATAAGCAACGCCGCTTTGTGTTTGCCTGGTGAG
>CAIGQQ010039163.1:6063452-6073452 GCA_903798035.1 Danio albolineatus
TGGGAAATACCCATGTACTCTCATTCACACACATACACTATGGCTAATTTAGCTTACCCAATTCACCTATACCGCATGTCTTTGGACTTGTGGGGGAAACCGGAGCACCCGGAGGAAACCCACACGAACAATGGGAGAACATGCAAGCATCACACAGAAATGCCAACTGACCCAGCCGAGGCTCGAACCAGCGACGTCCTTGCTGTGAAGTGACAGTGCTACCCACTGCGCCACCGCCAGCATATTCAAGCCAAACCAAAGCAGAACAGTAAATAATATTTAAATAGTAAAGTAGTAGTTAATAAATGAATAGTACAATTTAAAAAAATGAAACAGTACATTTATATAAGTATTAATTTACAAAAACATACATGGATCTATTACAATAAAGATGTCGTTTTGTTGTGTCATCTTCACAAATTAAAATGTATTCAAAAACACAGTAAAACATTAATATTGTGAAATATTATTGATGAATAGAAACAGATACTGCCATTTAGTAGATAAAACCAGATGTTATTTGTCAGTGAAGCAGAGAATGAGCCTGGAACAGTTTAGCTACGCTATGTGGTATCTTTAAACAGAACAAGCATTTATTCTTTATTCTCTGAGGACTTCTAAATTCTACTTCACAAATCACAAAACATATTCAGACTAAATAGATTACCCACAAAAAAAAAAAAACCCTAAAAGAATAAATACACGTTAAAGTGACACATCTGGAGAGAAAATAATCACTCTGACTTCCAAACTCAGATTCTTGAATCATTACAGCTGAAAGCGTGTAAAAAAATTACAGGGGGAACAAACTGTCCAGTAAAGCTGTTCTTGGGTTATGCTAGCTAAGAGTGTTTGAGCTACAGCATTACTGGCCTTTAAACACAGAGCAGATGTGCGACGTCAAGCATAGCCTGATCAAAGAAAGCAGAACGGGACAGATACATAGTCAAATGATGATGAATGGCTCTCCGCTGAATTGTAAGGAGTGTACAAATGTATCGAAATGCAAGAGAGCGAGAGAGATGGTGGGACAGTGAAACAGAGACGCACATGCCAGGATCAGGAACAAGAGACAAATCTTAAAGTTTGTCAGGAAGATTCTGAGCAGGAGCTGATGCGATTAAGTTCCCACAGAGAGGATCTAACTTTTGGACAATGTGTAATTGATTTCACTTACGGATCAGACATCAGTAGCCTCAGTCCCAGAGCGCATCTACATAGTAACTCATACTAACTCAACATTTTCACATCCACTCACGTACGCTAATGCAGACCAGGACAAGAGTTTGCCCCGGTCCCAGGCAACCCGATGACATCAGCACGGAACATATTTCTTACCTTTATCTTTTAAGCGATGTGTTATCCATGTGTTGGCTGATGCTGAAAAAGATCAAAGGCATAACTGTGTTCTGGCGAAACGGGAAAATTGAAACATGACTTCTCGGCAGAGGAATAATACGTTTATTTGAAGATGAATTGCCTTACATGTCTGACCCAAACACTTTTTAGGGGAAGAGCTGAACTTTTCCCAGGTACATGATTAAAGCGGTAGGATAACACATGTTTGGTTCGTTGAGAAGATCATTTTTAAGAAGCTTGAAGACGTGTTTGCATTTGTGCGCTCACAGGAACATCTCGTTTTCCCATTGATGGGTTGGTGGTGAGAGTCACGGTTGGATTAGAAGCAGACAGTAGGACACATGTTTGCACCTTTGGTAACGAACTGTGACCACGCACGCCTCTTTTTTCTCTTGAGGTCGACTCTGCCTTCTCAACAGGGCCGTTACGGGGCCAGGCAGCAGGGGGGCGCTGTGATAATTTGATGTGAACTGGCTTGATAAATCACCCCTCCATTACTCTGTCTTTAGTATCTGTTTATGCCTCTACAAATTGAAACCCCACTGGCACAGGCCTGCCTGGCTGCGGTTCTCCGGCCTCCTCTCGATTAGTTCAAGGTGGGGGGAGAGTTTGGACAGGCTGCTCCCTCCACCACCTCCCCCTTCTGTTTTGTCTGTTCCCGCTGAGCCAAAGAGGAGTAGACATGTGTAAGCAATAAGACCGAAGGGTCCGTGTCTACCACAGGCTGAGCGGGAGGAATGCAGAACCAAACTATAAAATAATAACGTAAGGAAGGAGGCGAGTGGGCCATCTGCCCGCAGCTGACCCGGGATTGGCGGTAAAAGCACGGGCGGCTCACCTGTGAGTGGAGCGGCTTGTTCACTTCAACCTGGCATCACTTCAAAGAACAGAGCTGTAGAAGCCAAAGGGCAGCTTGACCTGGGCGCTAAGCTCCTTCTAAGCCTCTTAATGCTGGAGGGAGGTGAAAAGTGAGCGCGCGAGAGAGAGAGAGGGAACAGAGGAAGAATCATAGTAAGTCACTGGAACACCCTGCCCCAGTTCAACCTGAGATGCACAAAGTCAGAGGAAGTGACAGAAATGAATGTGGACAGTAAATATGGCTTCACAAAAGTCAGGGGAGATAAAGTGTACTACCCGTGCGTGGTTATCACACACTAGGGCCCCTTTCATGTACGACTACTAAAATCAACATCCCCTAAGCCTTTTTAAACCAGGTTTTCATAATCACTAAAAATAAACTACAATCAGTATGCAAAGACAGACAGTTTAAGTCCTGAGGCATTTATCTGCCTTTAAACATTTTTCTTTAGAAGCTACTGACTTATCAGCGGCTTGTCAACACGCTGACACCATTCTTTCAAATGAGACACAGGAGCACTGATCACAGCCTACAGCAGCTCTGTCTGCTCAGGAGAAGTCAGATTTGATCAAAAGGCCACTTCGGCACGCCACATCCTTCCACAAATAAACAGCAACCATCAGACGCTCTCGCTCAACCCAGCTGCAAACCTGCAGACTACCATTAACATAAAGGGTGAGAAGCAGCTCTAGGTAAACTCCATGTAAACTAGACATGAATGGTTGACTGGACGGTGGCAGATCTGAACGTGAGGGTAAACCTCGCTCTCTTGGCCTCAAGAGGTGCATTAGCGACTGATGCTACAGACTGTCATATTTAACATCCTGGCGTACCAGTCTCCCCTGTCAAATAGGGGTGGGAGAAAAGAATGATTCATGGATGCATCACAGTTCTTTCTCCAGTGATTTTAAATCAATTGACAGAAGTTCAGATTTGTGATTCAAAAAATCAGAATCAGATTGAATCGTGAAGTCCCTACAGATTCTCATCCCTACTGTCCAACATGCCAGTTTGATTGGTTTAAATCATTCTTGGAGCAAGTTGAGTATAAAACTGGAAAGGTAAATTGGATGGATGATTTAGGAAACAGATCAGGGGAATTTTCAATTGTTTATCTTTGCAATACCACACCATTACACTGTTCAGAATAGTAAAAGGAACAACAATTTTGATTTAATTTGTAAAATAACAGGACTGAAAATCGCCAGGATTTTAGAAGAAGAAAATGAGAGTTGATAGCAAAGCTAAAGGAAAGGAGGGAGAGAGGCAGAGGGAGAGCAAATTTTTCAAAAGCTAAATGATCTTCTTGAAGGAAACAGACATATCCCAGAATGCAATGGGACAGGAAATACCCACAGAGAATGGTGGACTCCCCCTGGGTCCACATTAGAGGAATGCATGAAATGAATAGTGACATCATGTTGCTTGGTCAACAAATGCGAGTGATTGATGAGGACAAGCGGTCAGAATGATGGCCAGTTGTTGGCTTTCCCTGGGAGCTGCCATTTCCCTCCCATCCCAACTTCCACCCAGTGAAAGGGATATTACTGATCCCGCTCTTTCTCTCTATTTCCATCCCTTGCTCGCAGACCTCTAGTGAGGATACAATCTTTCATTCTGCCCTGCTGTCTGCTCTGCTTTGTAGACTTGTCTTGGTCTGGTTCTGATCAAAAGTTTGCCCATATATGGGCTAGAAGAATTTTTGAGCATGAAATATTGATTTGTTAAACAAAAAGCGATGTCGCTAACATTCTGAGGGATTTGATTAATGACCCTTCTTACGGTCTAGAATGACAAAACTTATTGTGACTGCTCTGGAAAGAACTCCCATGTGTTGTAACATTTTATTTATCCACTGTAATCATCAAACTTTGATCTGTTATGAAGAACAGACAGTTTCACAGAGGAATTACTAATTCACTTCAAGACAGTACACGAGAAAAGGGAAATCAGCTGGTTGTTAAACCACTGGACACTGTTTAGAACCACTAAATCTTTCTTAATGAAAAAGCGACAGAGGATCACATGATGCCGGCTTGAGGTCATGTGATCGGGGTGCCATGTTTTGATAGGGAGATGAGAGCACAAGGAGAGGAGACCACAAACTGGGCAACCATCTGCCACATGCCAACGGACTGAAGAGGCTTCCAGACCTGGAATCAGAGAAGGATGCGGTCAAAAGACATGAGACATGAAGAAAAACATTGGTGTAAAAGAACAAACGATGAAAGCGGGAGGAAGAAAGCGAAAAGGAAAGGCATGGTGTTTATAGTCGCCATCTTCTCTTTATTCTCCGCTCTCCATCAGTCCGAGTGCAGGGTAAAAGAGACGTGTCAACTCCCATCAGCTCCAGCTGAAGAAGAAAAAGGAAAACAGGGCCTTGGTTTGAAGTTCAAGGGTTGAGTTATTGCTCAGGTTGTGTAAACAATAGCCATATGCTGTCATATTATTGTACATCAGTGGGTAAAGGATGTCCTCAGATGTTATTTCATGGAGAAATAATGGAAAGCTAACAACACACACACTCTCACATGCTGAGCTCTTGAAACCTGAAGGGAGGATGACTAGTGGTAGCGATCCTCAAGTGGAAGACTTGGCTTTGACATGAAAGTGGTTTCTTGAAGAGCGTATGCAAATACACAGAGCACTGCAAAGTATCCTGCTCAGGGAAAGCCTGTGAGAAACGCCATGCCTGGCTCAACCTGTTCTTGAACCTGCTAACTTTTGTGTCACATGCATGAATTGCATGCCTTTGAAATATGGCATGGAATGCAGGTACCGTGACCATGACATGCTCACACAAACATCAAATACTCAAAACATCGAGGGCATTTTGAGGTCATGGATTGTTGGTCTACTGTAAAAAGGAGGGGAAAAGAGCCATTAACCCTGAAACGAGGGAGAGGTGTGTGGGATAGACGAGCAATAAGAATGAAACAGAAAATGAGGGTCAGATTAGTCTTTTCTCGAGGGGCCAAGCACACAGTCTCAGGCAAGGATAAAAGGGCTTATTAATAGTTTCTGCTTTTACATGCCCTGAGTGGATGTTTATGTTGGAATTTGCTGCTTATGTGTGAACAGCTAACAACTGTAAACAGTGCCATTCAACTCTCATTTCCCTTACCTCACTGATATTGTTTCAACTCCGTGCTGAGGCGACCACAGTTTGAAAACATCATTCGGGTATTTATCTTTAAAGTGGTTCCACGGTGAGGGTCCCCTGGGGAGGTAATCAAGACAACACACAGGGTCCTTCCTTCTCTGACTTTTTGCGCCAAGGTTTACTTTCTGTAAACACATGCATAGAGACAGACAGAAAAATTCTGATTAGCTACTGTAGGAGATCAGGAGGTATGGAGGTAAAAAAAGTACTATAAATCTCTCTGTGTTTTAATAGCAAATAGTTAAATAGTTAATTATTAGCCCCGCTGTTTATTTTTTTCCCCCAATTTCTGTTTTTAACAGAGATATTTTTTCAACACATTTCTAAACATAATAGTTTTAATAACTCATTTCTAATAACTGATTTATTTTATCTTTGCCATGATGACAGTAAATAATATTTGACTAGATATTTTTCAAGACACTTCTATACAGCTTAAAGTGACATTTAAAGGCTGAACTAGGTTAATTAGGTTAACTAGGCAAGTTATTGCATAACGATGGTTTGTTCTGTTGAGTATCTAAAAAAAAAAGCTTAAAGGGGCTAATAATTTTGACCTTAAAATTGTCTTTAAAAAATTAAAAACTGCTTGTATTTCAGCCGAAATAAAACAATTAAGACTTTTTCCAGAAGAAAAAATATTATCCTTGCTCTGTTAAACATCATTCGAGAAATATCTAAAAAAATAAGAAAAAAAAATCAAAGGGGGTTTAATAAATCTGATTGCAATTGTATATTTCATTTATAAAGCAGTCAATGCTGGTTCTTCAATCTGAATGTCTTTAAAAGTGTTGTCATTTTTCTGGATAAAAATTATATTTGTGCTCAATGTTTTAGTTGAGCTTTTAGGTTAACAACTAGTTAAGGCTCATATGTGATTTATTTATAATAAAGGTTTAATAAAGTAATACATTTTAAAATTGTTGTCATTTCAAGGCAAGTTTATTTTACATTTAAAATCATAATGTACCGTACCCTTTGAATGTTGATCTACTTACAACTAGTCTACTTTTTATGCCGCAATAATTACTTAGGTTAAAAGTAATGAGTGTAATAAGTAGGATACCAGCCAGTAATTAATGCAAAACATACCCTTTCACCCCTCCACTTTGAGGTCTGGGTTTATTCTGCAACAACTAGATGGATACACATTATCTGTTACTTATTATCGCATAAATGATAGTGGTAGATGTTTTCAGTTATGTGCCATACCATGCAATTACAATAATTACCAGTTTATGGTATATTCCAGAATTGTAATATCTACACATCACTAAGTAACTTAATAATATCAGACAAAGTAGGCAAAGATGAGCAATAAATGAAAATAATACATTCAATAATAATAATAATAAAAGATATAAAAAGAAATTGTACAACTTTTATCATGTAGAAAATCAACTTGCTTGATTGATTTTGAAATGCAGGGAATAATACTGTACACGTTCATGCATGTGTGTATGTAAAAGCAGGGTTTTACATGTGCGCACACACACACACACACACAATCTCATACTCGTCCAGCCCTTGCTGCTTTTTATTGGACAGATATAAAATTAACAGCAGTCAGGAGCTGAGATGGTGAGTCAGTCCGCCTCAAACACACATTTCCAATCGCAGGTCAGCTGTATGCTCCAATAAAACTTTACAGGCCAGCTTAAAGAAGCGCTGCCACTTTACAAGAAACAAACTTTCCTAATTAATCATCAAATTAATAACCTTAGGTCATTTACCACCACACCAGCCGGGTGCAAATTCCTATTAAAAGCAAAACCTGCAACAGCGGCCTAATGGCCATTGACATAAATCAATGAAAAGCTGCAGTGAAATTTTCCCTCGCTGAGCTGACTAATAGGAGAACTGTAAAAAGCACAATGCACGCCCAAGGAGAAGTGACCTAGCTGTGGCGTTAAACTTTTATACAGCCCTACTGCGCTTAGTTTAAAACCACATCAAATAGGGAAAATGGGCAAAAAAACAAAAGGGAGGCAGGTGAGATGACGGCCAGAACAGCTTGAAGGCCTGTGAGCGTTCAGCTCAGGTGGGGGCACTTTCAAATGCACAAATGTGTGTGTTTTAAGGCCCAATTATGTGTTGGACACGAGAAACAGTGTGTTAACAGTTCGTCTGACAAGCTTCTGTCTGACCCGGGTGGAACACAGGTGGCAGAAAACTGCAATGTAAAACTCTTTGCCAGGCTTGCTCTGTAAGAGATTAATGACACAAAGGATTTGTCCCATCAGTCTTCAAAAGGCGAGTAAAGGTATGCATGGAATTCTTGATCCCGGCCTATTTATAGTGGAAGTGATAGAAGAAGAGTTGGGGACATTTGTGAAGCCGTCATCATAGCTGGAATTCTTCCTCAGAGCTGATGAAAGAGCAGGAAAGACGGGACATTGGGCTGCACGGGGGGCGATGGAGCTGCCGTTCGCTGCCAGGATGGGCAGCTGGCTCGCGTCTACAAAGGAAACTGTGGTGGCCATTTTTAGAAGTCTCTTTGAAAAAGCAAAACAAGCCCAAACAGTAAAGAACGAAGAAAAGGCTGAAAAAAAGAGGGGTGTCTTGAAGAGCCAGAATAAGCCTTTTGCGCAGACAGAAAGGAAGAAGGTAAACAGAGAGAGCCTGTTTCAGGGACTAATGGGCTTTCATTTCGGGCCGTGTGTTACCAACAGTATGGATTAGAGCTCGGTTTCAGAGATTACCTAAAGGGGGTTTTCTCACTCTAAAGACCCTCAAAGGATAGGCTGTGTTGTGTTGTATAAGGCTGAGGGATATACGTCGACTTGTGTGTGTATTAAATGACGGTCAGTGATCCCCTCTGTGTCTTACAGGTATTCTTATACGTGTGTGTTTGTGTGTGCTGAGGTGTTGACCTTCCATTAATTAAAAGCGGCCGGCTGAACTCCAGGGACAGAGCAGCTAAACAGCACAAGTCACAGTGCTAATACCAGGCAATTAAACAGGGAGGCATGTGAGTATATGAAACATAGAGAGAAGCAATTAACACGATCGCAAAACACTACAGAAGTCACTCTGGAAATCGGAGGGCAGCGTTCAAGGCTGCTTCAGTTTATAGCGTGGTGTATTTAATAAAAATAGCCAGACTCTATTTATACACTAGGATGGAAAGACATTAAAGATCATAAACAAATACAGGGATTTAAAAACATGAATGTGATTGTGATTCAAAGCTGGATTTTCAGCAGCCATTACTCCAGTCTTCAGTGTTATATGGTTGGAGCATGATTGTTGTGAGAACTGTGAAATAGGTTCATTCATTCATTTTCTTTTCGGCTTAGTCCCTTTATTAATCAGGGGTCGCCACAGCGGAATGAAAAACAGTGGATGCCCTTCTAACCGCAGCCTAACACTGGGAATCATCCATACACTCTTGCATTCACATTCATACATTACGGCCAATTTAGCTTATTCAGTTCACCTAAAAAAAATGGAAACCCACGCAATCACAGGGAGAACATGTAAACTCCACACAGAAATGCCAACTGGCACACCCAGCCACAAACAAGTGATCTTCTTGCTGTGAGGTGATCATGTTACCCAATGCGCCCCCATTCGAAATTTCAAAAGAGCAGTCTTTATTTGAAATAGATATCTTTTCTATGTTTACTATGTAATTTTTATGTGTCTTTGCTAAATAGAAGTATTCGTTAAAAATATGAATTAAAGTATTAATCATTGTAATGGTAAAAACTGTAATAATGCTATGGTTAAACATGTGGTAACACTTTATTTCGATGATTAGTAGACTGTCTACTTAGTATCTGTTGATACTGACATTCAACAGACATTTATCTGACTATAAGAAACTTTGCAAGTACATGTCAACTTAAACTAACCCTAACCCCCAACCCCAACCCTAACCCCAACCTAACAGTCTATTTATAATCTAATGAGAATTAGTTGCAATGTAACTTAAATTCAACAAACGGACCATCAAAATAAAGTGTGACCTAACATGTTTCTTTTTTTTTTTCTCATGAGTTTACTATATTTGTTTGGTGTTGCATGTTGTTTACTATCTACTGCGTTACTTCAGTGTCACATGCAGCATTATGGTGTTTTGGATCTGTCTCCATGACACTTATATATTCATAACACTATATATTCACAGTACTTACCTAAGGTACTTGTAATGAACTCTGATTTACCATGTGGCGTTCCCTTTACGCGACATAATTAAGTGTTTGAATGAGATTAAAAATAAACGTTATTGTTAATCTGACTAGAATCAAATATGTATAATATATGTACTGTAAATGTACGGACCGATGGGATTGTGGACTTGTGCAGGGTTCTACAAGCACACCAGAAAGCTTCCTAGGCACTTGCTTAACTAGCTGGCACTGTATACTGTATCATACAATAAGCATGAAATAACCATTGTTCACTTGTGTACAGCGACTCAGAAACACTATTGTCTTTGTTCTGTTCTTCTTCTTTACAGTATGAACACACTTGTGTTGAAAGATAAAAACACAAGTCAGTCATACACAGAGAGAGACACTTGTGCCAATTCAACTGCACTAACCGCCTATGAAATCCCATTTTCCACTCTGAAGTTACTGTGTGTGTGTGTGTGCGCGTGTGTGTTGTTTTTG
>CAIGQQ010039163.1:6099026-6109732 GCA_903798035.1 Danio albolineatus
TGTGTGTGTGTGTGTGTGTGTGTGTGTGTGTGTGTGTGTGTGTGTGTCTCTCAGCTCTCGTTAGGGGGACGCAGCCGCTGGCAGACCTCAGCACTAAAACTTATTAGCTATGCAACTGCAGCATGGCCCAAACCACACTGGTTTAGTGAGGGGAAACCGCTGATGCTCTAAACCACTGTCACTACAACACATACCCACTCTAGCCAAAACACACACACACACACTCTCTCTCACACAAATAAATAAACACACAAGAGTGAATACATCAACAACTCCTGGCTATCATCTGATATAATGGAAGATTCTTGCAGCAGTCATTCAAATTGCATTCAGTCTCCCAATAATGCCCTGGGCACAGGAGGAAGAGAGCGATTGCAATTGGATTGCACTTGTGCAAGAAAACAAAATCGGAATCAAGCCATCTTATGGGCTTTCATTTCCAATCACATTTCTACTCCACCTTTTAAAAACAAAGCACTTTTTTTTTAATGGAAAGAGAAAATGTGGAAAACAACTGAAAGTCAAATTCTATAAAACATTCATATGAAAGAGGAGCACTCTACGCTTCTTTATTGGCATCGAGAACGTCCATGGAGCCTTTTAGGAAAATGTTATATGTAAAAAAAGATATTATTTGAATTTTTAACTAAAAGGTTCCTTGGGGAACTGAAATAAAGTTTATATTTAGCAAATCCCACAGCTTCTCTTACTAATCTTGTCCTATTAATGTGTGGTAGTAACAAAGCTTACCGACATGTTGTACACACACTGAAAAACAAATCTATTAATTACCTGATGCTCATTATCAGAGATCTTTTGACCAACACAGACATGATACTTATTCAAACTACAAACAAAGTTTCAAATGTATGTTCCTGTTTTTTAAATTATTTGAGTTAAATTGACTCTTCAATTAAAAACACAAACAGATACATAAAACATTAGTAACAGTAACAGTAACAGTAAGTGCCGATTATGTGTTAATATCACAGTCAGGTTGCAGAGAAATAAAGTAAATACAGAACTCATTTTTCTACTTGTTGTTAAAAAAACTCCAAAAGAAGCTGAATCACAAACAGAAAGTTGACAAAAAGAAAGAGTCCACGGAGTGAGAAAAACACTGAACCTAAATACGTAGATCAGGTGTACTAGCTAAGGGCTGGCGGGAAACAGGAATAAAAAGAACATGAACAAAATAAACTCGCAACAGGCAAACACTCCAGATACTACCAAAGTATTTTAAATGTTTTAAAAAGCTCTTTTTTATTGTAACAAGCTCTATATAAAAGAAGGGCTGCATGATATTGCAAAAACTGACATTTGAATATATATATTTTTCTTCAATATATATTGAGATATGAATAGAATTTCACAAGATGACTCTATTTTGGATCAAATAAAAATAGATTTTTTTATTATTATTATTATTTCATTAGATTTTAGTTTAGTTTTTTTTTTTTTTTTTTTTTTTTTTTTTTAGTATTTTAAGGTGTCCTTGTTACAGTATAACTATTCATTGAAGTACTGTGTAAAATGAAATGACTGCATGTACAGTACTTACTATACTGTTAGTGTCAGGATGAGACTTAGGTTCAGGGTCAGTTTCCTGTAATCAATAGCAATTTCTACAGTAAGTTCATGAAACGTATAACAAGGACACCTTTATATAAAGTGTTGCCATGTATGTTGCATCCTGGCAACCCCTTTTTAAGGTCTGGTAACTTGCCTATTCACCATAATTCAAAAACCTGTAACACACTAAAGAACAGAAGTCTTGCATATTAAATGGATAGTTCACCCAAAACTGAAAATTCTACCATCATTTAATCCACTCTTACTTGTTCCAAATCAGTTTGACTTTCTTGATTCTGTTAAACAAAGAAGATGTTTAGAAGAAAGCTGGAAACCTCCATATTTATTTTTTCAACTATGTAAGTCAGTGTTTTCAGCTTGCTTCATTTGTTTTCTATTTTGTGTGCATGTGTGTGTGTGTTTGGAGATTTGGAGCCACTTGAGGATGAGCAAATTTCCATTTTTGGGTGAACTATCCCTTTAAACTGACTTAATGAAAAGAAGGAGAGACAGGCAGAGAACAAAATGAAGGAAAGAAAATCAACCATCTCAAAAAAAGAAGATTAGAGGGAAGAGTATTGTGGTACATTTGAACCTGGATAAGAAAGGCCACAGTAAACACTCGTAATCGTCCATGAACATCCAAAACACCAAAAAACAATAGGCGGGATTTCTGGAACACTGCTCTGGTCCTACAAAAACATCTCATTACAGCTAACGAGGAGATGATTGTGACACTGTGTCTGTGTGTATGTGTGTGTGTGTGCGCGTGTGTGTGTGTGTGCGTGTGTGCATGTGAACAGTGTATTAGTTCTGTTTTTCTACATTATCTTTGATAATATGTACAGCTTCAGTGCTGAATAGAAATTGTAGATCTGTTAGGGATAGGGAGGAAAGGTGTATGGTAATAAGAATCAGGACAAAAATATAAACGAAAACAATTATAGAGCTAACCAGTATGCAACTGTATTTTGTGTTTACACTTTTAATAATAATAATAATAATAATAATAATAATAATAATAATAATAATAATGATAATAATATTGCTGTTATTGTTGTTGTTATTATAATTAAGCAATACAATACTTTACTATACATATATTTTTTTCTACACAGCCACTCTGACTGCAGTTTTAAACAAGCTCATATATCACAGAGACTGAAAGAAGGAGCTACACAAAGGTCTACTCTTTTTAGTCATTGCATTTTTTCTGTCTCTCTCTACCCCCGATAAACATCTGAGGTTAAGCTGGGAAAGGTATAGCATCAGTGAACCTGCACTAAGCAGTGCAGATCTGTTTGAGAAGCAGGACTTCTTTACACAAAGCGCAGAAAGCAGAACTAAGGCACAGGCTCCCTCTAATTAATCCAAACACAATCTCTCAAAAACTGAGTAAATACTGCACTTATGCTTTGCTGTTATCATTTGACATTTCATCATCATTTTAATATGCAGCCACTTTATAGGAACTTCAATTATATAAGGCCACTTACAAGATGAACAAACGCAAAATTAAACCGTGCAGATTTTTTTGCAGGAGAAAAAATGTCTCATAGCATATAATGATGATATTAACTGTCTTTAAAATGAACAACTGACCTTCGCTGACAGATTAATTTTTATTTTGATTATCTACAGGGACCTAATAAATTCTGCCATTGAAAACTGTTATTTAACAAAAAAAATATTTATTTACTATGGCAAGATTTAAATTAAAATGTATTATTATTATACTAATAATTATTATATTATTATTATTATTATATTATTATTATTATTATTATTATTATTATTATTATTATTATATTATTATTATATTATTATTAATAATAACAGTAGAAGTAAAAGTTGTAATAGTAGTAGTACAGAAATGAAGACTTAAAATATTATTAAATCTCCAAAAATAAAAATGTAATGCAAAAAAATATAATTTTCCACAAAAATAACAGTAAATGTTTCTTGAGCACCAAATCAGCATATTAGAAAGATTTCTGAAGCATCCTGGGACACTGAATAACATTTTTTAATTATTATTTTCATTTTGATCAAATATTTGCTTTTTTTATTTTATTTTTATTGTAATGTCTTTTAAAAAAAATCTTTATAAGAATAAACCCCAAACTTTAAAATGGTTGTGTGTATTATGTTTAGAATGTTAGACTAATAAAATATCATTTTATTAATATCAAAACATATTCAACATTTAATTATGATTATTAAAATAGAAGCATTTGCCACTGAGCTACAGAAAAACTGCTCTGTACATAGCTAATCACACTTTTAATGAATCATTTATGTATTTATTCAAAAAGCAACAGGTGAGCTGACATGCACATTAGTCATGTTGTTTAACATCAGGCGGTTCATAATGTCAGGCAAAATATTCTAAATTCCTTTTTACATACAAACAATGTGCAATTGATGAAGCAGCTTTAAAACATTTAAGAAAGCAAAAAAAGGACCTAAAATGAACAATATTTCACATTAACATTAAAAGGATCTAAAGGCACATTCGCACAGCTCTCTAAATTTCACTCTCCCTCTGTTATGAATAAATAAGAAGGAAATGATATCTCCCTATTAAGTTCATTTGCCTTTTTTCTCCTTTGAATAATGAATATCTAATGGAATAGCCAAGAGAATTATAATTCGGCCTATTAATTCAACATATTTTTTTTAAGGATTACATTAAATTTCTCAATTGTTCTTGCATATAATATTTAAATCAATCAGGGAGCTGTGCATAGAGAACAAAGCATTGTCAGTTCAAAGAGACAGAGTCTCCTCTAAACGCTTTGAGCTCTGCATGGACGTCTAATCGCAATAAATTAATAACAATGATACAAACAACAGCTCAGTTTAAGTGCTTAGACAAAGGCATTCCACTACATCAATAGCCAGATTGTAAGCCCAGGAGCTGCTCGGAGAAATAGGGAACCATCCTTTTTTTCCCTTTGATTACTGCTTTTACTGGATGAATATTAATCCTAAATATATGCCACAATAAAAGCACATACAGTGAGGATGGGAACGTACTGCGCATAAATCATTACATCCAGTTTGAAAATGTATATATTTTTTAAATCTCTCAATGTTGCTGTAGCTTAGATTGATTAACCAGTTATGTTCATTAAAATAAGAGTGTGGTTACCTAATATTTTCAGGATTAGAAAAAAAATTACATAAAAAATAATTATAAATAACATACTTTGAAAAAATACATTTAAACTGAAATTATTGAATTGAAAGTTGAAGTCAGAATTATTACCTCTCCTGAATTATTAGCCCCCGTTTATATTTTTCCCCAATTTCTGTTTAACAGAAAGATTTCTTTAACACATTTCTAAACATAAAAGTTTTAATAACTAATTTCTAATAACTGATTTATTTTATCTTTGCCATGATGACAGTACATAATATTTTACTAGATATTTTGGTAACACTTTACAATAAGGTTCATTAGTTAATGCATTTACTAACAGGAACTAATCATGAACAACACTTGTACAGCATTTATTAATCATAATTGAACATTTACTAATGCATTATTAGCATCCAAGTCCATGCTTGTTAACATTAGATAAAGCACCGTGAGTTAACATACTAACAATGAACAGCTGTCTTTTCATTAACTAACGTTAACTAACATGAACAAATACTGCAGTAAATGTATTGTTCACTGTTTGTTCATGTTAGTAAATACATTAATTAATATTAACTAATGAACCTTATTTGTTATTGATATTTATTTACTTGGATGTTAATAATGCATTAGTAAATGTTCAATTATCATTAATAAATGCTGTACAATTGTTGTTCATAATTAGTTCATGTTAGAAAATGCATTAACTTATGAACCTTATTGTAAAGTGTGACCAATTTAACAATATAATATGATGCAACATTTCAATGTTATTTAGTGATGTTTAAACTACAGTAGTTTTATTTTAGATAAGGTTGCAAAGATTTATTTTTATTATTATTTGATACAGTTTCATTTGTGTATGTAAAATGAATAAAAATTAATAATTTATATTATTTTATTTTATTAAATTAATAATATTTTTCTCATTTATTTTCTTTTTTTTCTTGTTTAGAACATAATTGAGCCTTTAATTGTCATGTATAAGGGACTTATAAATTGAGTTTTTCAAAGCATTTAACACACAAATTAACTATTACTATGTGCCTGAACAATAAGATATATAAATGTTAATATGAATATTTTTAAATAATTTACTTACCGATTCTGAATAATCTTTAAGACCAGCAACTTCTCTCAAATAACTGGTTTGTAAATGATGCAATAATTAATTTAGTAATGAAAAGTATGTAAATACAATCATTAAGCACATTATACATGTGCTTTATAAGTCAAGAACAGAGCATTTGTATCTGCAGTTATCACCTGTTTACTAGCATCTGTTAATGTTGTTAATGTAGAGTGTAATCTAATGTAGAGTTAATGCTTAACAGTTAATGAATTAACTATTTCATTCATTCATTCATTCATTCATATTTTTGTCGGCTTAGTCCCTTTATTAATCTTCGGTCGCCACAGCAGAATGAACTGCCAACTTATCCAGCATGTTTTATGCAGCGGATGGCCTTCCAGCTGCAACCCATCTCTGGGAACCATCCATACACACTCATTCACACTCATACACAGACAATGTAGTTAACCTAAATAGCACGTCTTTGGACTTGTGGGGAAAAACTGGAGCACCCGGAGGAAACGCACACAAACACAGGGAGAACACGCAAACTCCACACAGAAACACCAACTGACCCAGCCGAGGCTCGAACCAGCGACCTTCCTGCTGTGAGGTGATCGTGCTACCCACTATGCCACCGAGGCGCCCGAATCAACTATTTGCGAATGCTTAATAAATGATTCATAGTGTGTAATCATAAAGGGTTGTTGTTGTTTTTTTTTTTTTTTTTTTTTTTTAATTGAATGGGTTACTGTTTTTTCTTGGTACAGTACTCACTAATCTAATGTAAAACCATAAACCCGGTTTAAACGCGTATCTCATTGTATAGCTTCCCATAGAAAAACGAGGTTGTTTTTGTCTGAGAAATCAGTTAGGTTGCTCTCATTTACGCTGGCCACCGCATATATGAGCATCGGTTTGAATAAGTTCACAGCCTTTTTTTTTTTTTTTTTTGCTTTGGTGTCCTACAAAATTACCATATGAGAGACTATTTACTCCCTGACAAAATTTGCGTGTGTTTCTGTGAAAGTTCAGTCCATCCTTATGATGGTACAAAATGAAAAGCCTGCCTTACTTGTTGCACGCAATTAAGCCGGCGTGAGAGACAGCGAGGGCAGTTTAACATTTCATACAGGCTGTAATTATGCTTTAACTATTAGAAAGTGGCGTCCCCTAGGAGCCAATTACTTGAAAAGCTCTCATCACACGCAGGATATATACAAACAAATCCTTCAAGCACAGAGTCAGTCTTTAAACATTAAAAGGGATGAATTCAGGAAGCCATACCAATCAGTTTGATGTAGCTAATTACTAAATAAGAGCGCAGCAGACCAGCCATATTAGATAATTATGACACACACCTCAAACAGAGAGAGCGAGAGAGAGAGAGTTGTAAGAAGGATTGTATGATGTGTAAGAGATTAATCAGTAGTTTAAAGGCAATGCAAGCCGCAGGGCTCAGGACTCTTTATAAAATGCTTATCACTGGAATTACAGCTTTTACCCTTCGTGAACTAATGTAGTATCTGTGAGACCCTGAGGTTGTTTAACTGTAGAACTAAAATCATTTTGACCACTCATTCATTTTTGTTGGCTAAGTCCCTGATTTATCAGGGCTCGCCACAGCGGAATGAATCACTAACTATTCTGGCATATGTTTTACGCAGAAGATGCCCTTCCAGCTGCAACCCAATACTAGGAGACACTCATACATTCTCGCATTTACAGACACACTCATACACTACGGCCAGTTTAGTTAATCCAATTCACTTATACCGTATGTCTTTGAAAGGTGGGGGAAACGAGAGCACCTGGATGAAACCCACGCCAAATAGGGGAAACCATGCAAACTCCACACAGAAAGACCAACTGGGACTTGAACCAGCGACTTTCTTGCTGTGAGGCGACAGTGCTAACCGTACCCTAATTTTGACCATTAAAAAAACTTGCAATGTTAAATTTAGTTGAATTGAATGTCATATTATTTCAGTTTTTGTCACATATGTCCACTGTTATTTCTTTTATTTACTGTACATTGACAATCATACAGTTCTTGTGTATCTCAGTTATTTTATACATGTATTTATTTTATAACACATTATAATAATCTACAATAGCAACATATTATTCACATTATAATTAAAATTTCATGACCTGATGTTTATCATGAACCATCCTAACTTTAAACATACATATTTATTCATGGTTTTGAGTGGTGAATGTACAGGAAAAAGGCAAACTGTAGCCTATTGAAAAAAAATGTTTAAAAAAAATGTAAAAAAAAAAAAGAATTGAAAAAAGTTCACAGAATGGATTCTGTTTCAATCCATGTATGTTGGAATTAAGATTCAACAATCAACATTTTCATTGTTGTGAAGCGATGCTCACCTACAGTACATTACAAAAAATATAATACATAATTAATGTCAGGCATTCAAAGCCAACATTCAAATGTAAATGTAACCACACAAAAATGACAGTTGGTATAGTCTAGTACTTGGCAAAAAATGTTGGCTCCCACACAATCGATTTGTGTGGATATCAACATTACAACATTAAGTCACCTTATTTGTTTTACTTAGTATTCGTATTACTTTTTTGTTTACTAATTTAAGTAGACTGAACATGAAACAATTAAGTTGTCCTCAAAAAACACAATAATTCAAGTAGTAAGAAATAGTGTTGGGGAAAGTTACTTTTGAAAGGAATGCAATATTGAGTTACTCCACAAAAAGGTAACTAGTTGCGTTACTTTTTTATAGTTAGTAATGTGCTGTGTTACTTTTGAGTTAATTTTGCATTACTTTTTATTACCTTGCTGAGGCTTGATGTCTTTCAGAACTTGTTTTTCTTTTTACAATTACCAACACACTGTATAACCGACATCTTCATTTACCTTTAAAAAACACAGCAAAAAAAGAATATTTTAGGATAATGTTAGCTAAGAACTTCCAGACCCCAGAGCTTAACACACCATACAGTATATACAGATTACTGAAAACTTAAAGCAATATGTTTGCTACTTTTGTATTATTTGTGAAGTAAACTCACTGTCCGTTGAGCCAATCCTCATTTTCTTTTTCTTTGATGTGTTCAGACTAGTGAACTCATTCTCTCTATGACTACTTTCATTTTAAATCAACAATTAATTTTTTAAAGCTAATTAATTAAACTAAAAAGCAGCTCACTTTACATAAAGTAATGCGTTACTTAGAAAAAGAAAAATTATTGTGCTGTGTTACCCCCCACACTGGTTTGAACAAATAGGAAAAATATGTTTTTGAGTGTATGAATGGTCAGATGCTAGTTAAAAGTGGTTATGAGAATCTTATAAGAACAAAGAACATAAGTTCATAAATGTCCCATTCTCAGAGAGCCATGATATAAAACACGAGAACAACTTTCAAATGCATTTGTGATTGGTTTAAACGCTACTGTGTATATATTTGAATATTGTTTTACTTATATTATTTTTATTATAGCGTTTTAAAACGTGGCTTTGCTGTATAACATGCAGCCTGCTTTGCAATGCAATAGACGGTTAAGGCTTTAATAATATCTGCCTGCTGGGTTTTGATTAAGTCAGAAATAATAGGCTAATTTAAAATGTCCATTATTATTTTTACACATGTGCCACTAGGGTCACAGAGACCTTAAATATAAAGTCAATCACAGAACATTAGAGTTGAATCATCATCATCACTCAGTTCTGCCTCCATCCATTACAGACTACACTCATTCTGTTGACTGTGAAGATTTACTGCATTAGTCACATTCTCAGTGGATAGTATTGTTCTCTAATTATTAGTGTGATTTACTTTAATTCCCTCAAGCATATCGCCTCAGCTGCTGACAAGCTTTAAAGTATGTCTAGGCCACTTTGGGAGATAATATTTGGAGAAAACTATACCTGTGAAAATAATTGTCCATGGTTTCTAACAAAACTATCACTCATAAATCTATTAATTAATCATGTGCATATTTTTGTCTCCTGTAAAACATATGGAGAGGTTCATTCTATATGCAGACAAACAAAAATTAGAGCTGAGTTAGGATAAACTTCTTGCTGCGAAGTGACAGTATTTTTGTTCGTCACCGTGCCACATTAATAATAATAATAATAATAATAATAATAGCTACAATAATAATATACTAAAAACTTCATTAGTCTAGGGCCTATATTACTCTCTTAAATGAAAAGAAGAACAAGTGACACAAGTGCTCTTCTTGTGCAACCTTTTTGCCAATGTCCTTCTGATATTTCAGTTATCAGTGAATGTAAGCAGTTGGGGATATATTTTAGATTTGTTTGACTACATTTAATAACAAAAGAAAAAAATAATCACTGGTGTGCTTTTGTTAATATGGTTGTCATAATTAAAACTAAATATTTTTTTTAAATATGTTATTTATTCGTTTATTTAAGGTTTTTATTCATTTGTTTTTTTTTTAAGTTTAGATTCAGGTATTTTTGATAAAACCAAGCATTCTAGTAAAAAATGGGAAAGTAAATTAGATGCAGCGGATGCCCTTCCAGCTGCAACCCATCTCTGGGAAACATACATACATACTCATTCACACACATACACTATGGACAATTTAGCTTACCCAATTCACCTATACCACAGGTCTTTGGACTTGTGGGGGAAACCGGAGCACCCGGAGGAAACCCACGCAACCACGGGGAGAACATGCAAACTCCACACAGAAACACCAACTGACCCAGCCGGGGCTCGAACCAGTGACCTTCTTGCTGTGAGGCGAACGTGCCATATGTGTATATATGTAGAGTTAGGATAAACTTGTGCCAAGCATATGGACGTGACATGTTTTATATTACATCTATAGTATCTACACATCTACTGTACATGTGTGCACTTTAACATCATATCTGTATATTTTGTCTACTATAAAACA
>CAIGQQ010039163.1:6129524-6155734 GCA_903798035.1 Danio albolineatus
TCCATATATATCATTATTTTTAGTTCAACGGAACAAGTCATATAAATCAAGTAAATGATTCATTCATTCATTCATTTTCTTTTTGGCTTAGTCCCTTTATTAATCTGGGGTCGCCACAGCGGAATAAACCACCAACTTATCCAGCATTTGTTTTACGCAGCGGATGCCCTTCCAGCTGCAACCCATCTCTGGGAAACATCTATACACACTCACAAACACACAGTATGGACAATTTACCTCACCCAATTCACCTATACCGCATGTCTTTGGACTGTGGGGGAAACCGGAGCACCCGGAGGAAACCCACGCAACCACGGGGAGAATCAAGTAAATGATTATAGAATTTAATTTTTTAGGTGAACTGTCCCTTTAAAACTTTATAAAATGTTAAAGTTCTGCCTTTTAAGTGTATAAAAATAATAAGAGCAAGTGTGTCCACTGAGTGACAAAAAACGTAAAGATATACAGTTTTTAGCATATTGGGTTACACGATTGACCAATCCGAATCATGTACAGTACACTTAATTAGCGACACTATCATGCAGTCTAACAAAAGATATCAGCCATTAGATACCGCAGAGCTGATGTGCCTTTATTCAAGACCCATAAACAGGAACAAAAAGGCCGTACATTTGTTTTGACATGCACCTGTGAGCTGTATTTGTGTTAGCAAGACATTTACAACAGCTGAGATAGAAGCAGATCTTCACAGTTAGCTCCAGACTCTGTTCTTTTACACAGAATCAAACAACTCGTCTTCCCAGCACAAGCCCTAGAGGGCCATGATGTCATATCCAGTGTAACACCTTGCGGATGACTGACACGTGTTTCCCATGGAGAGACAGACACACAAACACGCAAGCGCACACAAATTGAAAGAGTCTTTGTTTTGTCTGACATCTCCCACCTTATGCTAACCTGTTTTGTCAAAACAATTCCCACAGAAATTAGATGACACAGATTCGGGAAGATAAGAGCCTAAATCTGCCAGAACCAAACCAACAGTGACAAACAACACCTGCTTGCAGTTTTCGCACAATGCTTTTAGTGCACATATCGATTTACATAGCGAAACACTTTCAACTCGGTGACTGATTTGGACAAGATGGTAAAAAAACGGATTTATCGATGAATGGTGTTCTTAATTGTGCAGCCTCAAGAATAAAGTGCTGATATCTGCCCTGTTCACACTAAAGATAACTATCACGGTTTGTAATGATAAAGACTTATGGTTTTACTTGTCCACACTACTATGACATCAATAAAGATGGAAGATTTGTTTACAGCTCATAAATGATAAAAACATTCTCAAAAACGTAATTTTAAAGAGTACGATGATTTAAAGCAGAAGAGTAAACTGTAGGATGTAAGACATTTTTAATAGCAGACCATTGAATTCTAAGAAACTAGAGGGTGTGCATTATTTTCTGAGAACATCGATAGACTGGAGCCTCTTATACTATGGTAACCACACCTCAATACATTGTTCATATGTTGTATTTCAAGACATTTGGCAGGTTTTTGTTCTCAGACAAATCCTGTGTGTGGACTAGTTTCTATTCATCTCATCTAAATCCTTATCTTTGGATGTGATTTTATTTTTGACTGTTATCATAAAAATACAGCACTGTAAACCAAAAAAAAAAAATATATATATATATATATATATATATTACATTATATATTATATAAAGACCATAAAACCTTAAAGGGTACTTTTCAAAGAGTGTGTGTGTGTATATGTTATTTATTATTGATTAGAATATGGGGTGACACAGTGGCACGGTGGGTAGCACGATCACCTCACACCAAGAAGGTCGCTGGTTCGAGTCTCGGCTGAGTTAGTTGGCATTTCTGTGTGGAGTTTGCATGCTTTCACTAGGTTGGTGTGGGTTTGGGGTGCTCCGGTTTCCCCCACAGTCCAAAGACATGTGCTTTAGGTGAATTGGGTGAGCTAAATTGGCAATAGTGGATGTGTGTGAATGAATGAGTGTGTATGGGTGTTTCCCAGTTGCTTCCCAGTTGGAAAGGCATCTGCTACGCAATACGTATTCTGGATAAGTTGGCGGTTCATTGCGCTGTGGCGACCCCAGATTGAAAAACGGACTAAGCCGAAAAGAAAATGAATGAATGAATTAGAATTTGTATTATGAATAATTATTATTGTTATTAATTTTCTTAATAATTTTCTTAATATTATTATATTTAAATAATGTATGTATTAACAGAATATATATTATGAATGATTATTCTAATCTTATTTATAATCTTTATTTACAATATTTATGATTTATTTATTTATGTATAAAAGAATTCTCTGGGAAGTGTAGGCAGTTGCATATATTTTTTATATGTTGTTGTGATAAACAGTAAAAACTTCTCATGGTTCTTACCATAAATGTTTATACTTGTTCACATCATCCTTGTTATATTGGCCATAAAATTGCAACCTTAAAAAGTAAAATAATTTACACATATTAAATATTAAATATTATAAATAAGTCGTGTATTGTTTGACATAAAATAAAACTATCAAGATAACTAATAATAGTTATAGTGCAAGTGTAAAAAATACCCTTAATAGAAAAGATTATTTCTGACCAGGTACTTACTGTATGATCCTGGACCACGAAACCACCCATAATGATCTTTTGTCATATGTGTATATAAACTGAATACATAGGATTTGCATTGATGTATGGTTTGTTTGAATTAGACAATATTTGACACAGATACAACTATTTAAACATTTTGAAAAACAACCAAAATACATGAGAGAATCTCATTTAATATTTGATATATTTACAGAAATGTACATAATGTCTTCATGGAGCATGATCTTACTTAATATCCTAATAATAATAATAATAATAATAATAATAATAATAATAATAATAATAATAATTACCATTATTGTTATTGTTTATACTGTAAGCAAGCGTTTACTGTTAATAACAGCAACATAAACAAATATTTACAACTGTCTACACTTCCCAAGTATTTTTGTTTTATAGATTAATTACAAAAAAAAAAGAGAGATCATAAAGTGTCAATATGCTACACTAGGGCTCCGACAGTCTGAAATGTTAGGCTGGATAAAGAGGAGAAAGGAGCGTGTTGTCAGGTGAGGTTCTCTCTCAAGCCCACCTGATCAGAGAGTTTAGACAGAGGGATAAAAAAACAGCAAATATTCCGGGAAGAAAGGGAAGCATTGAAGAGGTTGAAAGAGACTGAGAGAGTTGAGAGGATGTGGAAAAAGAGAAAGAGGGTCACAAAGTAGACGAGAGCCATGAATACAGAGCAGCTGAGATGTGAGAGAATTTTACAGCAGCTATTGTCTGTCACTCACCCTGTAGATGTGTGATCACAATTTCTCCCCATCAACTCTTTCACTTTCACCTGAAGTAACTACCCAACACAAATATGCTTTTTACCCATCTGCTTCTCTCACTTGGTCCTGCGGTGACACACACACACACACACACACACACAGAGAGAAAGAGTCTTTTTTAAAAACAGTGATAGCAGATGCTCATCTCCAACCTCATGTAGTCTAGAACTATAACAAGTATTCCCAATTGAATAATGAAAAAAATGCTTGTGGCTTTTGACAATTTTTCTGTATCCCTTTGCAAATAAGTTCAATGTTGGTGTCCTTTGCATTTAAAGTTTTAAAGGGGTAGTTGACCCAAAAATTCAATTTTGCTATATATATATATATATATATATATATATGTATTCAAAATAATAATGTTAGGTTAAAAACAGGGCTGTAGGCTTATGGTCCACAATTAGCTTACCAAACTCTTAAATATCTTCTTTTGTGTGCAGCACTTTATACAAGATCGGAACAAGTGGAGGATGAGTAAACGAAGTCCTCATTTGACATTTTTGATGAACTATCCCTTTAAGGCATGTTTCCACTGGCAATACAAAATCTAAACATAACTATAAATGATAACTATACACCGTAAAAAAATAAATTTAAAAAAAACTGTAATTTTATGGTTTATTTCCGGCAGCTGGTGTGCCAGAAAAAAAATTAAAATAATGGCCGACAAATTACAGAAATATACAGTAAAATAACGGATATTAATTTACAGAAATTTCCTTAAATTTTAATTTGTGGTAAATTTCTGTAATTTAATATCTGTTATTTTATGGTATATTTCTGTAATTTAACAGCCGTTTTTTTTACGTTTTGTTTTTATCCAGCACCCCAGCTGCCTAAAATAAACCGTAAAATTATTGATTTGTTTTTTTACAGTATATAGTGTCTAGATCAGTGTACAACAATGTTCTCACAGTATTTGAAGCAGGATGAATTATAATTGACTGTAAATTTTTCTTTTAATCATTCACAATTCCAATAAATAACTTCCGATTCTACTGTTTCTCTGTGCCATATTACACTGCAGTGCAGATCTAGTATTATTTTACATTTCTGATGATTTCTAGAACTATATTTTTATTGTTATTATCTTGTGAGACAGAGGCAAAATATTCAACTATTCAAATGTGACGTAGGTCAAGAGTTAAACACATAACAGACACACAAACACACTCACAGGCCGGAACAAAATTAGCTAAGTGCTAAAACAGCTGCGCGTGGTCATTTATTCAGCAAACACTCACACAAAATAACCTCACTTTACTGTAAACCATCAAGACCACCCAAGCCAGCCACAGGTTTGCAACAGATTTTGACCAGATGAGGGACAATAAACTCATTTAACTGCTTCTTTTCTTTGTATGGCAAGAGTGGTTGGAAATAATATACAAACATACAAATCATGTCACTAAAATCTATGCTGAATCTTTAAAAATGAGAGATTTTGTTGTTGATTTTGTTCAATCTGTCTGCTGGTCTCACAAATAAAACAGTTAAGAGACATCAAGAATAATAATAATAATGTATGCAACATTATTACCATTGCTTGATTATGGTGATGTTGAAATATGAATGCCTCAACCAAATGTCCTCAGTCTTTAAACTCTGTTTATCAGAGCACTCAGGGGTTTGTTACAGGCTGTCATACACTAACTCACCGTTGTGAACTGTATGCAAAAGCTGAGTGGCCTTTTCTGAAGGTACATCCACTGGATGACTCTAGTCTACAAGACTCTTCTGGGTCTGGCGCCTTTATACCTATGCTACCTTCTTCATAGGTCAAAAAGCAAGTGCCCTATGTTCAAGTGAAACTTCTCATTTGTCTGTTTTTCGGGTTCGAACTGAAATAGGGAAGCAAGCCTTTAGTCATGTTGCCCCCTCATCCTGGAATACACTTCAGTCTAAAATGTTTGAGCTCATCCCAATCAAATCACTTTGCTCTATCCTTTATGATAAACGACAAGAGTCCATTTCTCAATGTATGTGTTTTTAACATATTGTAATGTGGTATAGCTGAATAACTAAACTGTATTTTATATTATCTTTACTTTTTATTAATTTTTTTTTATTATTTTCAAAAGTTGTGTGCTGCGGTCCTCTTGGCCAAGTCACCCTTGTAAATGAGTTTTTTTAAATCTGGTTTAATAAACATAATAATAATAACAATAATAATAATAATAATAATAATAATAATGGCAACACGGTGGCGCAGTAGATAGTGCTGTTGCCTCACAGCAAGAAGGTCGCTGATTCGAGCCTCGGCTGGGTCAGTTGGCATTTCTGTGTGGAGTTTGCATGTTCTCCCCGTGGTTGCGTGGGTTTCCTCCGGGTGCTCCGGTTTCCCCCACAGTCCAAAGATATGCGGAACAGGTGATTTGGGTAAGCTAAATTGTCCGTAGTGTATGTGTGTGAATGAGAATGTATGGATGTTTCCCAGAGATGGGTTGCGGCTGGGTTGGCGGTTAATTCCGCTGTGGCGACCCCCAGATTAATAAAGGGACTAAGCCGACAAGAAAATGAATGAATGAATGAATAATAATAATAATAATAATAATAATAATAATAATAATAATAATAATAATAATAATAATAATAATATACTATAAATATATTATTCCAAATACAACCATGTATACACTTATAATACTTTATAAATTTATTTCTGAAAAAATATATAAAAAAAATATATAGAAATTAAAAATACAATTTGATTGACAGAATACACGGCTATTTCTTTATCATTTTGGCTTCAATTCGTAGCTGCTATTATCATGATGTTCTTCTATTAAAACATTACATTTATTTTCATTCAAGTGACACATTGTAAGAAATACAATAATGAAATGTTTGACGAACCCTGTCAGTATTTTGAAAATGATGGTCCAGCACTTGCATTGTCCACAATGACTCCAAAAGTCAAAAGCCAACATGCTCTGGATCTTCTATTCTTCTTCATTCCATTCTGTCTTTTTTTCCCACTTAGTTCATCATTTGTTGGTGAAGAGCAGAAAGAAGGAACGGTACGGTCACTGATTCACCACAATAGGTGCCCGTGGGGGGGTTGACAGGAGGCACAGTTTGTGGGTGAGGTGTCGAGGCTGGGACAGCGCCAACTCCATGTCTTTAAAGCCATCACTGTTGTGCTCGCCAGGCTACGGGCCAGTGAGTAATCTTCACACAACAAATGTCACCAGGAATTCTGGGTAGCACAAACAAAAAGAGCGAGTATGTGAAGAGGAGACAGAGGAAGTCAGACTCTAACTGTTTCCATCAGCCTGTTTTAATATGCATCTTGAAGTATCACATGAGAAATGAGTGACAGAAATGACAAATTTCTGAGGGAAAAAATCCATATATATCACAATAAAAGCTTTCACATTCGCTTGAGGTACTTTTTGACTTGTCAAAAAAGTCAGTCGTTTAGCAATAACTATTTATAGTTAAAAGTAATTGTTTTTAGTCCTTTTAAAAGAGAGTGTGAATAAAGATGAACATTCTTTAACCCTCGTCTACTGTTGGGGATGTTTTCATCCACTCTGGGGTGATTTTGAGTCTTAATTTGACCATAACATTTTCTGTGTTTCAGCTAGCGGAATGATTTTTGGTGACAAATCTTATTTTGACACATATTTTGAGAAAATACTTTGAAATAATAATGATAAGAAACAAAACTCAACAATACACTCTGGGCAAATTTACTGCCCTTTTATTATGTTCAGGGTGAAAACCTACACTAAATTAAAAATAAACATATTTTTTAACAATTTGCTTGCATAAATCTGTTAATAAACCTCACTCCTGATTAAAACTACTAAATTTACAGGATTTGAACTCTTTACTTGCCAAACTCATAAATGATGTCACTGATTTGGTGAAAAAAACACACAATGAAATATTTTCAATATAAAAAGTAATTGTGGACTGGATTTTAATTTTTTTAATATTTTACCTTTTTTCAGTCTTAGACATGTGAAACAACATTGCCTTTGATGCATTGTTTCTGATTAATCTTCATTTTTTCCACCCTAATTTACTGTTAGTGACTGTTTTTGATCCATTGACTTCTATTCTATTAAGCTTTTTTTATTACAAAACCATGACGTCATATAATCATGCATTTTTGATTGTTGGTGGTTTTTCCTGTTGGGAAGAGGTAAAATGTGTAATTTTTTACTGCTGATCATCAGTTGGCACCATTAACCCCTTGGCCTGTGCAAAAAAAGATTAGTTTCTGGATTTTATGTAGAGTATAACAGCAATTTAAAGTGTGTATGTAGTGTCTCGAGTGTGAGAGTGACATTTGCGTACTTACTGTACCTTCATGTGTTTGAGACTATCAAAATATGCATCTCAAATCTCAGAACTACATGGAGTAAATAAAAACAAAGACTATGTATTCATGCACAATCAAATGTGGTTATGATGTAATACATCATTTTGTGTGCTTTGTTTTTTCACCAAATCAGTTCATTCATTCATTTTCTTTTTGGCTTAGTCCCTTTATTAATCCGGGGTCGCCACAGCGGAATGAACCGCCAACTTATCCAGCATTAGTTTTACGCAGCGGATGCCCTTCCAGCCACAACCCATCTCTGGGAAACATCCATACATTCTCATTCACACACATACACTACGGACAATTTAACCTACCCAATTCACCTGTACCGCATGTCTTTGGACTGTGGGGGAAACCGGAGCACCCGGAGGAAACCCACGCAACCACGGGGAGAACATGCAAACTCCACACAGAAATGCCAACTAGCCCAGCCGGGGATCGAACCAGCGACCTTCTTGCTGTGAGGCGAACGTGCTAACCACTAGGCCACCGTGGCGCCCAAATCAGTTCATCATTTATAAATTTGGCAATTAAAGAGTTAAAATACTGTAATTTTCTAGCAATTTAGTAGTTTTGATCAGGACTAAGGTTGATTTATGCAAAAAAAAAAAAAGTTTAAATATATTTATATGATGCATTGTTACAGCAGTTAGATTCAGTGGATGTTTTCATCCCTAACATAACAAGTAGTAAATTTGAACAGTGCACAAAGGTTAACTGAGACACTACATATACATTTCCGTTACCATATTTTATAGGATATTTTGAAGTATTGCATATAGAAATGAGTGATGGAAACGGCAAATCTTTAAAAAACAAATAATAATAATAATCTAAATAATAATCTCAAACACACAAAAACAGATTTTACAGTTGAGTTTTTTTTTTTTCTTATCATAAGAAAACTAATTAGGTTATAGTTAAAAGACAGTCATTTAGCTATATGTCCCCTTTAAAAGGACAGCGTGAATAAAAAAGAAAAATCTTTCATTAGAAGTGAGACTATGTTTTCATTACAATGTTTTAAGGCACAATGTAATGTACTGCATCAGAAACAAATGAAAAAACAAAACACAACCCTCTTTTATTACAAAAAAACTACATTTTTATGCTCAATTGAGTTTTTTTTTTTTTTTACTATATTATATATAATTATTATATACCATAATAAATTTTATTACCATTAAACCCATGTTTTAATGTGCATTCTGTTGTATTAAATGAGTGCTGGATACATCAAATTTTGACCAAAACCTCTTACAGTATATCAACAAACATGTTTTTACACACGCTTGAGGTGGTTTTTGACTTGTGAAAAATGGTAGACGGATAAATTTGGACGTATAACATAGTGAACCGATATTACTAATCATCTTTTTTTGCCGATGGGGTTGTTTTTTGTTTGCACACTTTGAAACGCATGAAAGAATGAAAACCCAGCATTTGATGAATGATTGACGAGGTCCCGTTTGTGTGTACATCGCTCTCTCTCACTACATCTCCATCTCTTAATTTTTGGCAGAAGTCTTGTAAAGTATTTTGGTTGACACTATTGCATGACAAACTGATAGTAACAGTATATGATTTAATGATGTGCGCTTTACAGAAGCAGAGTCACAGCTCAGAGGTCTGCTTTCTTTTTCTGTCTGTGTTTCTCACGGAGCTCCTCTGTCGGCTGAAGCCCAGAGCAGGGCTGCTGCGGTGAAGCTCCCGTTACACTCCACCTCAGCCTCTCTGTCATCTCTGCTAAGCCCAGTGCACCCTGGGAAATTAAAGAACCCCGCGTCTCAGTTTCTCCCATTGCCCCAATTAGCATATTTTCTGTACAATGGGCATGGTGTCTGGGATGTAAAAGGACAGCCATTTAACTATATTTTTCTCTTTAAAAGGACCCGCTCTCGTGATGTTACAAACGAAGATATTTTGATAAAGTCTGTCTGAAAAAAAAAAAGTTCATCAAAATGTCTTGTTTTATGCTCTGTAGATAAAAAGGTAACACAGTATAAAACAATGGACCATTAGTTAATGTATTAACTAACATGAACAAACTATTTGTAATACGTTTATTATATTTTTGTTATAACAGTAACAGTAGTTATTGTTTTTTTAAGCTAAACAAATATGTTAGTTCACGGTGCATTAGCTGATGTTAACAGCACAATGTTAAATTGTATCAATGCATTAGTAAATGTTTAATATGATTAATAAATGCTTTACAAGATTATTCATACTTAGCTAATGTTTGTAAATAAATTAACTAACGTTAACTAATGGACCATTATTCTAAAGTGCTAATGAAAAAGAAAGTCATAGGTTCTGAATGACAGGAGGGTAATTGAATGATGGCTAAATGTTCTCTTTTATTTATTTTTTGTAATGTCGTAATCATTAGTACATGATGACAGTGAAATACCCCTTTAGCTCCCTGCACAAAAAGAGGACATGTTTTGAGACATGTTTCTGTATAAAAGTTTTGTGGAAAGTTTAACAACTTTAAAATACAACTTAAAATATTTAATAAATTGTATCCGTCTTCAGTACTAAAAGACATAGTCTCTTTGCAAATCCTTAATACAAGAATACTCCACTGCTAACTAAAAGTTCAGAAATACACTAGCGGTCAAAAGTTTGGGGTCAGTAGGATTTTTAAATGTTTTAAAATAAGCTTATTTAATATAATATTAATTTTATCTAATTAATATAAATTTAATATAAATGTATTTAAGATTATAATTTAATGTAATAATTTATTCCAGTGATTTTAAAGGTGAATTTTAACCTTCATTACTCCAGTCTTCAGAGTCAGAAAATTCAGAAATCACTTCAATATGAATTATTATTTTGTTTTATTATTACTATTATTATTATCAATGTAATAGTAATAAAAGCAATAATGACTAGAGTTATGATTTCTTTTAAAACTACATACAAAAAGAAAGCAGTTATTTAACATTTTTATAAATATTTTTAAAAACATGTTTACATTTATTAAATGCAGCCTTGATGAACAGAACAATTTTCATTATATTTAAAATAAAACATGAAAACATAAACAAATAATTAAACTGACCCCAAACTTTTGACCGGTAGTGTAACCTGTGTGATGTGTAAGAACAAACCTCATTAGTTTTTGGAGAAGCACAAAGGTGTTGGAGTGACTTCCAAGAATGAGCCTTATTGTGTCAACCAAACAAGTTTGAGCTTCTAGTGTCATATAAAGTGATTGTGTCTCTTCAGAGCACTTTGAGTAAACCACTCAACTCACATTACAACTTAACAAGCATTTCAAAGTGTCACAGCTTGATGAAAAGACTTTAATTGGAGAGACAGAAATCTCTCAGATTTGATTACAGATATTGTCATTTGTGTTTTGAAGATGAGCAAATTTCTTCCATGTTAGAAACGACATGAAATGGTTGCAATCCTCACGTTTACTAACCCTTTAACATTTTTATTCTTTCAATTATAAACATTTTCGTAACGATATACACTGTTAAAGCAATGTCTGTGTCCATAACACCAAAGGACAGAACACAGCATTTTTTTTTCTCTAAACATCTCTATAAATGAGATTAATTACATCACAATGGATTGTTAAGCATTAGATATCTGGACAAAGAATCACAGTGTTATTTTATTTATTTATTTATTTATTTTAATATCAGGTAAATGGGGTAAGATTCATTTAATTATTTTATTTTTATTTTTTTAAAAAAGTAATTTTTAAAAACTTTTTAGAACATTTGTAAACTTTTTAAAGTAAATACGAATGAACTTTGTTTAAACCTTTCCAAATGTATCAGTGAAAACAAATACCTCAGAGAGATAGAAGTATTAAGGGTTAACGGACATATGTCTTATCTGGCATTTTGCATAAAATAATAAACCCCATTACATTTTAAAAGCAAATGCATGTTCTGCTCCAATACCCGGACTTATTATTGTCAAAATATTGACTAAAATTATACTTTCTATGATGCCAAACAGAATAGAAAGAGTGAATGAAATGCCTATAAACATGTAAGGAATGTGCTATTGACTAAGGTGGAAATTATTAAGGTTTAGTAAGCGTTCTTAACCATGCAGACTTACTCGTTCACATGTCCTGTATGCAATCCACATGACACATGTCCACACACACACACTTGCGCGCACGCACACACACACACACACAGGCAGGCAGTTAGAGGCAGTAGCAGGCAGGCATTTAGACAGCATGGTATAAGAGCTCAGTTGGACTGCCGCACTCAGTCCAAACCAAATGAGACCATGCAGCTTCAAACTCGCTCAGCAGTCTCCAAGGACTCCACACTGATTCTCCACAGCAGATCATTAAAGTCTTGTATTCTCCCTTCCCTTCTCTCTTTCTCTCCTCTACCTCCCTCTGCCATGTCCATCCTCAAAAATAAAGTAGTCTAAATAAAGTTTAAGTATGAATAAACAAAGGATTTTCTCCTGCTCTTCCATGGGCCACGGTTTCCCTGAGACGTTCGTGGAATCTCATTGGCTCTTTCCAAGCATGGTTCTCAGTTTAATTGGAAACTTAAATACTTTGGGTAATGTGTGGCCCCTGGGAGCCCTTGCTGCCATATCCTTCACAGACACACATACACAGAGAGAGAGAGAGAGCGAGAGAGAGAGAGCAGACAGGGTTTCTCTCTCTCTCTCTCTCTCTCCTTTGCACGGGACCTCCAAAATCCTCAACACCCCCACCCCCTCAAACTACAGCTGTCCTCAACGACAGCCTGGCCCTTCATTATCAAAATAGAAATTTGTGTCCTAAGTGCAGCAACATTGCTAATGCTAAATATCCAACTCCCCCAGGAGCTAATTACGCCTGAGTACTGGCAACACGGATTCCATTTTTTCACCTCCAATAACAACTGTAAAAGCAATTTGAGCATTTTTCAATTAATTAAACACATAGTCTCCCAGTAACCTCTTGTCATTTTGCCCTCCAGGACCAAAGCTAATTTGTGTAAAATAAAATGTGTGTGTGAGAGAGGGGGAGCAGAGGATCTGTGTTTTAGTCATATTTGCCACTAAAGAAATTAAGGAGTAGACGGTTAATATTTTATAATAAGGACTAACATGTCACAGCAAGAGTTTCCAACATGTTATAAAATGTTAAGGAGCATAATAGGTTGGGTCCATATCTAATCTCAAGCAATTTGATTCATTAAACCACCCATTTGTCATTAAAATATAGATTTTAATATAATTACTATGATGCGTCATGGGCGTCACGGTGGCATAGTGGGTAACACAATCGCCTGACAGCAAGAAGGTCGCTGGTTCAAGCCTCAGCTAGGTCATTTGCCATTTCTGTGTGGAGTTTGCATGTTCTCCCCGTGTTTGTGTGGGTTTCCTCCGGGTGCTCCGGTTTTTTAAGTCCAAAGACATGTGCTGTAGGTGAATTGAATAAGCTAAATTTTCTGTAGTGTATGAGTGTGAATGAGTGTGTATAGGTGTTTCCCAGGGATGGGTTGCAGCTGGAAGGGCAGTCGCTGCGTAAAACATGTGCTAGATAAGTTGGCAGTTCATTCCACTGTGGTGACTCCAGATTAATAGAGACTAAGCATAAGAGAAAATGAATGAATAAATGAATGATGCATCATAAGTATTGTATGATACCATACATTAGTCTGAAGTTCTGCTTTTCTGCTGTTAACACTTTTTTGTTCTTTCCAGACAATAGAGCTTTTTTTCCTATTTGCTGAAATAATCAAAGAAATACTTCACGATGGTGTCATCAAAACTTTCAGAAAAATGAAAATAATTGCAGACTGATGATGGCAGTCTCACACAAATTCACTCTCAGCCTCATAGACACTGCATTAGAAACACCTCGCATAAGCGGTAATTCGTTTTTCGTCATTTGACGCAAAAATGATATAATACATTCGTAATGCATAAAAATGTTCACACGTTTTTTTTAAATCAAAATAATAAAAAACTTTCAAGGATTTAAGATTATGATGATCATTAAATGGGTCAAAACAGTCTTGTGAAAAGGGTCCATTTCAATATGTGAGTGGAATATGTATGACTGCATGCATCATATCAAATATTTCCCGTCACAGCTGATGAGCAGTGCACATAAAAACTGCACTCACCTAGACACTGACATACACACACACGCGCATCCAGGACCCTGCCAAAATTCTCATTATAGTCTCTTAGAGGCTTCTGTCAGTGAGTCAGATCAGAGAGAGTGCGTGAAATCTCACTAATGGGCATTACAGCATTATGGGCTTTCCCTGGTCCTCTCTCTACTTCTGTTTCCCTCCCTCTCCCTCTCCCTCCATCAGGACCTGTACAAGATAAAGAAAAACACACACAAAAGGAGCACAGACAGGAGGAAAGGTAAGGAGAAAGAGCATTCGGTGAATATTTACAACATGGAAACTCAGCCTATGAAAACACTGGACGTTTCAAGTGGAAAGCCGTCCCTCCCAACCAACTCAATCTTCTTCTCTCTTCACTCTCTCTCGCTCACAGCAGCAGTCAGTGAAACGACTCCCGGTGCTGTCGAGCTTCACTTTCAAAGCGCTGTTTAAATGGGCTCCCTCAAGGACGGAAGCAGAGCCTTCACCTCCACGCACCTCTACTGTCTCCCGCATGGACGGCCCTCTTTACTTTCCCTCCTTCCCCCTCACTCAAAATATTCAGACGCCGACTCTGCTTTTCAACACATCCTCTCAGAGCTGGCAAATATACAGTGCCCTCCATTAAAATTGGGGCCTTTGTTAAAAAGGAGCAAAGAAGGCTGGTAAAAATTTCTTTTTTAACCTTTTGATTGTTTGCTCAAAATATTAACAACAAGATGCTTGAGTTTGGTTTTGGATAAGAGACGTCTAAATGTTTAATAGACATCTAAACAAAGAGGATTTGACTAAAAGAAGGCTAAATTTGTCAATGTAAATCTAATAGATGTCTCAGAATAGTCAACATGATCTCATGGCAATTCATAACTTTTTGGTTTAGTGGCTGATTCGTATGAATTCATACGATCTCATTTGTTCAATTTAGTATGATTTGCTTATCTCCCAATGATAGTTGGGTTTAGGTGTGGGGTTGGGTCACGTGCCATGCCTTCTTTTTATCCTTGTACATTTTCATATGACTGAACTCAAATTAATATACTGTATGAATTTCTAGGATTTTGCCATTAAACTAACAAAATGTAAAATATGTAAAAAGAAAAAAAAAATCCTTGTGAGATCAGGCTGGAATAGTCAAAAACTATATAAGTCATTAAATATCATTCACTCACTCCTGTGTAGTTTTGAGCCTTTTTAAAGAAATTTATTAGATTTTCACTGACAGCCCAAGTTTAGCCTTGTTTTAGTCAAGCTAAAACTTCTCTTAGACATCTTTTAGACGTATGTTAACAAACTGTTAAAAACAGTTGCTGAGAGTTTGCAGAGCCCTTTCAAATAATTGAAATATGATGGTGATGATATCAGATTGTACTTCAAAAGACTTTTTGATCCCAAGCTTCAGCTCATTGAGTATACAGCTCTCAAATGCAGCTTAATGTGTGCCAGATCATAGCGAAGCCAACGAATAGTACACCTGGGTGACGAAGAACAGGAAATTGTTCAATTGTGACCTTCTGTTTCAGGGGGGTGTAAATATGAGGAAACACACAAGCCAAACCCACTAAGAGTCATTCTTAACAAGGTGTAAATCCAAGGTAGAGTGTTGTAATTTTCTGAAAAAAAGTTGTTAAGCTTCACAAAATAAGAAGCAAAATGGCAAAACATTTAATTTTAAAAAGTAATTAAATGTACACCCTGAAAATGTGCAAGAACGTTCAATCAGCAGTTATCAATCAGGAAGAGGACGCATTTCTGTCTACCTCAGTGCACTATTTGGAGGATGGTTTGTTTGAGTGGCCAAAAAATCTCAAAGAATCAAAGCTTAAGAAATGCAGAAGTTATCTGGGTGTTGAGGTCAGAACATCTCCAAAATTACAATTCAACATCAACTTCATTACCAGAAAACATCCTGGATCTCATCCAAAATCAAACTCAAACAACCTTTTTGGGCGTTTATTTGTTTGTTTGTGTGTACCTTATATTTCCCATGTTCTGGGGATCAAATGTCCTCACAAGTATAGCATTACCAGTAGATTTTGACTTGTAGGGGCATTTTAATAGTTCCCATAATGAAATTGGCTCATGAATGACATCGAATGTAGCGTTTTGAAAATGTAAAAATACAATTTGTTTCCTGTTTTGGTTTAAGAGTTGGGGTGAAATATACAGTCATCTCCGGGAAGTCCCCATAAAGATATCTGTACAAGTGTTTGTGTGTTTGTACATTTTTTTAGCAAAATATCAAAAGTTTAATCATTAAAGTCATTTTTACATCCTATTTACCAATGGTGTGAGTATTAGCAGAGGGCACTGTAGGTACGTGGTGAGAGTGTGCCGTGTTAAGCTACGAGAACCCAGGCTTCAGCTACAGTCATTACACGGTGTGCTGCTCACACACTGATGTTGTCTGAAGAGCATCTCATCTGCATAGAGACACACTTCATGGCTCTGTACACACACTGCTCTTTTGCCTTCATTAACAGGCTACAGGGAAACAAATATGTCTGAAACGATGAGCAGTGTTTTGATGGGAGGATGCTGTGCTTAATTATTAAAACGTTTAAAATGTGGTGTATTGCTCGGTGAAACGGAAAATGTATTGAGTAATAACAGACTGACACCTTTCAGTCATTAAAAAAAATAGATTACCATTTTTCAGCACAGTCACTAAATGGTAACGCACATACTGGGATAGTTATACATAAATAATTGTCATTTAAGTTTTGCTCAGACTGTCAGTCCAAATCTATTATGCATGTATCTGACTGGAGTATGATTGACGTAAATAACTGACTTTCCACACAACATATTGCACCTCCTCAGATCCAATTTAAGCGTCCCATCTTACTCTTATTTTACAGCATACCTGTACTGGTTTGGATGCCAATGATGTTGCAGAGTTTCTAATGTAGATGCTCTCTTATCTTTTGGTGAATTATTTTGTCTTATGACGCAGTGGTAGAAACACATACACGCTGGTATGCAAGCCTTTAACACTCAAATACGTGACAACTATAAATATCTTGCCATTTTCTCTACTTGCACTTTGCAATAGCACAAGTCTGCCTCTGTAACGTCTATCAAAATGCATTTCTGTTTAAATACATGGTGTGAGAAACTAAGGCAAACAATACAGTACATAAATGGACAATGGACGTCCAGCGTTCTCCAGCCTCCAGCGACTGCAGCTCTGCACAAGAACTTTGGCCAGAGGAGAAATGGTCATGCCCAACTGAGCCTGGTTTCTCTCAAGGTTGTTTTTTTCCTTAGCTTTTATCAGTTGGTGAAGTTTTGTTCCTCACCACTGTCACCATTGGCTTGCTTGGTTTGGGAATTGCGGAACTGCGCATTGACAGATTTGTTCTTCGGTGTTTGGACTTTCAGCAGTGACAATTAAACCACACTGAACTGAGCTAAACTGAACTTCAACTCTGAAAACTGGACTGACACAGTTTCAATTTACTAGAACGTCTATGTTAAGCAACTTTGACACAATCTACATTGTAAAAGCTCTATAGAAATAAACATGAATTGATTTGAATTGAATGAAAACTTGAACAGATTTCCAGAAATTTGATTTGAACTACAATTTTAATACATATAAAATGAATGTGGTAAAAAAACATATTTCATGTTTTTGTTTATATTCATATATTAATTTATTATTCACACTTGCAAATTATGATCAGCTTCCAAACAGACATGTACAAAAATTGCATTTGCACTGGCAGTCTGAACAAGGCCTTGCTCACCATTATGTAATTCCAAACATGCATGACTTTCGTTCTTGTATCAAGCACAATTATCTGTATATTTTTGTCCATACAGTGTGAACACAGCAATATAGAGTATAAATATTATATACGGCTCATAAAATATCTTGCAAATCCACATTGGGGTTCAGAGTAATTGTTTTCCCAAATATATTTCACACTTGTCAAATACATATATGTGGCATGGTTTCATTATTACAGTGCCTTTATTCACTTTGAAATTAAAACTGAATCTAGACAATGTGCCACATGTTGTAACATGACCATATGACAGCTGGAACTGATGTGTGATCTATTGGGAAAACAATAATATAAAATATGAGTTATAGTTCTATAACAATTAGCTTGTCTTGGTCTATTTTTTTCTTCCATACTTAATTAGAAAACAAAAAACCGAGCTAATGTCACAGAATAGCATACTGTTGTCCTATTAATAGTGGGGCACATTGTTACACAGAGTTACAACATTTCTCATTTGCACAGTTGGAATTTAAAACTGGTTAGTGCCTTCTGCTAGTTAGTGAAGCATTAAAGAACTGTCTAAAGGGCTAAATATCAGGCTGGAGATTAAAATAATAGCAAATTTGACTCATTTAAATAAGTACAATTTAAATAAACACTGAAAACTGAGATGGAAATTTACTCCAGCCAGAAATGTGGTTTTGCTCTGGTTAAATAAATAATATTAATATCTTTTGGCACAAGTTTTTCCTCAATATAGTGTTGATATAGCAATTGATATAGCAATTAAAAATATAGCATATTTTTGCTATGCTAACACGTGAAAATATTTAAATCGTCATCACTTCCAGGTATTACCATTTAACTTTACTACTTACCTATTTAAGCAGAGTGTATTATGATTAAAACTTGAGCTCTGGATCTTCCTAGTTTTGCATTGATGGGACTAGAGTGAGCACAGGTGAGAAAAGTGCCTCTTTGATCTCACTGCTATTTTTCTATTGCGGGGGTGGAACCACGTTTCTCTGGGTTACAGATGCTTATCGGAAATGAAAGGTGAACACACCCGCGGATACCAGTGTGTCACACTAAAATCCATCCTCCCTGAGGGAGACAGAGGCTAGGAAACGGGTTATGCAAACAGATCTTCTGCAAATAATGCCTGAGCTCCAACCAACATGTCAAATGCCTGAATGCTTCGATTGGGAAATATATTCGAACGCAGTGGTCAATAGTCAAATGGAATTGCATTTTTATTTTATGTGACAATTTCTGAAGCTTTTATCACAATGTATTGCATTATTTCGATGTTAACATAAGCAGCGAAAAGGTCACTTTATTAAGTATAGCAACAATTACTTTTATTGTATATATGTAGATGTTCAGAATAAACTTATTTACTCAATGTCAGCAGTAAGTAATAGCTACAATGGCAATGACGTTACCATGTTAATGTTAATATACAATTTTATTAGTTATGGTGACATTAAAAGAAACAAGTTATTCACTTTAAATACAACAAGTTTTGACTCAATGTTTTTAAACATTTTCTAAGAAATTAACATCACTTAAGCTTAATAAATGTATTATTCATCATCGGTTTTGTTTGTTTAACTAATGCTAATAAATTGATTTTTTTTTTTCTTCAAAGTCTAGATCAGGGGAGCCCAAACTTTTTCTTATGAAGGGCCAAAAACCAAACTTGATTGAGGCTAGTGGGCCAAAGGTAAATATAGATGCCATGGGTAATTTCCTAATTTATTTAATAATGTTTAACAATGACTAGAAAACATTGCCTTATATGAACTAATACAGAGTCAGTTGTGACATTTTATAATAAGCTTATCACAGTAAAAACAAAACAATTTCATTTAAAACAGAATTACACTAGTTTTTGCCTTGATTTGCTCACAGATATCTTCTGCATAAAACTCTATTTGTTGTATTTACATTTTAAAATAAAATAAGATTCATTTACAACATTTAATTAAAACATTTAATTTCAGTTTGCTCTAAATAAAATAAATAAAAAAGCAATAAATCAAACAAAAAAAGGTTAAGTCAATTTAGAAATGACGATCTCTGTGTTAAAGGCATTTGCCCCAACCCTCTCCATCATTCTCGTTCTCCTCTCAGATGGGACGGTGGGCCAAATCAAAGGTTACAATGGGCCAATTTTGGCCAGCGGGCCCTACTTTGGGCATCTCTGGTCTAGATGAACAACAGATCTAAAAGTTACCAAAACCTTGTCAATCAGTATATTTTGCATGTCATAAGTAGGGCCAGACGGAATCTGCGGACATTTTTTTCTCTTTCTGTGGAGTATTTTCTTAAAAATCTGCGGATTTATGCGGAAAGATTTTGGGAGTATCATAACTAAACCATTAATATAAGGAATAAAAAGTAATACTTTTTAAACTTTTATTTAATGTTTACAATGCGAATCCAATTAGATCCACTTTATTTGGTAAACAAAGCAAGTCTCTTATATAAAATCTCTACTAAAAGACAGAAAATAGTACTTTACAAACTGTGTTGTAAATAAATCATATGAATATTTTCATATTAGTCAATAATATTACTGAAATTAATTTGAAAACTGAATAAATATAACATTTCCACACATTTACACCAGTAAATAAACAGAATCAATGACGGGCTCAAAATCTACAGAAATCTGCAGAATTCTGAGCGCGCAGATTCCGTGTGGCTCTATAAAACAGATTAAAATACAAAAATGCTTAGCATGAATGTAAACATTTACAGTCTTCAAGCATTTAAGCAATGGTGACCACCACTGTAATATAGCAGTCTGAATATTCTTAAAAGGCTTTCTAAAAGTTTAAATAATTAGTATTTACAATATTTAGAAGTGTCCACTATAACAGCATGTATGCATTAAAAATATAAGATCATGTCTAGTGGTGCAGAACAATATGAAGCACATGACCAGTTAGCTAGAATAAAATATACTAAAAAATACCCGGTTTGGGGAAAGAAGAAATGTCTCTAGAGAATTTCAATGTCTGAGTTCCTTGACAAACATCTTTACATATATGTTTTCGATTTCTGTATAATTCTATTCCAATTATATAGCCAAAAAAAAATTAAATGTCTAAATAACCACCAATTCCTTATGCATATAGTTCCATTTCTATAGTACTATTACTGGTTGGCATTCTTCTAAACTGAATGTATACCCTGATATATTATGAGAGGTCGTATCATTTGCTATCGCAGCATAACAAAAGAGCTCATTTAGATCCAGCACCTCACTGATATCATCCTAATGAGGAGCAAATAGGGAATGAGGCCTTGCTTGCATTGTTGTTGCCACAGATTACACTTGACACCCAAAACACCAAGGCTTGATCGGGTAGCTGTTGGAACGTATCAAAGGCAGTGGAGAGAAACCCAACACCTCTGCTGCGAGAAAGCGGCGGGAAGAGAATGTGAGAGGGCAAGTACGGTATGCAGAGAGGCAGGCAAAGAAAGCCATCTACATTTCAAATGCAGAGGATGTTTTCCGTTGGATGTTTATGAAACATGGCTGCTGGGATTGAGCAACTGTAAGAGGATATGGCATCAAAGAGCTGCTCAGAGAAAACAAAACAACAACACGCCGCTGCTCACGGAAGAGGAGAGCAAAACACAACTCCTCCTCAGAATTATGCAGCAGCTTCAGCTGATTACCTGAAAACCACGGGCTCGAACCTCAGGCCTGCTCACACGCACACGCTCACACATACTGTCTGGATGGAGAATGGGTGAGACTTGATGTTGACCAATGGGACGGCAGGACGGTTTTGTTTAAATAGGAACAATCTGTGGAGAAAGAGTGTAGCGAATGGTGTGATGATAGTTAAACAAGGATGCAATTGCAGTGGCAAAGCTGGAAGTGTGTCAGGTACTGTATACAGTACATATATATAGTTGAGCAAAATGATTAGCCCTCCTGTGAAATTTGTGTCATTTTTCAAATATTTCCAGAAGTTATTACAGTATTTCATGCATTTCTTTTCTTCCAAAGAAACACTTGATTCTTTTAGTTTGGCTGGAATGAACAAAGAATTTATATATATATATATTATTCATTCATTAAATTCATGCATTCATTCATTCATTTTCTTTTCGGCTTAGTCCCTTTATTAATCAGGGGTCACCACAGTGGAATGAACCGCCAACTTATCCAGTATATGTTTTATGCAGCGGATGCCCTTCCAGCTGCAACCCAACACTGGGAAACACCCATACACACTCTTTCACACACATACACTACGGCCAATTTAGCTTATTCAATTGACCTATAGCGCATGTTTTTGGACTTGTGGGAGAAACCGGAGCACCCGGAGAAAACCCACACAAACACAGGGAGAACATGCAAACCTCACACAGAAATGCTAACTGACCCTGCCGGGGCTCGAACCAGTGACTTTCTTGCTGTGAGACGATCGTGCTACCTACGGTGCCACCGTGACACCCCCCATTTTTTTTATATATTATTATACACTATTATTATCAACCTTAATATTTATTTTATTTCTTTTTCCACTACAGAACAAACCACTGTTGTTCAATTACTTGCCTAAATAACCTAACTTGCCTAGTTAACTTAATTAACCTACTTAAGCTTTCAAATCGTATTTAGAAATTAGTTAATAACAAATTATGTTTAAATGATCTAATGATTTTAAAAAATTTAAAAGGAGTGCTAATATGTTTGGCTTCAACTTTATAAACTACTAATACTACTACTATATGTAGGGAATACTATATTTACTGTTAACTTTGTAACAAATTTAGTTTTGGTGTAGTATCAAACTGCATTTTATCACACATCCTACTTTATTGCCATTATTACTTCGTCAAATCAGGGATTAAGTGTACAGTAAGTCTCAGTAAAGCATTGAACGAAAACTGCCCCTTGTAAACTGTTTTACATTTCTATAATTATCTTTATATGCTTTGAAAATTGAATATTACAGATATGGGTCAAAAGCAAAAACAGGTTTATGTCCCAAACATTCTCATTTAAACCACTAATTAACTGTAGCTTGAAATCTTCCTACTTTGTCTCGAATCACTAGGTTAAACTCATTTTTGAGCGTTACATTTTCAGTTATTAAAAATACGCTGTTTCATTTTGATAAAAGAAATATCTGTGATGATGAAACAATATTGTTTTAGTTGCCTCACTTTATTTGAAACAAACAGTACACACTTTAACTGCATCTTGCATCTATATAAAGTATTCTTTATATTCAGTTTGATCCAGACACCAAATTGGGACATCTTGTCTTTGAACAACAAACTTCTGTATGTCAAGTGCAACATACAGGTCATAGCTAAACATTTGCATAAACTATGTATGAGTATAAAAAATGACACAGGATTTCTTAGAATCATAATATTCATATGAATCTAAGAATTCAAATGCAACCTGTAAAATTCATCCAAGCATAAATGACATACATTTAGGTGTATTTTATGAGACATGAATCAATTATTAACCCCTCTCCAAGCAATACACCTTCATTCATTTTTACAGCACAGCATTACTTTTGGGGTTAGAAATATGGTTCACAACTACAATTGACAGACACTGTCAATGGAAAAATCCCTATCGTGATCTTTCATGATTTTTCTGATTACTCTGTTAATGAAAACAACGCTAATAACATTCTGCTTAAATACACCAAAACATCCCGGTTGTTCAGTAAAACAACCTGTGAATGTTGTAGCTATGATACCTAAAAGCCTGTAAGAGATATTTCAGACAGGAAAGATGGTAGCACTTTATTTTAAAGTCCCGTTTCTCATGTACAGTACATGCTTTATATGTTTAGTCTTTACAAAATCTGGGTGATAGACACTATGCCTAAACTTAAACCCTGAACCTAACTGAAATCTATGCTGTTACCTTATATAACCCAGTTATGCTCTTAGTTAAGTAAACAGTGTAAAATAAAAATAAGGGTGTTATGCATCTGCAATATCTGTTGTCATACATGTTGTTTTCCTGCAGCTATTTGATTAAAACACTGTGAAGGGACATACGGGCCACTGTTGTCTCAGTTAATAGCATGAGACAGCAAATGAGCCCTACAAAGACACATGCATCTACATTAGTACTGCTATAGTAGAGAGCGTATTATATCGTTGTGTGCCTTAGTGCTGATAAGACATGCGTCTGCAAAACCCTGAAAAAGCTTGTTTTCCCAACACTCAATCCTCATTAGGCTCAATCAATACTCCTTTAGTCCCTCCGCTTACTGACTCATTTCAAAATAACATTACAGGTCATTTGTCTCATCGTTGACTAGACTGCATTACTGTGCTTTCTCGCTCTCAGAGCAAAGAATGACACAAGAAGGAGAGAATGTTGGATACTGGGATTTCTATGTTGTGGATACAACTTTTTTTTTCTTTTCTTTTTTTGGGGAAGTCATTGAAAAATCAATGTCTGCTTCCTACAATCCATTTCAACCAAATCAATCATAATCTAGCTGGCTGGCAGGGGAAAAGGGGAGGGAGATGAGAGAGACAGACAGAAAGAACGAGAGAAAAATGCACACAATCTTTGTCTGAAATCTCTCAATTTTAAATCCATTCTCATAAAAAGCTCATCATCACATCGTTTAGACTGGCTAACGGCCTGTCAGTCACCAGGGGCTTCTGAGGAAGACTACCGGGAATATGGAGCCACAGCTGTGGGACCCAGGGACCCAGTCTATCTCTGCCATATGAACACTTTAAAATTGACTAGGGTGGTAAAGGCTATCATGATGAGAATCAGCAAGTCGATTAAATCTGCTAGAACTCCCTCATGGTATTTTCACACCTGTTCCAGGGGGCAGAAAAAATACCAGAGTAATCATGTTTAAAATAAATGAGCTCCTGCATCAACAATCTAGGTGGTTTCAATAAAAGGTCCTCGGCAAACCTTTAGAGACTACTGACAGATTCAGATTGCTCTTTTAAAGGATCAGCATTGCCCCTTTTGATCTTGTGCCCTACTTACATAGATATTTGAATCATGGTTAGGAGCACTCCAATACAAGCAGCATTGTTGTGAGTGAACACACTTGTGTATATGCAGTCCCTCACATAGTCCTATGTGCACACTGGCAATGTTGAGAATGGCAATGAGAAGAAAAAAAACTAATCACTATTATTTATCTGGGTTAGGGATGTATTTTATTCTAAAAAGCTCAAATTCATCGCACAATAAATAAATTTAGGCAAAACAATGACTAGTCAGCTTTGATTTCACACTTGCAATCTGCAAATGAATCTTGAATTTCAATGAGTGGTCTAGCTTTTTTCTACATTAACTATCTACAGTAAAAATAATAATAATAAAAAAGCAGAAAATTACCATGATAACATGGTCTACATGATGATGATGATTATTATTATTATTATTATTATTATTATTAGGCTGCTTTGCTGCTTGGGGGATAGGGTTTACTTGTGCACATGTGTTTAATCATTTCATAAAAACGGCAAGGTCAAAAATAAATCACATCCATTATTCGCCACGGATCTCCCCAAAGCATTAACGGCGGACTGTTTAGAATTTCAATTGGCTTCCAAGTGGCAAAACCCCTTAGCTAATACATCAAAGAATATTTGGCGTCAACTAATCGGTTTAGGGCAGATTTGAAGTGGCTAAAATCCGTTTGAGGGGGACACAGAGAGAGGTAGTCTACACGTTACCGGCTGCCCACTGCTGTCAGGAGAGACACGCCTAACCTTGTGCCTCGAGGAAACCTGTCCTGCACTTCGCGTTAACTAACTTTGTTTAACCAGCCCATTCTGCGCGCGAACGCGAGAAGCAATTAGTCTGCTACAATAGATAATGCTTTCTAATAATAGTTTCTAAATCCAAATTAAATTACGTCGTTTCCCTCAGGCATTTTGGTGGAAAAGCACCACTTGAAATCCCCCTCTCTCCGCCACCACCTCACTTTTTTTGTCGTCCGTGTTAAATTTCGTTTGATATATTGCACTATTGTGCGAACATTCAGACTCATGCATATCTGCACGCCTTATTACAAACATGCATAATTGGAAACATAAGCGTCCGTCATAAAACAAGCAAAGAGAATAACTTGCACATCACAGAGACCGCGTATCCTAACATAAGCCTACACCTCCCCTTGCCGTCCAGTCTGGGAGTTCACGGGAGCAGTTCGGGAAAATAAGGCAGCAACTATTTCCCATTAAGTCCCCGTTTTTAACACGTCAAAAGCGCCGTGTTTCAAGTATTCGTACACTTTCGAGATTTATTTGAAGAGGCTATTATAAGGAGAATGCCATTTAGTTAAATAAGCAGTTTCCTACCTTTCTGCCAGCGCGTGTGGATCGCCTACTCCCTGCTGCATTTTTATTTCCATGCTTTCTTTCATTCACCCCTCCACTATCGCTAAACAGACTGCTTATCGAATCCTATTGGTGAAGAGGAACTCATTACTGCCGATAATACTCTATCTATGAATATTGACGTCATTTAAATGCTACTCCTGTGTATCCTTGGATACCGATACGCTATTTAAAGGTGACTGTGCAATGGACACTTCCACGGTGCTTCAGTAAAAAGAAAGAAAGAAAGAAAGAAAGAAAGAAAGAAAGAAAGAAAGAAA
>CAIGQQ010039163.1:6157484-6179947 GCA_903798035.1 Danio albolineatus
GAGAGAGAGAGAGAGAGAGAGAGAGAGAGAGAGAGAGAGAGAGAGAGAGAGAGAGAGAGAGAGAATCGATTCAGGCTGGGCTGCTGTAACCCAGCTCCAGTTTGCCTTCTTTCGATGACTACACCCCGAGAGGAGGAGCGAGAGGCTCATAGTAGGCGTCAGAATCCTCAATTTTCAACTTAGCATCCTGGCAGGACACTCTCCGTAGCAAAGCCCCATCTGAGAGCAAAAACTTGTCCCGCGCGCTCGGCATGAGAGTCACAGAGCGCTCAGAGGGTGAGAGAGCGCCTCGAAAATCCGCGAGCGAGTCTGACAACGACTGATTAACGAGTGTGAAGTCTATGCACTCGTCGTTCTGTTTAATTTCCATCACTGCTAGACGCGAGGAGGACAGGACGGAGGTCTGTTTACTCGGAACTCTATGAGCGAGCGCGGCGAGCGCGTGAGAGTTTGAGGGAGAAGAACTCAAGTGAGAAGCTTATATTTGGATCTTCACCATGGCGTACCCTCAGGGCTACTTGTATCAGCCATCCGCCTCTTTGGCACTCTATTCGTGTCCTGCCTATAGTACAAGCGTGATTTCGGGACCCCGGACAGAGGAGCTAGGGAGATCTTCCTCTGGCTCTGCTTTCGCTCCCTATGCCGGATCTACAGCGTTCACCAGCGCCTCGCCAGGCTACAATTCCCATCTCCCGTACAGTGCTGATGCGGCCGCCGCTGCTACTTTCACCTCTTATGTGGTGAGTGTGCTTTTTACTCTCCTGTTTAGTTTTCTACTTTTGGAAAGTTGGCAGAATACATTTTTACGATTCGTTGTCATTTAAAATGTGTTGCAAGAATGAGACACACATTAATCATTTGCGCAACATTTGCGGTTTTAGCAATCAAATATGCATTCGCGGAATGTGGTTGGGTTTTCATAACACTTTAAATAATACTTCTGTCAAAATAATAATAATATTAATAATAATAATAATAATAATAATAATAATAAGGAGAAATGAATATAAAAAACAGATTGTTCTCAAAGAAACATTTGATAAAATGCACGACGAAATTAAACCGAAAACAAATGCAAATTAATAAATGCAAATAGAAAAAAACACGCACACATAATTTAACGTATTAACTGAAGGCAAAAGCACAAGCACTTAACAATTTATTTGATTTTTGTTGTCATTTGTGACAACGTGATTTCTTCAACTTTTTGGTCTGTGATGAATATTTCTGATATCAAAGGGAATAAATTATCAGTTGTTCCAATTTGTCTCAGGCGTGTATTTAGTCAAATAAGCTACTAAAAGGAAACATGTTTTACCGGCTATTTAAATGTGGATTGCTTACACGTAGGCCAGCTCTGGTCAACACGCTGTCAGATGACCCTACATAAAGCTGCGACTTCTAATTAGCTGGCTAATCTGAAAATATACATAGTCAAAAGTCAGTAAAGCTGTCAAAATGAGATTTATGATCGTTAACACAGAAGAGGCATTTTGGAGAAAAAGTTGTAAAATTGTACTTCACAGTCATTGCTGATGTGTGGAATGAGGCATTTAGCAAAATTTAAACGATAAAATAAATGACCCCGCGGCCTTGTGCTTTACAATTTCGATTAATTAGACGTAAAGTGTGTTCATGTGGCATGCATGTGTGTGTGCGTAAATGTGTGCGTGTTTGTTTATGGTGGCTTTTGAGTGTTTGCGTAAGCGATTTGAAAGCAATCCTGCATTGTGCGCAGGTGTCCAGAAAGTGATATTTTGCTAATAAAACAATTGGTTTGGCTCTTTGCAGAGCTCACCGTATGACCACACGACAGGCATGGCCGGGTCTATAGGGTATCATCCTTATGCTGCTCCCCTGGGCTCGTACCCGTATGGAGACCCAGCTTACCGCAAGAATGCTACCCGGGACGCCACAGCTACTTTGAAAGCTTGGCTTAACGAGCACCGGAAAAACCCGTACCCCACCAAAGGCGAGAAGATTATGCTGGCCATCATCACAAAAATGACGCTCACTCAAGTGTCCACCTGGTTCGCCAATGCCAGGAGGAGGCTAAAGAAGGAGAATAAGATGACCTGGACTCCACGGAACCGGAGCGAAGACGAGGAGGAGGACGAAAACATTGATCTAGAGAAAAACGACGACGACGAGCCAAACAAGCCCACGGACAAGGGAGACTCCACAGACACAGAGGCAGGTCTGTGGAAAAATCATCAATTTTTCATCGCAGTCGTTTCCACTCCGGGCGCAAAATTGATTGCTGGTTAATGGTGGTATATTATTTATAATGGGAGAATTGCTTTAAATAATAATCACCTTGAACTCCTCTAATTTGACTTCTTATGGACTGAGAATTGCTGGTGACGTATGGTGTTTTGCACTTCATTTATCTCGAGCTGCATAATAAGGGCACAGCTGGCGCACGGCATCTCATTTATAGCTATAATAATACCGGCCATATTTTATTATAGTTATTATCAATAATAATTATAATAATAATAATAATAATAATAACAATAATAACAATAATAATAATGTTAAATATTAAACATGTATGTTGCACAAAAAATAAATGTTTTATTTTATGTATTTGTTTTAAATTTGTGGAAAATATAGATAAAATATACGCACCAGTTTTAAATGTGCATGCGATATGTGTATGATTATTAAAAAATATACAATACATTATATATTTATCGACCACTGTTGTTTAATCAAAATTACTTATTTGATTTTTTGTTTTTCTTTCAGATCACAAACTCATCAACCCAGGGGAAATACCATGCGACAGATTTAAAGACGAGACTCATTCTAAAGATCTTGATCCACCTTTGACAGACTCGGAATTAAAAGAAGCAGAGGAGCGGGCGGATTTGCTCGCCGAGCAAGCGAAACCCACCACCTCCTCTCCCTCCGTCCTACAGAGAGGGAATGATCACATAACGCATGAAAAGCCCTCAGAACCGGGCCACGCCGCGAGCACGGGGAACAGCAACGTAACGTCTGTTATTCATTCTCCCCCCTCGGCGCCCAAACCCAAACTCTGGTCTCTGGCCGAGATCGCCACTTCTTCGGACAGGTGCAAAGGGAGCAGTGAGGCTTCACAGGCCGCGGGTCTGAGTCAAAGCACAGTGATTGCCAGCGCTGCCTCGCCGACCCGGTCCTCCCCTCAGTGCCCTCTCCCTAATAACACTGTTCTATCTCGGCCTATTTACTACACGTCCCCTTTTTACCCAGGCTACACGAACTATAGCACTTTCGGACACCTCCACAGCAGTCACGGCACCAACACCAGCTCAACGGCACATTTCAATGGATTAAGCCAGACTGTTTTAAACAGAGCCGAGGCTCTGGTAAGAGAGAGCAAAGTAAGAAGCCAAACACAGGTAGATCTTTGTAAAGACTCACCTTATGAGCTAAAGAAAGGTATGTCAAACATTTAATACCGGATTCATCGCCAATCACACGGACATTTATTTATTATTTGTGGTTGCCTAAAGAAGAAGCAAAAGAAGACGCATTCTGATTTTAAAAAATCCGAGGACAATTATTTTCTGAGTAAATGCTTATCCTCAAAATCTTAGTTTCTGAATGGTTAATCAAGAGGATGTAACTTCTAAGAATTGTCTTAAACGCTGCAGCCGCCTGAGTCTATTTGTATTAAAGACTAATATGTATATTTAATGTAGCATTTTGTATTTAAAATGGACAATACACTATCTTTGAAGTAAATTATGAAAAGAAAATGTGTGCAGCGACTGATTTGGGAATTTGCATGCTTGTGAATGAGATTTTGATAGCTGCACAAATCAAAGCGATTTTATTTACTGACATCATGACCAGACAAGTGTTATTGCCAAACGCTGAAATGCCTCAAAGTAAAAGCAGTGTGATAATACTTGAAATAAGCAGGTACATATTGTTTCAGGATTAATCTCTTAAAAGCAAGCAGGAGCGGCACATGTGGAACTCAGGCGGTTTGGGTAAAAGTTATATGAAGGCTTTATTTGTCGGTTCGATGCAGTGAAGTTTTTTTTTTTCTTCCGAAAGCATTCGGTCGGGAAATCGCTCATTTCTCTTTTGCAAACAGAGAGATGGCTCGACGGATGAATATTGATATGACAACACCGGCAAAAGTGTCGAGCAGTCATTTAACCCAATTACATTCCAACCGCGTCGTGTTATATGCAAAGCAATCAGGTGGCGAACTCCAGTAATGAGTTCGATTTTATGCCAAATTTAGACCTCATTACTATTTCCTAGGCGTGGCAAAGTGGTTAGAGGCGCGCGGCGATGCGGAGTGGATCTGGGAGCAGACTGCTCTGTTATATCATTAAATGGTAGGATAGGCTTAATAGTACTTTGGATTATAGACGCTGATGGCTTTCAAGAGTGTAGCCAAGGTGCCGTGACAAGCAAATGTCCCCCTGGCATGGCCTGTCCCTTAGTATTGTCCTGCACCTCTACCCTCACCCGCAGGTAGGTGTCACACTTGCTCTTAATTTCGAGGCCTGATTCATAGAGACTTGGAGCCGTCGTCAAATGAAACAAATAACCTGGAGTGAGAGTAAAGATTAAATAAAACTAATGTTTTTTTTGTTTGTTTTTTGTTTTTGCGTGCTTTCGCAAATATGAAGAGAGGTCAAGATGCTAAAATCCGAGTTTATAATTAAAATAAAAAATAAGATTTCAGTTGTTTCAGAAAAAAATGTTTTGACTCAAGAAATTAACAAATTTAGTGAACATTTCAGCTATTAATACAATTCAGTGAAACATCACAAATCCCTGACTAGTTAATTTAAAGATTTTAATTTAAAAACAAATTAAAGCACATTTTGTTAGTCTTTCGAATGCACCCATTAGTTAATATTTTACATTGATCTATTAAACATTTTGAAAATTACAAAATGTTAAAATAGTTAATATTATTGCCATTAAATGTTGAAGTGTGGCCTACTTAAAACGCTAAATAAAATGTTTCATTTTAGCACATTTTCTAAGCACTGATATTTTCAACTTTTTATTTTCAACCTTTAATTTTAAATGTGATTTTATTTATCTTTAATAAACATAATATACATAATAAACATAATAATAATAATAATAATATGATGATAATAATAATAATAATAATAATAATAATAATAATAGACACGAAGGCGGGATATGACTTGATTCAGTCGGAGGTCGTGTCATCAATCTCTATAGTTTACTTTGCGCACTCCAGTTGAAAAGTCCCCTGGGTTTCATTTAATTCCCCTGGCTCTAATGTCCTTCCCCGGCAGCAGAGCGGGTGAGGGGGGCAGCTATATTTAATCTCTCGGAGTGGGATGGAGCTGCCGCTGCACCACATCAGCCGGCTAAATAGCATAATTATGTTTTTCTTTGCTGATCCCTCAAGGAGTTGAAGCATTCGATGCGATGCCCCCGTGTGTACATAAGCCCTTCTAGAAGTATAAAAAACAGCAGCAATTTTATATTCCCAAACGCAGATGGTTAGATTTTTTCCTCGCAAATTAATAATATCAACATTCATTTGTCTGAATTGCCATATTTTTTTTAAATATCCTCTCTTCTAATGCTGACCTGCCAAGCTTTAATATTGAAATATCGATAATAATTTACGATCTCATTTTACGCATGATGGAAATCAATTGGATATTTCAACGGGTAGACAGGGATTGTGTAAAAGCTGATTTCAACGCTTATAGACACAACAGAGAAAGCCTTTAAATACATTGAAGATGCCTAATGTATTCTATAAAGGCTGGACCTCATGTAACTAATTTTAGCTTCCAGTGGTAGAACGAAATAAATAATTTCTGAACAATTTTAAAGGTCACTTCCCAACAAGTGAAATAAATTAGTGATTGTCTCGATTTGCAGTTTCTATTATGACTACGAAAAACACAATTTTGTGTGTGTCATACAGTTATTTGCTCCATTGCATTAAATAATTTTAGGCTATAGTTTATTGTAATCCTGTAGACATATATACATTTAAGCACAGGCCTCAATTAGCTTTAGAGTGACACAATGTGACACGATCTATTAATTCAGTAAACTTTCGGATTCGGGTTGACCGGTCCGTGCTATTGTGAAAATGAATAACCACATAAGAACCCCGCAATCATCCCACACGACTTTGTTCAACTTTTTTCCCCCCGCGTCTCGCTCTCTCTTCCAGTTGAATGGGTCTCAGGCTCATTGTTCGGAAGAAATCCACAGCCACTGTGTGCATGTCAAGTGAGTGCAAGACAGTTCCCATGTTGGAAAAAAAGAAGAAGAAGAGAGAGAGACCGAGACGAATCTAATTGATAGGCTAAATAAAAGAAGAAAAGCTGAAATAAGATTTCAAAATGTAAATTCAGCGTTGAAACGTTAAAACTTCACCTCTCTAAAATAAGTAAAAGGACGATTGCATAAAAAGTCAAGTTAACAGAATAAACTGCCTTTTCCTGTTTATTTTAAAGCGGCGATGCAAACTAAAAAACGAATTCATAAATGATACAATTATTATTATTAATATTCGGTTATAGATTACGAATTAATTTCAGGTTATTTCTTCAACATATGCTAAATCAGACTAGGGCGGTGAAAAACGAAATAACGAAATTATTAAAACGAAATAATTTATAATGGAGCAGTTAGGCTACTGCTATTATTCCCGTGCTGTTCAAAATATGTTGCACAGACGAGTCTCTGCAGGCCACTTACTAACAGCTAACTGCTTTCATTAAAAACGTGACATTATTAAAAATACAGGGGAAAAAAAAACTTTCTCAGAGAAACTGAATCAACACAGCTTTAGACTAAAAATAAATAGAACATACGGAGAAATAAAGAAATAAAGAGAAATTAATCTACATTTTACACAAATAATGAAATATAACAGAGGCTGAAAATAATATCATAACATTATGCATATAGCCTACCAAATAACAGTAATAATAATAATAATAGTAATAATAATAAATCCAAACAATGCATTTCAAGGGAGAATACGCGCCGTACACGTTCTCATAATATATTTATACATTTCTAAATATTACACGTAGTTAAGTAACTTTTTTTTAAAGAAGATTAATTAATAAATAAATAAATTATTTAAAATGAAACCAAAAAGCAAAACTGATGCTCTTAACCTCACTGTTTGCACATATATCATTCAGCTGCTGTCTTTCAACGCTCAAGTCCACAAACCAAGCAACTGTTATCATTTTTAGGCTATTATAAATTTTTAATAAATACGAGTCTTACATTTTCGCTTAACACATAACGATAAATATAGGTTTAAAACAGAAACTCAGATCTTAAAACATTCACGCGTAAAATTACACCTGCCACGTAATCGAGCTGTGAGCAATGGGGCCCTTTTCAGAAGAACAGGTAAAGTCTTTGGCGTAACCAGAACCTGTTGATAAAAATAATCGCCAAATCACCGTTAAAATTTACCGGACCAAATGTTCCAAAACGGATTTCTGTATAATATCAACAGTCCACCTGATAACAGCCAACGACTACTTGATCCTTCCACACTGACACGACTCCAGCTGAGCCGAATCAAATTCAGCTTGAATGTGTAAAAGGACACCCTTTTATTTGACCTGCTTATAATATGCGCTGGGACATCTGCGCGAGGCAGCAGAGCAAGTGTGGCCAAATTCAGAACTGTTTTTCCCCCTCCTCTCTCTTTCTCTCTCTCTCTTCCTCTCTCTCTATCTCTCTCTCTCTCTCTCTCTCTCCTTGAAATGAAGAATATGTCGGCTGATTAGTTCTAGTTAGTTTAGCAAAACAGAGCGAGAGATGGATAGAGAAAGAGAGAGAGAGAGATGGGAACTCGGTCGATCAAAGCTGCTTTTTGGAGATAAAAAAGACGATCTTTGGAATAAAAAGACGTTTATGAATCGCACAAAAAATCGAAAAAAAATATTTGTGAGTGAATAAATCATCCCCAAATCAACATCCATATCTAAAACCCTCTACAAAGAGCTGCAGTGGAGTGGCCTCTTCAGTATAGCACGCTGGGAATACCTCCTCCCTTTTATTTAATCATCCAATCCCACTGAGGAACCTCTTAATTAATTATGGGTGCTAAAAATTCACACCAGCTGTTTCTCTCGTACTCTCTCTTCACTCCGGGGCGAAGAGTGTGACGCGGCCATGGGGCGTAATTTTCACAAATTAGCCCATTTTCTCCCCCAAAAATCGAGCTCCTGTCAGGGCTGCTCTGACGTATATCATTTCGCGGGCTCTAATTTAGGGGGGAGGAGAAGCAAAGAGCGGCTTTTCGGCAAAGTCACGGCCCAGTCGACACTTATAAATCGTTTGTGTTAAAGGAACATTTTAGATAGGCAGACGTACATTGTAAGTTGAGCCAGATGAAGTGACAGGCTGTGATTTACTGCTATTTACCCCCGCTTTAGCCTAGACTTCACCCACTGTTTTCCTATTGCCCGCGTGCGGCTCTCTGGGGAGAGATTACACGTGTCATTTTCAGCTTTCTGATGTTTTAAGTGAAACCTCCATACGTAATTTTTCTCTTAGTAAAAAGAAGGAAAACGTTTACCAAGAATAATGACTCAAGCGCGTTTTCGACCAACTAAGAACACAACTATTGTTAGTTAATGGAGGAGAAATTAAAGGCTTTACAGTGTCAAATTAAAACTAGCAGTGAATTAAAAGTAGCAAACTGAACAATACGAGTTAATTTAATTTAATATTAATTTATTTTTAATATTAATTTACCAATCAATTTATTTAACATAACAAAACAACTAAGCTAAAATAGAAAATAAAATCTTAAAAAGATAAACAATATTCAACAAATCCATAATTTTATAGGCTCAATAAATAAAATGATCACTCTAGGAACATTATTCATCTGTACATTTAATATTCCATGGGATTTCAGTAAAGAACCATACATTCTTTTCCAAACAAACATATTTAGACAGCAATTAACATTACAACATGTTCAATTGGTCACTCTAAACCCAGGACTGTGGGTTACCTTTCCATTTCTTCATCTGTCCAACTATACTATTGTATTAACAGTACATTAAATCAGACACAGTTAAAAAAATAAAAAAATAAAAACCAATGCTTGATATAAAAATGTACATAAATCATTTAAATTGGTATCATGTGAAATGGCAATTGATGTTAATAAGTGAACTTAGCTTTGTGCATATGGACCATTACATTTTATAAGTTTCCTATACACTGTCTCTACAATTAATAAGAAAGTCATGTAATTTAAACTTTCAGGCTTATTGAAGGTGAAGCCACACAAAGATTAATATATTTCATTTAAATGTACATATAAACATTTTGCAAATAAAGAAACGGGGACCGTTTTCAACACATTAGGCTCAAGTCCTAAGAGTCCCACAGCACCACTTTGCCTAGATAAGCGGCTAGTATTATTACATTCTTAATGGTTCAGATTAAGATTGATGAACTGTTTTCTTTTGGGCACTACACAGGGTCCACGAGAACAGGGGGAGCAGAGAAGGGGACGGAGGAAAGAGGGGATGAAGGGAGGTCTACAAGCTGCCTGTTTATTTACATTTGGCCTTTTTAAATGATCCCTTTCTTCTAGACATCTGTTCCACATTATGACACTGATATTTAGCCTAATGGCTGCTCTGATGCGCTGCTCTGTGAGATAGCAGTAGTGAGCGTCCATTATCTGCAGCCCACCTGGGGAAGAAAGCCAAGCTTGATGATAGAAGTTATGCAGGAGAATGAGGGGCAATCGTCTAATTTTTTCCCTGACTTTTTTAGGGGGAGAAAACTGACCAGTTTTTCACAGAGAAATTTCCCTCTTTCAGGCTGATGGATGCAAATGTAAGCTCTGTAATTGGATCAGTTCCCCAGATACAGATAAATGGCTGCTGCTTTGCTGAGGTTATTTTGAGCTATGTGAAGACAGCAGTGTGTGTGTGTGTGCGTGTGTGTGTGCGTGTGTGTGTGCGTGCGTGCGTGTGTGTGTGTGTGTGTGTGTTTAGGCAACATTAATGAGAAGGAGTTGAGACACGCTTTCCTCAGTCACAACACTGTGCGCCTGGACCTACTGTACACGTTCACACACTAAATGAGGAGGAAGCACTGCCCTGTGACTGTTTTCTTTCAGGCACTTCACAGGGTGTTGAACTCCCACACATGCCAATTAAGATATGGCACTTGCTGATGATGTACAAGCAGCAATTAAACAAAAGTCAGACTTTTTTCATATTTATATATTTATAGTCACTGCACGGCACTGGAGAAAGGCCCCAAATGCCAGAGAACGGCACAAAGGTAGAGTATTATTGGTTGTAAAGGTAAGCTGACATTGTTCAGCCATAAATGAACCCATGTAAATTAAATACTTCAGCAGACCCCCTGTATAAGTTTTTAATGTGACCGTTATTTAGGATGTAGTATATTTCCACGTTGATGTGATTATCATGTAACATGCCACAGCCCTTTACTTCTGGATTTACAACACATCAATTCATCAACTTCTTCTAAACTTACATAAAGTAAGTGGGTGTTTGATCGAAAGAAGATTAAAGCAAATTTTTGTTCTAGCAAAACAATGTGTATCTGTAGTGAATAACACGCATAGTAGGGCTGCACAATATATCGTTTTAGCATCGATATCACATTGTGCACATTCGCAATAGTCACATCGCAAAGACTTGCAATGTTGAGTCTGAATTATAGTTGACCAGGAGCTACAGAATTGTATTTAATCACTGTCTTTATACGTAATTTATATGAATTATGCAAAAAAATAATAATGTTTCTAGTCCAAATATCTACGTTCATTCATTCATTCATTTTCTTTTCGGCTTAGTCCCTTTATCAATTTAGGGTCGCCACAGCGCAATGAACTGCCAACTTATCCAGCATATGTTTTACACACCGGATGCCCTTCCATCTGCAAACCATCACTGGGAAACATCCATACACACTCATTTACACACATTCACAACGACCAATTTAGCTTACCCAATTCCAAATATCTATATTTCAAAGCAAAAACAAGATTATTTCACTTTACCCCAATGGCAGGAAATTTAAGCTTGTTTTAAGGATTTTTTTTTTTTTTTACTCATTTCTTCTGAAGTTAAAAACAAAAGAGTATTTTTACTTTCTCTAAGAATGTTTTGATATTTAAACTGGAAATGAAAAAATTCAATGTGATTATTCAATGTCTGTACCTGAATACTGTAAGACTCCCCAGAAAACCTCAAAATAGTGCTATTCAAACCGTGAAACTGTAATCATATCGCAATATTTACAACAGAAAAATAAAATATTGCAATATTAGATTGTTCCAGTATCATGCAACCCTAACGCATAGTCAGATTACGTGTTAAATTATAATAATTGGCATCTTCCATAGACATCAGGGTGTAATTTACAAAGCACAAATGTTTTGTTTTGCTAGTAAATAGGTGTATTCAAATGTCTGCAACCAAAAACACTGATAAGTTTTCATCATTGACAAGCAATGTGTTTGTCTTCCTTTAACTCAGCAGCAGCTAATGCGGGAAAGCAGATTTGAATTTAGCAGCTGATCACAAACACACTGACCATTTAGCCTCCACCCCTGTTTTGCCAGTCACTTTAAATTCCCGTGTCTTTCTGTCTAACTAACTATGACATCTAACTTTCTTTGCTATTTCATTATATCATTCGTTTGCTAAGCACCTTCTAAAGCGAGTATGTTGGTTGCATGCCAGTCGAGAGAGTGTTGGCTAGCTCTCTGATTAGCAGTGTGCTTTACAGCCAAGCAGAATAGGTAATCTCATCAGCAAGGCTTTTTCAACTGATAAAACGCCAACTGTGGCCTCCCTTCAACCTCCTGTGCCGGAGCTCGTCTGTACGAAACCCTCCCAAGACAAGACCCTGCCAAATACATTAATACCTGTTACACTGCAGTAAAGGGGGCAAGCTTCAGCCCAGGCTCAAATAATCGATTGACCTCATTTTCAATGAAGGCGCCATTTCCAGTCTGAGAAGTAATTCTCTGGCTGAGAATGCCAGAGCCATCTGGGCAAGATAGGTGTAGCATGGCATGATTTCACCCGCCTGCCAAACACAGAGCAAAGGGGCCACAGTACAACATTGTGCTACAGAACACAGGAGAGATTTCAACACAAGCTCATTTCAGTCTGATTACCATTCAGGTGAGCCCTGGCAATGACAGTCACAAAACAAAAGCAGTGCTCTTAAGGTACGTATTCTTTTCAGGCTAGTGTGGGATCACATACAATGTGGAAAACATTAAAGGATAATGCACCCCAGAATTAAAATGTTCTTGAAAAGATTTTTTTTTTCTTCTATACATAAAGTAAATGAGGCCTATTCCAGTTTGGGATTTAACTGAATTCAAAAGCTTAGGTCAGTCCAAAATTAAAATTCTGTTATAATATTCATGTGATTCCAAACCCATAAGAATCTTCAGAATGCAAATGATGAAGATAGATTTTATTAATTCTGACAGATTTACATTCCTCCATAAAACAAATCTTTAAAAATATGGAGTTTAATCCAAGTCTTCTAAAGAGACACACTCATATAATGAATAGATTTAATTTAGGCTCTTATTCACATATAAACAATGATCAGCAAATATTTATGGAAGCTCAAACATGCAAAAACACAAACTTGTTGGTTCTTGCACAAGCTAAAACATGCTGGTTTGATATAAATAATCTCACAAGAGCATATGTGACCCAATCAATCCATAACTGATCATCTTTAATATGTGAATAAAAACCTATAGATTTAATCTGTTTATCTGATAAACAGAGTGATCTGTGTCTCTTCAGAAGACTTGGTCTAAATCAATTAATCCTTATGGGTCTGGAACAATATGAAGGGGAGTACGTCATTCTTGGGTTAATTGTATGGACATCTTGTTTTACATTCCACAGAATGAAGCAAGTTTGGAACAACACGAGGGTGAGCAAACAAAACGATGATTTTCAGTGTGTTTACAAGTTGCTGTATTAAAAACTTCGAAGTGAGGGAGAGCTGAAGTTAATGCTTTCATTCTGACAAGCTGCAGAGAGGACGAGTAGAGGATCGTTATTATGATAACCTCCTTTCCACTGATTTGACTTTTTCAGTATGTTTACAAGTTGTGAGAAGTGAGAGAGAGCTGAAGTTGATGCTGTTGTTCACCCTTAGAGCAGCACTTCAGATTTTTCTATGGATCTGATTTATTAGCTTGTCAGGAGAAGCATTGTTGGATAAGGCAATCAAAAAGCACTTACCTAGCCCCAACTTAAATGAACACTTTTTCACTAGCTAATTTCTGCTACTCCCATAGAGGGGTTGGCAACTTGTTTGATGAGGCATAAAACGATGATAAATGAATTTATTGCTCCACTGATCATCAAACAGTGGTAGTATATACTTCTTTTCTGATAACACATTGTGAGATCTGTCGTCATTCTTGCATGGCTAGTGTGGCTTTTTTTTTTTAATACCCCCCTTAACCTATTTGACCCCAGGTCAGCTTGCATGGAACTGAGCCTGCGCCAGTGTAGAAGAAAGACAAAGGACAGTTTAATAGGAGGTTAAACTGGAAACAGGAGTGAACTGCTTGCTTTGAGGGACACATGCTCTCAACTTTCAGTCTCTGATCAGTGTGTGGGAAAAGACAGAAGTAATCAGATATCTACCCCTCTTTTCTTTTTCCCTGTCTTCTCTGTCCTCACTCTTTTTCCAAACATCTCCTAAAATGCTCCCAAATTGAAGATTAGTAAGTAAAAGGACATCAATAAATTAAAGTTGACTAAAGTAACACATCAAAATCCTGATTTAAAATGAATGGTGGACATAATATGAAGTATTACATTTTTCTATTCACTCAAGCAGCCGTCCTGAATTCTGATAATGATTAATGATACTTGGGGGTATGTAAGCGGTCACCTCGGGGTCAAAAGCATTTCGGCATATTCTCTAAATAATCCTTATCGCTTGCTCCTGTCCCTACTCCATCACCTCTTGCACAATTATTATTATTATTATTATTATTATTATTATTATTATTATTATTATATTTATTTATTTATTTATTTATTTATTTATTTATTTATTTATTTATTTATTTATTTATTTATTTATTATTTATTATTTATTTATTAAAACATTTCTAAATCTCAAGGACACTTCGTGTGAAGATTAAAAAAAAATTAGAACTATGTTATTGTTTTTTGACAACTTAATTACGTTATGTATTTTTATTTGTGTGTGTACACTTTGGGACCCTATTTTATTTCTGCTATATGGAATGCAATGCTCAATATTTCAAAACCACTCAGAATGCACATAGAACCTTATAATATCATTTGTCAACATTGTTATTCTTTGTGTGCAAACGTAGAAAAAAGACTTAATACTCGCATACTTTCCTCTTCCAAGGAAATGTAAGATCTCAATTTTTTGTCCCATTTTTTTCTCTCTCTCAATTTCTACAAATAAAACTAATTAGATTGGCGCTTTAAATATGCCAAAGCTTTCTGCATTCAACAGCAATAAACACAAAATGCTATTAGAGAAGCCATTTTTATGGAATATGTAATTATTGCATGGGTGTAAAATATGATAAGCCTAAAAACAAGTGGCAAGAAGCAAGGCACAGGTCATGGCATGCTTTTTTCTCAAATCAGTGGCATCAATCTAGCAACTGTATTACGATAACAAATCTGTAAATCAAATCTGCATTTCCCTCCATTGTTTCAGTCTTAAGTCTTAAATGTTAGCAGTTACAGCTTTTCAAATAGGAATTTGCTCTTGAGTCTGGTCCTTTCATTCTGACACGCTACAGAGAAGGACGAGTAGAGGATTGCGATTATGATAACCTCATTCACACTGATGGTGGATATAAAATGCATTTGTCAAGACTGAGCGAGGCGAAGAAAGTTAGGAAGAAGAAAAAGAAAGCATTAAGATTTACTAAGCACAGGCCAATATTGCTTTCATTCTTTCACTTTTATTCACATACTGACAGAAACCTAATCAGGGGAATCCGAATAAGCAGACAATTCAAATAAATGGTTAATAAACACGCTAATCTGAATAAAGGAGGGTGGTTATTAAAGATTGAATCGACAGATAAGACATAGCATTAAAAATTATCTTTTTTAAGCAAGCATTTTGCTTGGTAATCTATTTCAATTTTCCAATCACAGCAGCGTTATTCAGTGCAGTAACAGTGGCAAACTTACAGCAACAATACAGCTTTCATAGAGACCAATTCAAATGTATAACTATTTACAGTAACTGCATTTTAAACACTTTTGTCTGTATGGAAACAGGGCTATAAATATAAACTATAATGACTAATCAATTTTAATTAATATTAAACCACCAAAAACACAACCACAACAACATATGCTGAGATATTTTACTTGCACTGACCACACACATGTTGGTTGTGGTGCTTTATGAGAACTCTTCATAGGCATAATGTATGTTATGCTATAAAAACAGCTTATTTATATATATGGCTTTACCCTACACCTGACCCTATACCCAAACCTCAGAGGAAACCTGTGGGAAATTTTGAACATCAAAAGACCATGTTAACTATGATTTTAAAGTGTTTTGAATTATAAGGACACGAGCATGTCCTCATAAACCACCTAAACATTGTAAGACCTAGGTCATACCCATGTCGTTATACAAATTTGTCCTCGTAAACCAGAAAATTCAGTAAAAACAGACACACACAGACACACACACACACAGTCCATTACTTGAAGAAATAATGACATCTTCTCCCCTGTCCTTGACCTGCTTACTGACTCGGCCCAAATGTAACTCGTTCATTAGTGTTTCTGCCTGACATTAGTTTATACATCACAAGTATTGACACACACATATAAAAAAAAAACCATAGATGTCATACACTTTAAGAGCCTGGAGCCTATGAAGATCTCCATCATAACACACGAGCACAAACCCTCTCACTCGAAGAGCTCAATACTGCGCAGGTTTCAGTTGATTTATGGGCTGGATTGTGGGGGTAAATCACTGAACATGTATTAGGCTGTGTAATATGCATATGGTGAGTCGCTCTTCGTTTGGGTGCATAATTGCTTTGATGTGGGCTATTAAGACTAAGAGCATATGATTTTAGTGTCTGCCCTATATTCTTAACAATGATTATGATGATCAATACATATGATTTGTATGTCGCTGGTCATCGATCGGATACAGGAGTCCTTGCCCTTCTCTGAAGGAGCTTTGGTAATGTCAACTACATTAGAGGAGGATGTTCAGAAAGAGACAAAGGACAGACTGTACTTTCATTTTAACCCTTTTATGTAGAAGTTAGTTGATGAAAAAGAGAAATATTAATATTCTTTGTTAAAAAAGAGATCATACCATTATAAATGATAACAATAATCATTCCATATATAAGAATCAATCATGAACACATGATATAAAGTATTTAATATACTACATGACACTGTTTAAATCAAAATGTCTCCAAACACTTTTGTGGTCACAGCAAGTAAACGGAATATAAATGACAACCCGTGAAAATATCTCAGCATATTTTCATATTAAGAAGGGGAAAAAGACAGTAGTCAGGGTTTTGAGGTTCATGTAAACACAGCCAGTGTTTACAAAGGCCACACACACCGGGATTGTCTGAGTGTCTGTCTCACATACTGTGAGACAGTTTGTTTTTTAATGCAGACAATGTTCAAATCTGTCTGACTCCTGGTGTCTCCCCAAGGGCATCCTTCAAGAAACAACATGTGCAGAGATGTGCATCCAAGAGCTTTTCCAATACCGTTGCAATCACTCATGGTAACACTGCAAATTTTACATATACATTAAGATAAAGCATACTGATTTAAAAAATAAATAAATAAATAGTGTGATTATGGAAAATCAAGCTAGCATTCACATATTTTTTTAGCCTGATCTCACAAGAAAACGTAAGCATTTTACATTTTGCCTGTTTAGTGGCTAATTCGTACGAATTCGAACAAGTTCATTCGTACGAAAATGTACAATTTTAACCCCACCCCTAAACCCAACCGTCATTGGGTGATGAGCAAATCGTACTAAATTGTACGAATTAGATCGTATGAATTAGCCACTAAATCAAAAGTTACGAATTGCCGTGAGATAGCGTTGGATTTTTAGACTGAAAAAAAAAGCATGATCAATGAATTACAACATATTTTTAAAGTTGATTCAACTTAAAGTGAGTTAGCCATGTTTCAATTTATTTTGTATTGGTCATAAAAGTCTAAAGTCTAATGTAATGTAATGCATGTTAAAATCACTTCAAAGATATATTTAATTCTAATTAAACAATTCAAGGCAACCACAGTTTTTTAACATTATACAAAAAATGTATAACAATAAATTATTTTTTAATATAAAATAAGTAAGTAAAAACAAAATAAATAAATGAATGAATAAATAAATAAATAAATAAATAAACAAACAAAAATAACATGCCACAAATGCTTGATTTTAAACACATGCATATGCCTCAGAATAAAAGCAACTACAAATCACCTGTTTTTTTTTGTGTTTTTTTTTTTGCTTTTTTTTTGGTGAGATTTGTTAAGACTATACTGCTTGAAGCATGATTAATACGCTTGGCTGTCAGAATAATTAATATTCAATGAAGCCAGCACGAATGTCTGCAGGATGATGTGGCTTGAGAGGAGATGGGCCTGAACAGGGAAGCCCTCTGGAAAATTCCTTCACATCACACACACTTTTCACATCTGCTGCGTGTTTTGAGCGTTTTACTGAGTGACTTTTTGACAGACACAACAAGAATGACACCTCTATGTTCCCTCCCAATCCGACTAGACTCTTACACAGATGAAAAAAGAGGATAAGAGAGACATTTCTCTGAGGAAAAGGTGCAAACTACCTCAACTGTTTTGGAAATACAGGACCGAGATATGTGAGCCGTGTTTTGCTAGTTTCAATGCTAATTTAAAATGGTTGTGGGGGAAACATATATATTTCAATCTGTCACCACAGTTGTATTAACATGGATTAACATTTTATCAGCTGCATAAAATGTGCGTCTCTTCGACTTTTTTTTCTTATTCTCTCTTTGGCAGTTTTATCAAAGTACCAATGTTAGACACGGTTGCTGGGGGACCTATTAGCAGGCAATGCTGTGTAATCAATAAAGAACACATCAGAGAAAGGGAAAGAGAGAGAGAGATTAGTTTCAGCTTACTAGCTTCATTAGTAAACTCACACTTAGGTCATGACCCACTGGTTATTCCCATCACTCTTATGTTGCCTGGAACAGAGTTGAAGCCCTTGTACGTTCAGAAATTCACTCTGCATCTACTATAGGAGAGGAGCCCTGCTGCTTCCCATCTCTGTGAAGCACATAAAGGAAAGTTTGTTTACGCTGCAACTTTCTAAAAGTGTGAAAAACATCAGTAACAACATGGGTAACTGAATATCTTCCCACAATAAATAAATAAATAAATGAATAAATATTATATATTTTTTTAAATGTAAAAAAATGGTTAAATTATTAAATATTTATTACAACTTTTAATTGTAATTAATCTTGCTTTCTTATTGTATGTTGATTTAAATTAAATTATTACTCCAGTCATTATACCAATACCAATTACCAATAATAGTAATAATAATAATAATAATAATAATAATAATAATAATAAGGTAACATTTTATTTTGATGGTCCATTTGAGTATTAGTAGACTGTCTGCTTAATATCTGTTGATACAGACATTCAACAGACATTTAACTGACTATAAGAAACGTTGCAAGTACATGTCAACTTACACTAACCCTAACCATAACCCCAACTAAACAGTCTACTTATAATCTAATAAGAATTAGTTGCAATGTAACTTAAATTCAACAAACAGACCATCAAAATAAAGTGTGACCAATAATAATAATAATAATAATAATAATAATAATAATAATAATAATAATAATAATAATAATAAATATTAGAGTGATGTCTGAAGGATCATGAAGACTGGAGTAATGAAGCTGAAAACTCATCTTCAAAATCACTGGAAAAAAATTTCAGTTAAATTATAAACTACTTTTGTACAGTGTTATTTTATAGTGCAATAACATTTCACAATTTGTAGTGTATTTTTGATTAAATAAATGCAGCCTTGGTGAGCAGGATGAGCTTATTATGTATGTACAGTACGTAAATGTGTGTGTGTGTGTGTGTGTGTGTGTGTATGTATGTATGTGTGTATAAATATTATACAGAAAACATGCTGCTATGTGTTATCGTAAGTCTGTGCATGCAATGACATATAAATAGAAGAATGTATAGAGTGTGTGTAAAATCATACATAATGATTAGATTAAAACTGATAATCAATAACATGAAAAAAAAAAAACTTTTTAAACTTTAAGGTTTATTTTTATCTAATTATTGCTTTATTTTTATTGCCAAAACTTGATTGCCAAAAATCATCTACTCAAATGCCATTCAGTTTAACAAAAGTTTATACACCTAAAAAGGCATATATACAACAAAAATCATTAAAAGTTGTAATGATCACAGTGCAGCCCCATATTAAGTTATTTGGCATCTTTCTACCTGCCACTTCCTTTAAAATCACTAGGTTTTAGCACTCCGCAGCAAGAGGTGAATTTAAAACCATTTAAAATATAGTTTTATATGTTCAAATATATTTTAGATTTATTTAATAAGCACAGATCAGAAAAATAAGTTTTGTTTGTTTATTTGTTTACATATGCTGAATGGCAATGGGACATCATTTCTAAACTCGAGATTCCTTTTAGAATGAACTCATTTGATGAGATTCATTTACCATAATGATGGCAAAGCATCAAAATGTTTTCTTTACCATTTTCACAAGGCAACAATCTCTCTCTCAAAGACACGCACTCTCACCTGTGTTTCGACTTGTCAACAGTCTCAAGTTCCACCCAATCCTAACATTAAGCAGACTGATTTCTGTCTGCAGGGTGGGTCAAAGTTTGAGTGAATTCCACTGTCCCAGTGTTTATGTGTAAACTTTTCAAAGGCCGAAAACAAGACAGAAACACCTCACACCACAGAAGCACTCTGCCATTACCAGCTCCAACACAAACCAGACAATTACAGCAGACTGATACTGTCTGAGCTGCTTCAGAGTTATTGTCTGTGGTAAGAAGGTTTGCCACTGGGAAAAGAGAGAGAGAGAGGGGGGGGGTAACCTTTTAAATTTGGGCAATTGTACGACACAACATTGGATACCCAAACGGTGCCCACGGGTTCCCCCTCCCACTGTTAAATTCCAGCTTAAGGAGCCTGCCAATCATTACAGTGAATGCGGTTCTCTCCGGGCTTGTGTTGGAAACACTGCATCTCTGTCAACCCTTACATTAAGCCAAACACTGATCTTTTGCATGTTTGATTGCTGCTGGTTCTCATGTTGTTGGTGAAGGCCTATATTAAACAAAAAAAAAAGTATAATCAGACATCTAACCACAGTCTGGGAACACTACCACTGGAAATTGCCACCAGTAATCAGAAGAGAGGACAGGCCTGCCATGATGGCGATGACCAAGTGAAGCACACATCAATTTTTATCATTTTATTTTATTTTATTTTATTTTATTTTATTTTATTTTATTTTATTTTATTTTATTTTATTTACTTACTTACTTACTTACTTATTTATTTATTTACCTATTTATTTATTTATTTATTTATTTATTTTACTTATTTGTTTATTTATTTATTTATTTTTATTTAACTTTGAGCTGTTATTTTAAAAACATAATATGAAACTGGCTGGGACAAAAATTAGAGCGAGGTATACATGGACAATGAAACTAAAGGAGACGAAGCAGAAATAAAATAAATATAGGGAATATATTACATTTTGATAGAACATCTTTGTTTGTATTTGTGTGTGTGGTACCAATATTAGTATTAAGGTGGCACCATGGGAAAAGATTGCCAGGTATTGAGCGACTGTCATTGGCCTAATCCTCCAAAAAATATCCTTTTACAACACATTGACTGCCTGTCAAATGATGGCTTTCCATGTGCGTGTTCGCCACAGACGGCAAAGAAACCAAAGTATGATTTTTCAATTGGCGACCTCATTATCGCTGATTCCCCTGACTAGCCTCCACTGAGCGCGACAGAATACAAATGCTTTCCTAGCATGCATCGCAGTGAAATTGTACACGGCGGTGGTTCGTTCACACCCAAAGCCACGGTGACAGACACAGTACAAAGCCACAGCACTCATTGAATCCTCCCAGTAAAAAATGCATGGAGTGTATGAAATATGCATACCATCCTATGTCACTGTCTGCCGTCTCTGCACATGCGTGCCACGCTCGCACAGAGTAGCATCCATGTTTCTGCCCTCCTTCTCTCTATTTCCTGCCTTTAATGTGTGTTGACATAAAAGAAACGGCTGTGGAAATAATTAAATGGAGGCTATTGTAAATCTATTCAGTCGGGGCCTCACTACACCACTCATTTGCTTTACTCAAGCGACTAGCATGAGAATAGCAATAAAAAGCACTTGCAAATAAGGGAGAGACACCGCACACCAAGCAATATTGTTTAAGAATTAAACGCCCCAAATATCTTCAGGAAATAAGAGTGTTTTGCTATGGATGCAGCCTAATCGCTTAAGTCATGGTGGTTTGAGGGGGAATGTTTTCATGTTTTAAGAGGCTTGGTTCCACTTTCCTCCACCACAGAAATCGTTCTACACAGGAGCTTCTTTCCCTCTCTCTCTTTCTCTCTCCATGGATTCACGGTGGTGTATACAACACAATACAGAGCTTTCTTTAAGATCAACACAATGTGAATTGTAGGAGATTGGCTTATATAAACTTTTATTACTGTTATTGCACTAATAATAATAATAATAATAATAATAATAATAATAATAATAATAATAATTATTATTATTATTATTATTATTATTATTATTATTATTATTGTTGTTGTTGTTATTAATATTATTGTTATTATTATTATTATTATTACTATTATTATTATTATTCAGAAGTTTGACATAATTTAAAAATATATACAATATTAATTAAATAACTCTTACCAGCACTGCATTTAAATAAAACTGTAGAAATAGTACTATTTTTTACCATTTATTTTATGTATTTTATTTTATTGTACCAAATGGAATAACAAACGCATCTGAAGTAACAAACAAACAATAAATAAATAAAAAAAAATACAGTTCCAGTAAAATCTAACCAACTCAAAGTTTTCAGCAGTAGTGCTCCGAGAGGCAGAGATTAATTAGAAGAACTATTTCCAGCCATTGACTTTATAAAATAAGGAGGTAAGGTGATCCAGCAAAACAAACTTAAGGGAGGAGAGAACATAACAGCTTAACAAGCATGTGCAAATACAACACTGGACAATCAACTAATATTAACACATAAAATCCAGACA
>CAIGQQ010039163.1:6188980-6199774 GCA_903798035.1 Danio albolineatus
GAGGTGATAATTAAAACAAATAAAGTAAACAAAAATATGAGATATTGTAAATTGAGGAAGAAAGTAAAACACGTCTCTTGCTGCTTCAGAAACAATAAACGCTTCTGCACATCAAAGCCAAGTTGTTCCACATTTAGAAAGCATAAAGTTTCTGACATGTTGTGAACAATTAGTGACAAAAACAGAAAAGGCTGGACTGTTTATGTGAGTCCCTGAGCCCTACCGTTTCTGATCTCTCTCTTTATCTCTATTTCTCTCAGGAGTCGCACAACCACAGACTCATCTCTACTCTGACCTGGAACAAGAGTGAGTGTTTGATCATCGCTGTACCACTTTCATTCTGTCATAAAGACGAACTCGGAATGCTCAATATTAAACAGCCATAAAATATTTTAAAAGAAAACACACACAAGTGAAAATTCATTATACATCAAGTGCACAAACTGACATAAACCATTCCGAAAGTAAACCGATCTTCCCATAGCAGAGAGGAAATGAGGGCAACCTCGCACACAACAGAAATGCACAGATTTGCACATGTGCTCCTTAACTTGTGTGTATCTAATGTCTCCAAATAGTGACACGCCATAATAGTGTGCTAAGCTAGGCAAGCGACAGGCTAGTATCCAGCTATGAGGTCACTGAGGTCCAGACCTGTGCAAACTTTTCAAGTATTAAATTAAAGTTTGATGAATGAAAATATACTTAAATCATGTCACTGCATAAATTCACGTCAGGACACACGCTTAGGGAATAAGCCTGTATGGGCTCCGCCATGTTGCCAAATGGATTTAGTATAAGCATCAACCTGCTACATTTTTTTTATATGACAACGTTGATAAAGTAATTAAGCCATGAAATTTTCCTAAAAATGAAAATTTGCTGACTATTTACTCACCCACGAGTGGTTCCAAACCTTTATGAGTTTCTTTATTCTGTTGAACACAAAAGAGGAGTAGTAGGAAAAAATGCTTTCTTCAAACGATCTCCTTTTGTGTTTAACAGAAGAAAAAAACTAATAAAGGTTTGAAATAAGTAAGGGTGAGTAAATGATGACAGAATTTTCATTTTTGGATGAACTATCCCTTTAAGAGGAATAAGGTTGTGTTTAGTGATATTACATTGCAAAATACATTATTCATTCATTTTCTTGTTGGCTTAGTCCCTTTATTAATCTGGGGTCGCCACAGCGGAATGAACCGCCAACCTATCCAGCATTTGTTTTACGCAGCGGATGCCCTTCCAGCCGCAACCCAATTCTGGGAAACAGCATTTTTTTGCAGTTTTGGGGAGATAACTTGGATTTGTTTTTGCAATATCTGGCAACACATCATCACTGGCACTTAAACTGGCAGGCAACACTCAGGAATGAAGTATATTGATAGTTTGTTGCTGAGTAAACCACATTCGGTGAGACAAATTAAACGATCATCATTGTATTGTCTGTATGTACATAACTGTCAAACCCTCGGACGTCGCTGTGCTGTGACTATTGCTCAGTGAATTTGTAGGTGATCTTTGAAAGGTGAGTTTTTTGTTTGTTTATTTCAACATCCTTATTCCTTTTAATATTTACTAGTCTAAACAACCATAACCTAAATAGCAGGGTCCGCCATGTTTAAGGGTCTCCTTTTCATTCTCCTTTTAGGATCGGAACACAACATTTCCATTGTGTTTCGAGCTATTTGAACGTGTTGTGTGAAAATGCAGCACATTTTTTAAAATGTGTTTGCGTTGTGAGGATTTGCAGCACATGTGCTGTCTAACGGATGAAGATCTTTTCTCAATTTGCTGGCGTTTTTTGTAATTGCATGTGTTTTCTTAAATTGCAGCATGTTAAGCTGTCCTCAACACTGTAGGTTTCGTCTCCAATTATAACCTCCATTAAAAAAATTATAATAATATGGTTGTACTACTAATAATCCATGAACACAGCGAAAACTAAGAGAGAAGATCTCACTAAAATACTTAATATTTATCCACTGTGAAAATAACTTTATTGGTATTTTACTCTGTTTTGTTATACAGATTATTGTTGTCTCTTTTTCCCCATACAGTATTCAATATGCGTCAATAATATTACTGTGGAAAGTTTATGGGGTTATTCATGGTCTCCAGAAAGTAACTAGCTAATTCTAATAATATGCCTTAACATTCAATGGATGGACTGTGAGGAGAATAATGTTGCCATTGTTGCCATTTTAAAAACACTTTATTGATTGTTTAAGTTTAACAGTAGTTTCTCTCATAATCCACGTAAAGCATAACAAGGTGTAGGAAAAAAGGTGGAAAGTGTTGACAAACTGACTAGGTTTCATAGTGTATATAATTAATTGCATTTGAAGCCATTATTATAGCAAAATTCTCAACCCACAGGCCTAGCTGGCTATCAAAAACTGGATGCGGCCATGCATCTGAACCAGAAAAAAAGTATCTTGCTGTTAATTCTGTCACTGCTTTACGAGCCAACAAGACGGCGACAACCAGGCACTCAGAGAGCTCCAGAAGGCCCGTGGACTAATTATACTGGTGAATACAGTATGTCTTCAAAAAAAATGGTTTTGAATGTCAGTGCGTGAGTGTGTGGTAATATGGTGCATTAGCGAGAGCACGCCTCAAAAGTGTATGCGTGTGTGTTTGTGTGTATAGCCCAGGAAATCCAGACACCTCATTAAGCCCAAGTCCATCTAGACCCGAACAAATTTAGAGTTCCACAGCTTAGCGGGGCTTACGTGACCCTCTCATCCTTCATCAGAAACTGACAGTGGCCCCACATCATTAAAGGATCTCTTCTGAAACTCTAGATGAGACACATGTGAGATTACTAGGGCCTTTTAAGCAGGTGACTTAAGCACACGTCTCCATTTGCACTCCATTTGCTTCCCGTGTCCATTTTTGTGCGAGTCATTATGTATGCAAACGTCTCAATGTGTCTGTGGTTTGGACTTTATACACAGTGTCAGCGTATAGATCCGCAGTGGCTCCTGTCGTCTGCGTGATGTGATTATGACTCTTCAGATCCCGTTTCTCGGAGTTACGGATGGGACACGGGTCAGTGTCGAGTTTTAGTGTGTCTATGTGTGAGAGGGTGAATTCAATGCTGAGTTTGCTGATGTGTGGCAGGACAGCACACATGATCCTTAGAGGAGCACTGAGAAACGCCACAGAGACAAGGGTCAAACACCAATGACACAATCAATAACGCATAAAGCCTGCTTTGTGCTTTCAAACTCAACTTCCTTCTCTGTCTATCATTAAGTTGTGTTTTCAACATAGAATTTAATAGATTTTGCGTTTAGAGGATGGCAGATTAGAGAGCCCATGAAAAGTAAGGGCCATATTAAAATTCTTGACCATAACGATATGTTCAGGGCACGAGATTAACACTCACTAAGCACAAAATATGATACTGGTGAAGTGCATAAAAAAGTGTTACTTGACATTTGGACACTTTTTTTTTCTCAGGGAATGCATAAGGGTCATAAAAAGTTCATGAACCTAATGTCAATGAAAGAAAAACACTTGAAAAAGATTTATTGCATTTTTTTTGTCAAAATAAAAGCTAAGGCTTGACATTTCAATAACCTACAGTACTCTAATCAATAAATACATGAACTACTGTAAATATTAATTTTGAAATATTACATTGCTTTATAACATATTCCTAATATGACCAGGTAGTATTGTTATGATCATATAAATTCATAATTTGTTAAATTTTTATAGCTAAATTGTATTACAGTGACATTATTTTATTGATTTGATTAAGATTGCGTTTAACAGTGTTTTAAATGTTTGTAAAGCATTTGGACTGAATAACTACAATGATAAACGCTGTAGGGAAAAATGTATCACAAAGGACAAAAATCTGGGCAATATATTTGCCAATAGTCAAGTTACAACCAATAATCATGCAGACCTTATTCAGTTTCTATAAAATGTTGTCTAAATGTTGCCAAATTGTTACCAATGTGTTGCACATCCTCAATAAAAAGGAAGAAATGCAGTAGTTAAGGAACTGAAGTCAACTGACAATCCAAATATCATGTGTGAATGAAGTCCATTATCACCTTTTGTGTGTGTTATTTGGGTGTCTAATGGATTTGGGGGTCTAATGGAGAAGAAGATGAAGAACCTTCTCTTTTGTCCTAAAAAAAATCACCTTCACTTTTTTTCCCGTACCGCACCACACTCATCCTTTCTGTTCTGTTTTTCATTCTACTTCTTCAGAAATTAACCTTCAACCACAATTACACATTTAACACTTCACCTTAAAAACAATTACCGGCTCAAACAGATCCGGCTTCAGTCTGTATTAATTGCAGTTTGAAGCAAGATGTCAGAGAGTATGGATTTTCTGCCAGCAGGAATGTGTGTAACTGTCCCTCTCCTCCAGCGGAGAGGATCTCTCTCTGAATTATTCATTGCAGCTACGATCCAGGACGGCAGGCCAACACTGAGGATTTAACTGCATTTATGTTTCCCTCGGAAATTAGGCTCTAGACTACACAACAAGGCGAACAGGAACAGACTGTGAATGACACAAACACTCGCACAGCAATTCGCAGAAATGTCATGATTCAATAAAATTTTAACCGAAAACAAAAGAGTCGCGTTACAAAGGACTGGCATGGAATTGTGAAGCAGAAGAGTGCACAAGAAGGTGAATTGTAATAGGTTGTTTATGTGTGTGTGCACTTCACATCAGTGTGAGGGTGACCTCTCACCTCAGCAGCACTTGGAGAGCACAGTGAAAATCCTTTCTGAGTGTCAGCCAGTCTCTTTAGCTCCTCGCATCACTCTGTACCCCAGCAGTCCTCAAACAACACTCTGAAACCCCATCCAGACACAATGGCTGCACACACCAACAAGATCTGTAGACTTCTACCTGCACAAAACAACAGCATAATTTGTATGTCTGAGAAAGCCAGACTGTTAGAACTCGTCTCAAATGCCTGCTTGATGCATAAAAGTGTAGGTTGAAATGTAAATGCTTCACAACATTATCAATGACAATCTTGTAGTTACCAACTTTTTTGTAAAATTTATTTGTTGATGTTTTGTTTTTATGCTGCCAAATTCTTGGCATCGCCCCTGTGAGAGACAATAGCCAATGAGTGCAATGACCACTGTGAGGATGTGACGGCAGCCACAGGACAACAGTGCCAGTGTGCTCACCACACACCAGCTATAGGTGGAACAGAGAGAAGGTGATAGAGCCAGCTCTGTGATTGGGAGGCCATGATCAGTAAGGTCTGATAGAGAGCATTTGGCCAGGACACCAGGGCTACACCTCTACTCTTTACGAGAAGTGCCCTGGGATTTTTAATGACCACAGACAGTCAGGACCTCTGTTTGATGTTTCATCTGAAAAAATGGCCCTCACTAACAGAATAGAGTCCCCTTCAATATACTGGGGCATTAGGACTCACACAGACCATAGGTTGAGTGCCCCCTGTTGGCCTCACTAACACCACTTTCAACAGCAAGTCATTTTCCCATGTGGTGTTTCATCTAGGTACTGACCAGGCTCAGCTCTCTTAGCTTCAGTGAGTAACCGGTCTTGGGCTGCAGGGTGTGGCAATTATGTGGCAATAATGAACAATAACAATAATGTTCTGTGTATTCTGTAAGCATGGGCTCTAGCTTAGCCAGCGGCTGCTTTAATTATTTGAGTGTTACTCATTTAGAGCAAATTTCATCAGTAAGAGAAGAAAAAAAAACATAATTTCAATGTTCTTTGTTTTCATTATTATTATAGCAGTGGTGTGGGTTTCCCTACTTCTAAAAAGTATAATCATTAAAACCTCATAATCATTGTTATCATACTTGGCGTGCATGGTTAAGTGGACTGAATGAAAATATAGCACAGATGCCATTCTTAAATATAAAGATTTAATAGGATAGTTCATACAAAAATTACATTTAATTCATGATTTTTTCACCCTCTACTTGTCTTAAACATGTTTTGCGTTTCCTTTTAATCACAAAAGAAGGTATTCTGAAGAATGCTGGAAATGGCATGGACTCTCATAGTATTTATTCGACAGAAAAAAATTAAATCATAAAGGTTTGAAGCCACTTGAGAAAGTAAGACAAAAATGTAAACATCTATAAAAGAATCCATCACTTCAGTTTTAACTTCAACTTTAGGAGTCACTTTTTGAGGACATATCAAAATGAGGTTTAGTCTGATTATGCAAACCCATCATTTTCCTTCCCAGAAATCTAGTTTATGCCACATGGCACAGATATGTGCTGAATGTGTATAAACACGACCCAAATTGTATTAGCCATTCTCTCTCTTTTGACATTCTCTTTATGTCTCCTTTCTCCCTCTCTTTAACAACCACAAGATGTTAGATCTGAGAGAATCAAACTGTGGCCTCTCCCACAAACGACAGCTCTGAGCAAGTTTACCTGTTTTCCCTTCGCTGTAATCCACTCTTTCATTTCATCTCTCCTGTAGCTGTTTATTTGGGGCAGCAGTCTCTCCTGGCGGTGGGCTGAGCCGGAGCGCTGCCTGCAGGGATGAGAGAGAGCTGCGGTTCGTGTCAAATGGGACCCCTCATCCACAAACCTAGAGAAAAAGCCGCGCGCATCTCCAAACCTCAGTATTTTGTCTGAAACTGATGTCTACACATGTTAACGAGGTTTTAGAGAGAAGAAAGTCTGGAGGGTGAAGGAATGCGCAGAGGGAGCGAGAAGGTGGATACTCGTATTTGAACATTACAGTCTCTTGTTGTCTGCTACACGCTGCAGCTCTGCCTTTAACCCAGGAGACCTCAGATTAGAAAAAAAAAGAGAGGCAGAAATCATAAACAAACATACACGAGCACGCTAACAAACCTGGATGGCAAAAGAGATGAAAGACGAAGAGCTAGAAGGGGGGAAAAAAGGAGCTTTGAGGATGAGCGGAGGTGGAATATCGATCAGCCATTGACAAACACAATAGAAATTTTAGATGTGATGTGAGAGCTACATCCATAATTTATCAGAGGGCAAATGGGGGGGTTGGGGGGTGGTATTGATCAGAGTTAAGAAGTCTAGAGGAACACTGGGGACACCAGAAGAGCCAGCATGAGAAAGCCATTAAGGATGGCAGCGTTACCAGACACGGAGATGAGGAGGAGGAGGGTGCAAAAGTGAAGGAAAGACAAACAGAAACGCCAGAGAGGGGAAGAGAACCTCGACGGAAAGACAGAGGAAGGAGAGCGCTGTCATACTAGCCCAGCCCCCCCATCCCTCTTTCCTCTGCCGCCTGCCGGATCAATACTACCATGTCAAAACATAAAATGCATGCTTTTGCTCTTAAGTAAAAGGTGTCTAAGATTTTTAAAAGCATTGATTCAGGACGGGTCAATGAAAATCAGGGCAGATTTTCCTGTGCAAAGAGGGGTAATAACACTCAGCTGATAATAGCACAACAGAAAGGACTCGGGCATGTCAGGCAGGGGAGAGAGCTGCCCAGATTGCCCAGAGAGGACAGCTCGATGCAGGGTCAAGGATTCAGCCCACAGTCCTGTCCTCTGAGTGAAGAAAGAGCCGAGTCCAGAGCAGACAGAGCGAGAGAGAGACGAGAGAGAAGGGGATTGAGGATGGGGTGTTGGGCGGGGACTTTGCACAGGTGTCACGGAGAGCCAGAGGAAGCGAGAAAGACCATTTTACACATTAAAGTAAAGGCCTGTCTAGACACCGGCTCTGTCTCCTGAGACCCCCTAAATGAATTAAGTCTCTGCCTTTCTGTTTTTCACTTGGTGAAACCTACATAGAGGTGGAGGGGGGAAATAATTCCCTTTCTGAGTGGTTTAAAGAAGTTTGGTGGGATGTTAAACAGGAGGGGGAGCTAAATTCAACTTGTTTATATGGGATAGTGGGATCGGATTCAAGCCAGTCATGTACTTTAGCCACACTCATTTAATTCCAGAAAAGAGAGAGAGAGAGATTTGATCTGTTAAAGTTTCTGCCACATTTTCTGCATGGATTTTGGGGAGAAACTGCAGATTTTTTTTAGATATTTAATATTGAAAAATGTAGTTCGGGCACTCCAAAGTCTTCCAGAATCAAGTGCAATTATGAATGAAGTATGAAAGGACTTATGAATCCTATTAATCTTTATCAAATCTTGTCCTCGAACAGACTTAGATGTGTAATATGAAACAAAATAATAAGCAACATCTAATGAAGATTAAAAGGCATTTGAACAAGCATCTGGGCCTGTGTTAAATACAATAAAAGTATGATGAATTCAGCTTTTGTTTGCTAGCTGAAAATGATCAAATCACCTAAACCATTTTATAAACAAGTATACAAGGCATGGTCGATGTGTAGTCAACTTTGCAGTCATTTCCAATCTGAAAATCTGCAGAGCTGGCTTCATGAGGCCTCGGGCATGACCTCTACTTCTGCTTTCTCCTCAAATATCATCCACTGGCATCACCTGCTGTTTTCACTGCCCTCTTGTCCAGATCAAGTAGCACAGATTCAATACTATCAGACGTAGGACAACACCTTCATGTACTGCTGTATGTATCGCTTTTTAAAACAATACTGCAAATGTAGCACAAACACTTTTATTATTTAAATAGAAAATGACATGAGCACTATATGAATCGGAAATCAAACAACAATTAAGTAAGGGTCTGGTCCATTTAAGGAACTCAGAAAGCAATTCTCTTAATAGTAAGCATGCTAATAACCAACTAAATAATAGTAAGAATTGGTCCCTAAGTGTTTGTTTTTTTTGAAGCCACTGAAACTTAACAGTGTTTTCAGACACTTAAAGTTTTAAAGTTGTAAATATTACAACTTTAAACTTTAATCCTTAAAGTTGTAAATATATTTTTACACAAATATGAAATTTTCCTTTACATAAATATATAAAAAGGGGAAAGATCCTTTTCCTTCTTTACTTTCCATAAGCAAAGATGGCAGTCTTTAAATTGCGTATATCCTGTGCCAGATGCGCAAGTTCCACTAAGAGGAACAGGAATGCTAACCTACTTGGTTCCGCCGCACACTTGAATTAGCTTAACCCGCCACAAACCAAAAGAAAGAAGATGGAGAAGGAGAGACACAGGCACAGTAAAGAAGCGAAGAGAAAAACACAATTATGTCTCATAAACAGAAACAAATTTTACATTTGCCACATGAAGCACTCTGTCAGTGTAGACGCATATGAGTTTTATTCTTCGGCTGCTTAGCAGCGCACCCACAAGTGTGGATTTACAGATGATGGGAATAGAGAAGTGATTAGCCAAAGCTGGAGTGCATGGAGAGGAGCACCAGGGCTGCTTCCCACACCAGGATAATGAATGACATTTGTGAGCTACAATAAAATAAACAGTGGTGGTGAGCCCTCTGTTCCACCGCTGCTATTTCCAAAGTGAACTTGCGAACTTGAAGACAAACAGAGAGCGGCTGTCCCACAAGAGAGGGGAAGGCTTTTTTTTTCTTTCTTTGGTTGTAAGTTTTTCATACTGTAGAGTTCTTTGCCAATATGTTTTGATCACTGTACTAATATGCAAAGTGATGTCTATAACATATTCACAAAAGAAACTGACAGTAGAGCATCTGTGCTACATTTGCAGTAACAATTTATACAGAAGCACGACATAAAGCAGTACAGGAAGGAACGCTGTGGTTGAATTGGGCCGAGATATATTTGAGGAGAACCCAAAGAAGAGGTCATAGAGATACAGACTGATCTACAGACAAAGACAGAGAGATTACCTGAGGGTCAAATTATTATAGACATGTATTTGAAAGTCTAGACCAGGAGAAAGCTGATGTACTAATTGCTGTATGTTTGTTTGTTGGGTAAGTTTGGCTACTTGTCAAAGGGGTAAAATGGGTTTGTTGTTTGGAAACCTGGGCTTAAGCCAGTAACCGATGGCCCCTATAACCTCCAATGAGGGGATTTTGTGCCAGGCCCAGTGAGTTGAATTCCCACTTTTATTGAATATCCAAACAGCAGAATTAAATCGACTTATTATTATTAAACTGTGAATATTAATGTCATTTTTCTGTCTGCATGTGTGAAATGCAGGTACCTACACTAATAATCAATTAACTACTACTGTTTCGTAGAAATTATTCAGGAATTACGAGCAGAACACTTCTCTATGTCTTAGAAAAGACTGTAATCAGAATGTAACGAACATCCAACTCATTATACAAAGCTTGACAGTGGCTCAGGAAACGGGATCCTCAAATACATCCATATTAATATCTGTTCAGTCAGTCGGCATTGAGGATAATTGGCGTAAGTAGATAAAAGGGCCAGGCTGGCTGCTAACGCCCTCATAACTGCAGATGTTACTGAGCTGATTCAATCACAGCTCTAACAGATGTTTTCGGCTGCCCCCTTTCATTACATCCCAGCATGCGCGGTGCACAAATCAAAGATTATTCCAGGAATTAGGATATGAAAAGCACGTTAGCTCAATTAAGGAAATTAAATAGTGTACATTAGATGTGGCTTGTTCCAGCGGCGGCGCACATTAGAGCAGCGAGAGTTGAGAGTAATAGAATCAAGTGAATCGCACTCTAATTGAAATGCACTTAAAAAGGATCATGCTGACAAATGCGATTGTATCGAGGCAGTAACGCGCATATACACACACTTATACGTAAACACACACGCACACACATCCCATCCTACCCCTCATTAAATCCGATCAAATTGAAATAGCGAGGGTCCTGACAGCGCAGCTGATAGAATCTGCAGGCAACGGCGCGTTCACTGAAACAGGTAATCAATTTAGAGCGAGCTCATCACCACCCTCAGAGGCC
>CAIGQQ010039163.1:6200174-6222275 GCA_903798035.1 Danio albolineatus
CTACTCTGAATGTAATTTTTGACAAATATAATAATGGGTATTCATATCTAATATTTTATACTTTAATCCAATATTTAAATTATATTGCGGCTTTAAAAGCAATCACATTTACTTTGATTTCTGTGGAGATGCAATACAATTTGAAATTATTATGCTTTTCTATCTTTCTCAGTGTATGAAAGTCAATTCAATTTTTTTTTTATTTAATGCCATGTCAGCAACCAAGGCTATTTTCATGGCAGGAACATTTCAATAATAAATATACAACTAAAAATCAACAACCAAATGAATACATAAATTAAATAAGATTTTTTGTGTTAATACATGACAAAATCTAAAATCTTTTCTGGTGTCACTGTTAAAAATGTCCTTAAGAGTGTTCATTTGGAATCATTAAGGGCAGGACAGTCCAGTAAAATGTGTTTTATCGTAAGAGCAATTGTGCAGTAAAAACACTGAGTAGGGTTTTCACCTTGGAGCAAAAAGCCATGGGTAAGTCTTGTATGTCCAATTTGACATCTGGTAAAAACCACTTGATCGAATCTAGTCTTAAAATGTCTTAAAATTCTATGTGAGATTTCAGGTTGGATTTGATATTATTTTCTCAGTGTATGAAAAGAATGTCAAGTGTGTTGATAAATTACCTCGTGGAACTATTGGATGTCTGGTGCTCTTCCCTGATCTTTTCCTCTGTTTCAGTCCAGTCCTGTGAGAACAACAACAAATGAAAATCCAAAGAGACTTGAATGCATGATGCATGATGGATGCAGATTAAGCAAGATCACCAAACACAACTCACAGCCTAATGGATTATGAAATACATGTGGACAAGTTTAGGACACCATTTCAAATGCAATTGCAATTTATACAGTAGGTGTTTGATGACTGTCATGACTGTTTTATTCTGCAAACTACTGGTGAGATCTGTGGATTTAAAATAAAAATGTTGCTATTTAGAGAATAAAATGACAACTGCTCAAGATGACAAAATATTTTCAGACATGTTAATTTCTGAGTAACAACTTAGCGATTTTGTAAAGAAATAGCTCACCCAAAAAACTTTCACTCTCCAGTGCATCCTGAGTTTAGCTGAAGAGTTAATTATTCTGTTGAACACAAAGAAGATATTTTGAAGAAAGCTGAAATCCTGTAACCATTGACTTCTATATTAGGAAAAACAAATATTATGGAAATCAATGGTTACAGGTTTCCAGCTTTTTTCAAAATATCTTTTTTGTGTGTGTTTAACGGAAGAAAAAAAAAAGTCAAACAGACTTAAATTACAACAGAATAAATTGTTGGGGTGATTTTTGAAATTGTCCCTTTAAGACACCAATATTTGGTAGAACAGCCATAATTTTCAATCACAACAAATGTGAACATGTTATTTTATTCAAATTTCACTAATTTGTTTTCGTTAATTTTGTAATGAAATTCTTAACAGTTATTTACAGTGTCTTCACATTAAAACAACATGAAGATGTACCTCTGCTCACCACTAGAGGCACTCTTTAACCCACTGACATTTTCTAAAACATACACCACAGCAGCTGACTATGGGATGAAGGTATGTTTATCTTATAAATGTAAATGTAGATTGCTTAAACACACATTAGGTGTCCAGCAGGAAGCTTTTCTGTTTCTCCAAACCCTTTAACATAGCCTTGTTTCCTTGTTCAGTGTAAAAGAGTGTATTTCCCACAGCCCGCAAGTGCATCCAAACTGCCAGGGAATACTTGAGCCAAAGTGCAGAAACTTCTTTCATTATGCATTAAATACATTAAGATATTTAAGCTCTTTGTAGACGTTGGTGCTCAGCGTCCTGTGGTGTCATTCTGTGGCTCTGATGGCAGGGGTTTAGTAATGTCTGCATTAGAGACTTGTCTTCTTAAAGCTACGGGATGGTAATACACACACACACTCACTGTATTTTTTGTGTGGAAATGATTGTCTGAGTGCATGTGAGAGGAAGAGAAAGTGTGTGTGCGTGTCTTCAGTCTCTCTGAGTGTAATCCACAGATCAGAGCCAGTGCAGCAAGAGATTTGTGGGATATGTACACACACAACCTGTGGTTAACTTGTTCTTGAGTGAAACGACAGAAGGCAAAGCCAGGAAAAACTGAGATGAAAATATTAAAGAGGTGTAATAGGCTTGTGAAAGGAAAAGAATCCGATGTTTAGAAAGAGTTTAAACAAGTGTACTCGAGTGAGCATGAGTAAAACTAAGAGGGTTTTGGATGCTTTGGAATTTATGCGTGAATAATATCAGCTGAAGTAAACATGAGAACATCTGTAAATTAGAGATAAGTTCAAATTAGAAATAAGATATCAAACAGCATGCAAGAAAAAAAATCCAAACAAATTTAAATTCACATAAATTCATACATATTTGTTTACTAGATGAGCAGGGTCATTTTTATTTTTAATAATAATAATAATAATAATAATAATAATATTAATGTCAAGGGCGCCACGGTGGCATTGTGAGTAGCACGTTTGCCTCACAGCAAGAAGGTTGCTGGTTTAAGCCTCGGCTTTTTCAGTTGGCATTTCTGTGTGAGGTTTGCATGTTCTCCCCGTGGTTGCGTGGGTTTCCTCCGGGTGCCCCGGTTTCCCCCACAGTCCAAAGAAATGTGGTATAGGTAAATTGGGTAGGCTAAATTGTCTGTAGTGTATGAGTGTGAATGAGTGTGTATGGATGTTTCCCAGAGATGGGTTGCAGCTGGAAGGGCATCCGCTGCGTGAAACAAATGCTGGATAAGTTGGCAGTTCATTCCGCTGTGGCGACCCCGGATTAATAAAGGGACTAAGCTGAAAAGAAAATGAATGAATGAATGAATGAATGAATAATGTCAAGATTGCATGCAAAGAGTGCAGGGATAAATATTTTTGAGAAATATTTTGTATAACACTTATGATTATCAACGTTTTCATCTCTCTCTTCCATTACTGAAATAATAATGACTATTAAGTTAACTTTATTGTGTTTGATATATCAAGTGATCGCCTCACAGCAAAAAGGTCACTGGTTCGAGCCTCGGCTGGGTCAGTTGGCATTTTTGTGTGGAGTTTGTATGTTCTCCCCATGTTTGTGTGGGTTTTCGGGGACTTTTGGGTGCTCCTGTTTCCCCCACAAGTCCAAAGACGTGGTATAGGTTAATTGGGTGAGCTAAATTGTCCATAGTGGATGTGTATGGATGTTTCCCAGTGATGGGTTGCAGCTGGAGGGGCATCCGCTGCATAAAACATGTGCTGGATAAGTTGGCGGTTCATTCCACGGTGACCCCAGATTAATAAAGGGACTTATTTAAAAGGTAAATGAATGAATGAATGAATAAATGAATGAATGAAGTGTTCAAATGAACTCCAGATGCACAAGACCATTGTTACCCCGATGAGGGCAAGTGGTGCCAATATGCTCAGGTGCTGATTTTAAAGAATAGTATTAATAAAGGCTTTTTTAATTGTTTCATGTACTATTCGAGATCCTTAGACTTATGATTTTGTTAGAAATATGTAACAAAGTTAACACAGTAAACAGCAATAATATTTCACTTTTTTAACTGTGCGTTTCATTAAATAAAAGCAGCATTACATTAATTCCACTTTCTAGTGTCAATTTGATTTAAAGTAAACTGAAAGCAAGTCATTTCTAAATTTTTCCTCAATAACCCTAATGAAGCATTCACCTCCAGCATTGTTAAACAACCAGAACGTGACTACGGTTACATCGGCATCAGTGAAAAATTATTTGACTTAATCTGAATAAGACAATAATATGATTAAGGTGTTTACATGAGTTGCTTTTTGAATGTTCCTTTCATGATCCCGTTTCACATGTTATAGCACACAATTCAGTTAACTTCATTGCGTCACCACGCTATCCACATTTCCTCCAGAGTTTTGTCATTTGTAATTTCAGCTGTTTAATATTTGATTTTTCGACTTAGACTGCAGTTCAGCAGTTTCATTTTTATTCAGGAGCATTTCATTCAGGCCCCTGTGACAAACTGAGGTATTGGATGTGAGTATGAATTAAGGACTAGTGTTTTAATGGAATGTGATACCGCACACTGAAAAAAAAAAAAAAAAAAAAACTCTGCATTTGCGATGCAGGTGTCTGTGGTCCTTTGCTGACTCGGTAGGTGAAGAGAATCAGCTACTGTATGTCAAACAGCAGTGTGCATATAGAATTTCCTGTCCCACAACAAAAAAATCCTACAAGATGGTTATTGTTAGATTGCAGTGTTTACATGTCTGTACTGCACCTTCAATAATGCGACTAAAATCGGCATACTCCACATGTCTCAATTTGATTTCTGTTTAGTTCCATTATGACTTTACTGTTTAGATGGATGATAGATGGAGATGGAGATAGATGGAGATAGACTCTTAATCAGAGTGTTGTCTTAATCGTATTATCGAATTATCAAATTATTGGTGTCCATTGGAAAGAAAAGACTCCCATAATGAGATAAATTCGGTCTTTCTGTCTGACATTTGTAATAATATTAATAATAATAATAATAATAATAATTATTATTATTATTATTATTATTATTTATTTTTATTATTATTATTATTATTATTATTATTTGTTCACATATTCATACAAAGTTCTTTAATGTTTATAGGCACAAAAATATCATTTTATTCTTGCTTTTGTCTAATTGATAAGCCATTAATGAACTAATCCTACAAATGAAATCATATTATTAATCAACAACCAATCAAACTATTATGTGACAGACCATTCAAAAACATTCATATGCAGACTCAGGAGGACATTCACTGATATATTTAGTCTCTTCCTCTGTATCACAGAGAGAACTTTCTTTGTGCCAGCTACGCAACTCTCCGAATCGATGTCATTACACCCATTTGCCAGTGTAGTACATGTAATTTACACAACCTTCCGAAGCACCCCAGACAAAGCCTCTGCTGTGCCAAAAGACACGCATAGAAATATTGACCATGTACAACTTAAAGCCTCAATTAAAGACATCAATATTGCATCTGCCCTGTTCTTCTGAGGCTCTCCTCCACCCGTCCACACCCCACCTCCACATGGTGCCTGATATATTTAATTGTTGGCCCAAAGCAGTGAGACAGACAGCTCTCTGTTTGCTCAATAATGGATGGCCTCTTCAGCTAACTAAATATGGAAGTTGGCACCTTTGCACTCAGTGCCGGAGTCTTGCCCACGGTGAAATTGGAGGAAACCGGCTCAGCACACACTCACACTTCTGGGCAATGGAAGAAAGAAGAGCATTAATTGAAATGCTCATAAGTGTAGGAGTTTTGCCGTTTCATTAACACTTTGCCACAGGGGAAACCAATGTTTTCTGCAAATGGCCACCAAATTAACATTTTCTCCAAAGCTGGAGATTTGAAAGATCGTAGAGGCCTTGATTCTGATGCACTTCTTTGAAACACATTTTCATTGCTGAAGATATAGTAGGATGAGAGGATGAATGCATGTTTTGATTCTGGATTACATTCTGCAAAGCAAAGTATGCAGTTTAACCAGTGATTTAATCACAAAATCGGTTTCTTTCTCTGCACATCTCCAACCCATTATATGTGCTGTGTATATACAGTTGAAGTCAAAATGTATAGCCCTCCTGTGATATTTATTTTCTTTTTCATATATTTCCCAAAGGATGATTAACAGAGCAAGGAATATATATATTTTTTTCTTTTGGAGAAAGTGTTATTTCTTTTATTTCAGCTAGTATAAAAGCAGTTTTACATTTTTAAAAGCTATTTTAAGTTTAATATTATTAGCCCACTTAAGCATTTTTTTTCAGTTGTCTACAGATCAAACCATTGTAATACAATAACTTTCCTAGTTAATGAAATAACATAATAATATACAATATTATATTTGTGCATATACATTAGATTAGTCAGCGCTGAAGCCAAATCTGGAGCTAATCTAACAAAACAATTTATGATAACAGTCCAAAAATTAGTACAACCAATTTTATATATTAGGGAAAATAAATATATTTAAAAAAACTGGAAAAAAAGAAGAAAAGAAACATCAAGAGAAGCAAAAAAATATAAATAAAACGATTGTGCAAAATTGAGTTTGAATTGTATTATTGTATTATACTTGTATTTCTAAAGATGTTAGATGACCAAAATATCATTTTAATAAATGTAACTAATAAATCTGTTTTGTTTTAATGTACCAAAATATATCACCTATATTCACTGAGAAATGGATAAAAATATTCATTATCTTCAAATATTCAAATCTGCACTCATTCATGCTGAGCACTACATATATAATTGATCCTGTATATAATTATAGTTTATATATTTTAAGTTTACATGCAAATGCAAAAAGCACTATTTTCCAGAATATTGGAACAATAATTGGCAGATTTTCTTTCAGCATCCCAAAGAGATCATCTCCTGTCATTTCTCATCTGCATAACATTATTTAAAGTTTAATGTGATTGCATTATGCTAAAGGTTTCCCTCCTCCACTCTCCCCCTTCTCAATCACATCTGCTGTTCTTTTTATTATTATTTAATTTCTTCACATATGATTTTCTCCGGCAAGGGTATGTTCAAATGACGTTGTACAAAAATACACTAACTAAGTTACCAAAACATTCCCCATTTACACTGAACTGTGTAAAATAGCCTGTATACATATGCTGTAATCCACCATTGTTATTTGGGTTTTGGTTCAAGTACATGCGTGTTTAAAACCTCAACATAAATCTACAAAAGTTTGTTTCGGTAATTTACACAAAGACAAAAACAGCAACACTTTTAAATGTTTATATATTTCATGCCACCGATATGCACCAGACATTTTCCATACTTAGCTGAAAACAAGGTCATGTACATGCCCACTAACTCTCCTCCCTATCTCTAAACTCACTCCTCACCCTGAACTGCATCACCCTAAAAAATCCAAGCCAGCAAATTAACTTTTTTCAACAGCATGTTCATTATCATGAATAATGAAGCCTTTCTGTGGTAATGTCACAGTTGATTGTCTACACCTCATATTTCTAAAAATAATGGATCAACAATGCTGCAAGCAATCTTTTTTTATTTCTCAGACCCTTTCCTCTGAAATAATGATCATCCAGAGGTGGAAACTCAACATGTGCCAACAGGCCTGCAACTGTTTCCACCTCCCTAAAGCATGATGGAGCAGTCCACTGTGTACAGTAAAAAGATATCTCATAGAGGACATAAGTACATCCTGAAATACACTATGGTTTTCAAAATCTGTTCTCTTCGGATGGCAAAAAACATTGCCAAAGATCCGTTACTGACTCTTCAACAGGTGCCTCTCCATGGAGTTGAAAATCCCCATGTAAGCAATCTGATGTTAGCAACCAGCCAAGGTGATCTTGGGATCCAGTTAATCAGACTATTTTCATCAGTTTCATCAGACGTCAATGGTTATGTTGCTTTTGTAGTGTAAACTGGAGCTGCAAGATACTGGGAAAATATGTCATATACAGTTGAAGTCAGAATTATTAGCCCCCTGTTTTCCCCCCCAATTTCTGTTTAAACATAATAGTTTTAATAACTCATCTCTAATCACTGATTTATTTTATCTTTACCATGATGACAGTAAATAATATTTGTCTAGATATTTTTCAAGACACTTCTATACAGCCTAAAGTGACATTTAAAGGCTTAACTAGGATAATTAGGTTAACTAGGGTAATTAGGCAAGTTATTGTATAATAATGGTTTGTTCTGTAGACTATTGAAAAAAATAAATATCTTAAAGGGACTAATAATTTTGACCTTAAAATGGGTTTTAAAAATTTAAAAACTGCTTTTATTCTGGCCGAAATAAAACAAATAAGATTTTCTCCAGACAAAATATATTATCAGACATACTGTGAAAATATCCTTGCTCTGTTAAACATTATTTGGGAAACATTTAAAAATAATAATAATTCAAAGGGGGCCAATAATTCTGACTTCAACTGTATTTGTTAAATGCTGTGACAATGAGATTCCTTGTGATTTGAATACATGACTGAAAACTTATATTTTGAATCTGATTTCATTCCTTCATTCATTTTGAGCCGAGGCTCAAACCAGCGGCCTTCTTGCTGTGAGGTGATCGTGCTACCCACTGCACCACGGTTTAATCTGATTTGCTGTTGTTATTTCCCTTGCTTGTCTCTATTCCCACAGTTAGTATTTATTTCTGCTCTGAGGTTCACTTTACAGCAGGTTCGGTCAAGCCAATAGCATACTAGCACCTACTGCTGAGGTGGGTATAAAGACAGTCGGCCCTATCTGTTTGGACATTAATGCTTGGCACATAAAACAATTATATTGCGCATACAATTGTCTCATTGAGAGCGGCACAGTGGCTATTATTATAGTGGCTAACACTGTCGCCTCACAGCAAGAAGGTTGCGGGTTCGAGTCCCGACTGGGCCAGTTGACATTTCTATGTGGAGTTTGCATGTTCTCCCCGTGTTGGTGTGGGCTTTGTCCAGGTGCTCCGGTTTCCCCACAGTCCAAAGACATGCAATAAGTGAATTGGGTAAGCTAAACTGGCCGTAATGTACGAGTGTGTGTGTGAATAAGTGTTTCCCTCTACTGGGTTGCGTCTGGAAGGGCATCCGTTGCATAAAACATATTCTGGAATAGTTGTTGGTTTATTCCGCTGTGGCGACCTGTGAAATAGAGACTGCGCAGAAGGAAAATAAATGAATCATCTCAGTGAAGATTCAATATATTGTGCAACCCTAGCATAAACACTAATAGCACATCTCAGATAACAAAGAAGCAGCACTTCACTTTGCAGAAACATTTAGCCATATAGATATGAATCTTTGCCCTGTAAGAATCAACTAATTCACTCTTTGAAAACTGATTTCTAGCCTTTTAGGGTTTATTCAAATGAGGTTTCGCTGAATTTTAAACCCTGGTCTCACTGCTTTTTTAGTGTGATGTAAGTGTGAATAAATTTGAACACTGCCATCCAAAATATGCTTAACAAGCAAGTGAACAGAGACTGAAACAATTAATCAGAAGTATTCCACCTAAATGTTAACTTTTCAATTAAGAGGAATGAAGCGGGGCCATTCAATATGTACTGTATCTGAAATGGTCCTTTAAATACTGTACATTGTGCATTTAACTTCATTTATTAATGAAAATCACTATATTTTGGTCTTGACTTGCAAATTAGAATACAAAACTGTTTCAACAACATGTCAATCTTACCCTCATAGCATTATCATGATTTACAGTCTGCAGGTTGTCTACTGAGGGACCATTTAAAGGAAGTGCTAGCAGATCTTAAGCAGACAGTCTACCAATATTCTGGACAGCTAGTTAACACAGTAGTGGCAAAGTTACTTAGTCAACCAAATGTGTAAATCATAACTATAAAAATAATGAGTCTTCCCAAAACATCAAATGTTTTGATCAAACATAAATCTGTCTTATAAGTCAATCAGAACAGAACATGAATTTACACTAATGTTAGCATGGTGAAAACCAATAATTATATGACCCCCCTGGACGCAGCTGTCCTCACCACTTTCTGAAACATAAACAGATTTTTGTTTACATCTGACTCTTCTGGTATGGCAGTGGAAATGCTACAAAGCAGTGTGCGTTCAGTGGGATGAAGCCAAGACTCATACCCTCAGGAGCGAGCCCTGGATATCATTCCATTTGTATGATAGGAGTGTGTCCTACTTAAGACCTGCAATGGGACTCAATTAGTCTGGAACAGAGAAGGGTTGATAATTAATTTATTAATAATTACAATTGGAGCAGGATGTTGTGATGAGAGAGCTGCTTTGTATGGGCCGGACTGACAGCGACAGAGAGGAAAAGAACAAAGAAGCCGAGGAAAGCAGAGAGAGAGAGGGAAGGAGTCTCTGAAACGTGGAAGGACAGAGAAAAGTCCACTTGTTTTGGGACCATTAAATACAAGCATCATAAGTCATAGACTGCTTATAAACATGTATGCATATTACAGAGCCCATTATACAGTAGAAGGCAAAATTATTAGCCTAACCGCACAATATTTATTCTTTTTCAAATGTTTGCCATGATATTTAACAGATTAAGGATTTTTTTTACAGTATTTCCTATTATATATCTATCTATTAATTTTTTTTCTTCTGGAGAAAGTCTTATTTTATTTATTCCAGCTATAATAAAAGCCGTTTTTAAATTTTGAGTGTATAAATATTATTAGCCCCCTTAAGCAACGTGTCTTGATGAACCATTTGTCTACAGAACAAACCACTGTTATGCAATGACTGGCCCAATTAGCCTAACTTGACTAGTTAACCTAATTAACCGAGTTAGGCCTATAAACAGCAGTTTAAGCTGAATATTAGTTTCTTCAAAAATATTTTATAAATTATTGTGTACTCGCATCATTTATTAAATATTTGTTATTAAAACTATTATGTTTGTAAATGTGTCGAAAAAAAGAATTCAAATGAGCAATTAACTCTGACTTCAACTGTAATTAAACATACCGTAACAGAATTCACAGAAAAATACCTTGCTTTAATTTTCATACTTCATTTAAAGATATATTTGAGCTAATCAGGTTTATTTGTTTTATATGACCTTCGCCAGTAAAAATAACAAAGCTGTAACTAGTCTAATAAAAAACTTAAGATCAGAGTGCAAAATTAATACGCTCCAGTGAATTAGTAGTCGGATATTTAAATAAAATGTTACATAAATATTATCCTTAGAAAATGTTAAATTATCTCAATTTATTGTAGACTGTAATTTAAATAGGCACAGTGGTTAGCACTGTCACCTTACAGCGAGAAGGTTGCTGGTTCGAGCACCAGCTGGGTCAGTCTGGGTTTCTGTGTGGAGTTCGCAGGTTCTCCACGTGGGTTTCCTCCGGGTGGTCCGGTTTCCCCCACAGTCCAAAGACACGCTTTATAAGTGAATTGTGAAGCTAAATTGTCTGTAGTATATGTGTGTGTGGGGCGCCACGGTGGCGCGTGAGTAGCACGTTCGCCTCACAGCAAGAAGGTCGCTGGTTCGATCCCCGGTTGGGCCAGTTGGCATTTCTGTGTGGAGTTTGCATGTTCTCCCCGTGGTTGCGTGGGTTTCCTCCGGGTGCTCCGGTTTCCCCCACAGTCCAAAGACATGCGGTACAGGTGAATTGGGTAAGCTAAATTGTCCATAGTGTATGTGTGCGAATGAGAATGTATGGATGTGTTTCCCAGAGATGGGTTGTGGCTGGAAGGGCATCCGCTGCGTAAAACAAATGCCGGATAAGTTGGCGGTTCATTCCGCTGTGGCGACCCCGGATTAATAAAGGGACTAAGCCGAAAAGAAAATGAATGAATGAATGAATGATATGTGTGTGTACGTAAGAGTGTATGAGTGTTTCCATGTACTTGGTTGCAGCTGGAAGGGCATCCCCTGTGAAAACATACGCTGGATAAATTGGTGGTTCATTCCGCTGTGGTGACCTCTGATGAATAAATGGACTAAGCCAAAGCAAAAAGAATGAATGACTGTAATTTAAATAAATTATTTTCCTACAGTTTATGAATAAAAAATGGGAAAAAACAAACTGCCATGTTCACTGAGAAATGGACAAAAATAAACACAAATATTAGGGTAAATATGAATAGAGATCACTAAACATGAATATACACCAACTCAAATGCCAAAACAAAATCAGAACTTCTGCTCTCAATTCAATCTCTTCATTTCTCTCCTATATGCTCTTTTCACTCACTCCATGCACTTTCTGCCGAAGCAGCATCAACATCACATTAAAAATAAATTCATTCAAAGTCAATTTGCGGAATGTTTGGCGATGCGGGGCAACAATGCCGGATCAGTTCTGGGAATACTGCACCCCCCACCCCACCCTCCCGAAGGCATTCCTTTTTCTCTATCTCGTCTCTGTGATTAAAAATATAATGATGAATGCATTTTTTTTTTCCAGATGAATAACTTAAAGGAGTTGGCAGCAGATGAAATGAACAGCTGCATTTTTGTGTTGACGACATTCTGTGGTGAGCTGTATCACTCTCATGCGCAGTTAAACGCTCATGTGTTTTTTAGGTGTTTGCAGACAGGAGCCAGTGGGCGATTATCACTGTACGTGTTTGATCTCCAGGTTCTGTTTCATCATGGCTGCCAAGTGTTGAAATGTCAACTTTTAATCAACACCAGTCACGTCGAGAAATCCGTCTTCATGACTATGTACACACACTTAAATCACTTTAGATCTCACAAGTAGATAACTTCAATATATTCTTGGCTGACTCATAACTTTGCTTTTGTTTTAATTTGCTATACTTGCTGTAGTTTTTTGTTAAATCTTTCAACAAAATTTGGGATGTCTCAAACGCCACTTTTTTGGTTTCCCTGAAATCTGACTAGATAATAAATGAATATCTAGAAAAAGTAAGCAAAATAAAACTAAAAAAAAATGTAAAGTAAATTGACAAATCAGAGCAATTTCTTATTCTAACACAACAGATTATGGTATCTACATACAACAAGGTGCTATATTTATGAAAGACTAACAGGTTGTATTTTGATGTCTAAATTGACTGAATTGATTCTGAATTGCAACAACCCCACTTTCAGATTCAGAAAGAGATTCAGAATGCTGAGTCGACAGAACTGAAACAACAGTAATGAAACAGTCTGTGAGTATGAAAATTAGCATTTCTGAATTAACAGGATTTAAAAGAGAAATCAAAACTGTCAGTTGTGTCAATGTAATGTCAGTTAATAATGTTCATACAACACCAACTCCAGAAGTAATTGCTTTTTCAGAATAAGTCTCTACCCAAGAGAGTATACAATTTCGCACGCAGCCATTGTTTATTTTAGCATTTGGTTTGTTTGCATCTCAAACTCAGTAGTGCAAAAAGTACTATCAACCGCTATTTGTAGACATGATATTTGAGTGGCATCTAATGTATAAAATAATATGCTTTCTATGTTGCTATTAACTAGAACTGCTTTCATTGGATGCATCAATATTCACTGAAAAGAATTACATTTTGGTGTAGTAAAATTGAATAAATATACTGTCATCATTTTTAAAGTCTAATATTAAATGTCAAGGACAACTAGAATTAGGTAAATTATTTAATATTTACACAATTACTTGATGTAATAAATTAAATTAGTGAAAATAATTAAATATTAATATTATTTACTTGTACTATTTAAATATTGGTACCACGGTGGCGTAGTGAGTAGCACGTTCGTCTCACAGCAAGAAGGTCGCTGGTTTGAACCCCGGCTGGGTTAGTTGGCGTTTCTGTGTGGAGTTCGCATGTTCTCCCCGTGGTTGCGTGGGTTTCCTCCGGGTGCTCCGGTTTCCCCCACAAGTGCAAAGACATGCGGTACAGGTGAATTGGGTAGGCTAAATTGTCCGTAGTGTATGTGTGTGAATGAGTGTGTCTAGATGTTTCCCAGTGATGGGTTGCAGCTTGGAAGGGCATCTGCTGCGTAAAAACATATGCTGGATAAGTTGGCGGTTCATTACGCTGTAGCGACCCCAGATTAATAAAGGGACTAAGCCGAAAAGAAAATGAATCAATGAATGAATGAATATTTAAATATTTTCTATCATTGCAAACCTAGTAATATTCCGTACATTTTAATAATGGATATGTAGTGGGATTGAAAAAAAGGGAAGAATAATATCAAAGGTGTATAAGTTTGAGAGAAAGACTTATTAGAGGTTAATCATCATTAGTTTGAAGATTAAGAAGAGTTTCCAGTATGTTTTGAGGTTACCACCTTGCAGAAGAGTAACACTCATACTTGAATGATACTATCATTCAAAATTAGCTCTTAGTATTTCCATTATCAGTATTAATGTTTGACACTTCACTCAAAGAGCCATAGCTGTGCTACTGTAACACTAGCTCAGAGAGTATTAAGCATTTTCTTAATCGCTCTTGGGTTCAATTTGTTTAAAATAAAGTGAAATAACACATTTCAAGTCAATGGAAAAGTGTGTCTTAATTAAATTAAGTCACACCAAGTGTACTAATTTGTAACTAATAAGATTTACTTAGTTTGATAAAAGTAATGTGCCTTCTGCTAAAAAGGAACTTGATATCACTTGATTCATTAAAAAAATATAGGCTCAAAATTAAAGACTATTTAATTAAATCTATTAACTTTTACCCAATTTAATTAGGAGTGTTCGGTTAAACATTAAGTAAACCGTACATGATATTGACAAGTTAATTATAATTATCTGCTTGTACAAATTGTTACAAGGTTTATGTCAAGTAAATCTTAAAGAGTTTTTTCAGTGTTGTTTTGTGCACTAGAAAGCAGTTAACTTGGTTGATAACATGATTCCACTGAAATCAGACCTCTGAGGTAAATATAATGCTGCTTTAGTGCCTATCAGCAAGAAGCCATACTGTTGGTTGCTTTTGCTGAAAGGGAATCCGGGTTACCATGTAGATCATCGGTCACTGATCTAAAACAATGAACCCTCCACTGAATCCTAAATTTAAATATACAGTATAAACAAGTCTAGACAAAAACCATCATCCCACAAAGTTTCCCTCAGTCAGACAGAAGCTTTAACCTTAAAGAAACTGTAGTACTAGGTCTTGTTATTAGCTGCAGCAATGTATCTGAAGCTGCATTACATTTCCATCCTGGTTGAAGTACCAGGGGAGGATTTGATTCCAAGAGCCCATGGAGAGGATTCTTCCCTTTAGAACAGCCCTCGCTCACACACTCAGCCTCCCCCTATAGACTTAAAGCACACACACAGGCCTGCTCTCCTCCTCTTTTCCACCTCTCCTCCTCCAACTCCTCTCCTCACAAGTTTGCTTCAGAAGGTTAGCCCCTCGCGCCACGCTTTGATGCCAAAAACAGTCGTGGAAGTTCCTGTTTTAAGAGGTGCCTTGGTGAGGCTTGATCCCTGAGAGGGAAATAAAAAAAGATGGAAAGAGAGAGGTAAAGAAAGGTGTAGACAAAGAGGAGCAAATGAGTTTTAGTGAAAGCTCCTGTGCCTGCTGATGAGAACCATCTACCTCAAGGACTCAGTATATAGCACTATGTTGACCAATGAATTTGGCAAACAAGAGATACTTGCTGCAAATTCATTTACGGTACAAAAGAGAGAGTAAAGAAAGGTACAAGTGCTTGCATATTCTACATTAATTTAGGATAACCAGGAGGATTCAGTGTTCTTTTCTATGTTCTCTTTTTCTACAAGAAAGCTTTTGAAAAATTTGAAAAATGCAAAGCAGGCCAATTTTTTTTTTCTTTATTTATATGAGATCCTTCAGTAATGCAGTAAGTTGGAGTTACTTTTTAACAAAACTGATTACTTTTTTTTAAAAGAAGAATATGTATATGAACATAACACTAAATCCAAGCTTAACTTACTGTACCCACGTCAAAAACTTTTCGAACGCCTTAGAAATACTAAGAATATATATTAAAAAACATCCGAATAAGAATAATGCTTAAAACTAGTAATGAAATAAGCTACTTCAAAATTTACTAGGCCCAAATTAATTATTGTGATAAAAATGTCAAATCATGTCCATCAAAATAAAATGAAAAAATGTTCTCAAATTCTAACAACTTATTAAAACGTTATTGTACTGTATATGTTGAGACAACAGTTTAAAATTATATGCATATTTAAGATAAAAAAGACTAACTATTAGGGCTGCATGACATTGGAAAAATCTAACATTGCAATAGTTTTTTTTTTGTTGTTGTTGTTATTTTGCTATATAAATTGCGATATGAATACAATCTCACCAGATGACTTAATATCTCTATTTGCAATGGATTTATAATGTTAGATCGATTGGGATGATTCTGCAGTGGAGTGCATCTCCATAAAATCTAATAAACAATTTATAAACTTTTTGGGGTCCCTCGACACATTTTCATTGTGGTCTGTGCTATTTGCAGTGCACTTCTGTATTTTAATGTGTTGTGAGTATTTCCATGCACTTGTTTAGTCAGAGATTGATGAATTAATGTTTACTATTTGCTTATCCTTAAAATCTAATAAACAATCTATAAACTTTTTAGGGTCCACCGACACATTTTCGTTGTGGTCTGTGCTATTTGCAGTGCATTTCTGTATTGCATGTGTTGTAAGTAGTTCCATGCACTTGTTTAGTCAGAGATTGATGTATTAATGTTTACTATTTGCATATCCTTAAAATCTAATAAACAATCTATAAACTTTTTGGGGTCCCCCGACACATTTTCGTTGTGGTCTGTGCTATTTGCAGTGCATTTCTGTATTTGCATGTGTTGTCAGTAGTTCCATGCACTTGTTTAGTCAGAGATTGATGAATTAATGTTTACTATTTGCATCCCCTTAAAATTTAATAAACAATCTATAAACTTTTTGGGGTCCCTGACACATTTGGGTTGTGGTCTGTGCTATTGACAGTGCATTTCTGTATTTGCATGTGTTGTGAGTAGTTCCATGGACTTGTTTAGTCAGAGATTGATGAATTAATGTTTACTATTTGCATGTTCTTAAAATCTAATAATAATTTATACATTTTTTGGGGTCCCCTGACACATTTTCGTTGTGGTCTGTGCTATTTGCAGTGCATTTCTGTATTTGCATGTGTTGTATTTTCATGCATAACAATCTATAAATACAATCAAGAAAAAGATTTCAATAAAAATAAGTGTTTCATCATTTTCTAAGTCTAACAGTGTTCAGGTACAGTAACTGAATGATAAAATTAATGGTAGTTAATGTCACAAATAGTACGATTTCTTATACCTAAATGTTTTTAAAATCATTATACAATCACAGGCATCAAAAACACATGCAAATGATACACTATAATGCAAGCTCAACATTGCATATCCTGTGATGTGAATATTGCAAATGATGACACTGCAATATCGATGCTGAAATAATATATTGTGCAGCCCTACTAACTATGGCATTAGTGTTGAAAGAAAGCAGGAGATGTAATTTATTTAAAATGTGTCAAAATCGTAATTTTCATTGTCATAATTTTCAACAGTACAATATAACAATGACTGCAACATAAAACATTTTAGTCTCAAAGGGAGGGAAAGTACGAATATGAGTTCATACTTTATGAATATGAATGAGTTGTGTTTTAAGACACAATTTTAAGAATGTGCTCACAGTTTAACAAAAGCACATATATTTTGATTGATCTAAATTTCAATAGTTACTAGTATTGAGCTCATCCCCGACAGCATCAGTTCCAGATCCCGCAGCTGTCACCGTTCATTCTAATCAGCATCTGCTAAACTGCCATCTTTGTACAACAACAACATATAGGCGGCCAAACATGCAGCATCTAACCACATATTATTCAATGTACACCACAGTAATAGTGAAAAAAAAAGAAGAATCAATAGATCCCATAGAGGTCGCAAAGAGACAAACACAAAGAGAGTGTGAGAGGAGTATGCACTAGCCGTGTAGCTTCAAGATGAAAGCTCTTGCACCTGTCAAACAAACTGCTGGAACTGTGATAAATTAAAGATCAAATGCAATGTTGAAATGTACAGTGGTGCGGCAGAATCCTGTAACCACTAGACCCTCAGCTTTACAGAGAGCGAGCGGGAGAGTGAGAGAGAGAGAGAGAAAGAAAAGAAAACAAGAGAAGGAAAAGAAGAAATACGACTAACATCAAAACATCCCACTGCTGTGAGTGGAGTTTCCTGTGACTTCAAAGGAAGAGGCGGGACTTGAGGTTCTCCATGGGGACAGTGGCACAGGCAGACGAACTCTCGCCTGCACAGCCAATCAGAGCGTGGCCTCACTGGGGACCTGGCGACAGGCTGCGTTTGAAGTTTCCAGTCACACCAGTACACTAGTACATGTAGTCCTATAGCAGAATTGTCAATGCTGGGACCGTTGAGGTTGGGACAGGGGGGGAATGTCAGGCTCAGCTCGGAATATAGGAGTGGTATGATCTGACCATGCTGATTTATGCTTCTGTCTTCCGGTGACACATAAGTTATTCATGAAGTATCTGGATGGCTGCGAGTGAGTGAGAGAACAGCCAAAAGTTGTTGTTGTTGTTTGATAGCACCCTATTATGTAGCATCACATTCCAAGTCTGTTTCGCAAACCACCCCCCAAAAAAACCCCAAGCATCTACTTTTTCCATTTGTAAACAAGGTTCGGATGCGTGTGTGCATCTGTTTTCTCTGTGCCCGTTTGAGAGAGCAAGTGGCTTTTTCTCATGCCGATGTTGTCACTTTCATTCTGGCACATCTCCACGTCGGCCGTGTATAGCTTAACGTCCTGGCGCTACACCTCTGCTAATCCACTATGCTGTTCGCCTGCTAATGATCAGCCTGCCTCCAAAAACCCAACTTTCCTTTGAAAGAACAGAGGGAAATGAAAATCACGGGTCTGAATTATGGATCCAATGACAAGCCTGCCTTTGAGGATCACTCCACTCGCTCCGTTAAACAAAGTTACTAAGGATCCGTCTGCTAGTCTATTCCGTAAGAGAGAGAGAGAGAGGGGCTGATAAAGAGAAAGAAGAAACAGAGGAAGAGGAAAAAAGTGACGATAACACACAGTTTGATAAAACTGACAAGGGACTCAATTAAAGCAGGCTGATGGAGGGGGAGTGATATTTTATTAAGCGGTTCGGTGCCATTTGACAGGAACATCAAGCGACACATCTGCCCGAGTCGAGTCGGAGCGGCGTAAGGGGAGAGGGGGGCTGCAGCAGGGCGCTGGGGGTGTAAATAGAGGACATGTGTTGCCACTTTCAGGAAACATCAGTCAAAAATTCACTTCATCAGGTCCACTGAAAAATTAAGAGGCTGCATATTAGGATGCCTTTACTGTTTTATATGCATCAAGCAATCTCGAGGGTGCAGCAGGTCCTGTTTGTTCTCCCCGCTCATTATCAGAGCTTTATCTGATTCCGTAAGAAGTGCGCTTCTGATAAAGCTCGACGCAACACTTCCCAATGCCTTAATACTTCATTAGCCAACAACACTGTAAAAATTAGAGTGCTGACAAAAATATATATATACACACTATGCTACAGCAAACTTGTCTGATAACTTCCTCGAAAACCACAGTAGACTTGCCACATATTTCGGCATTCGCTCGCTGAACTACTCCATGCCCAGTGTGTGGATAAAGACATGCATGACTTTGAATTAGGCTCACATCTGGAAGAGGAGCAAAGGAAGAGGAGCAGGAATCTCTTAAAAATTCTGGACAAGTATTCCCGGAAGAGAAATGAGCTGGTGGAGCTCTGAACATTCTGCCTGTCTACTGCACCTCTGAGAGACGCAGATCCAAACTCTTCTGAGGGGAGAGAATCCAAGGACTCAGGTCCATGCTCTCTGAGAATCTGTGTGTGTGTGTGTGTGTGTGTGAGTGTGTTTGCTGCCTCAGCATTAGTCCTGCCAGAATCTGAAGATCTGGGACACAGAGAGTGTGAGAAATGATATGCAGTGAGTATATAAAGTGTGTGTGTGCGCCTGTGAGTGTGTGTGCGTGAGGGAGCGAGTGCATGTGTGCTCTGAATCCAATGTCACATACACAAGAGCACTACCCCTAGGCCTGGTGTACCCTTAGAGGATCCACGCCACAGAGTAAAGCCTCTACCTGAGAGAACATCTGTTTGCATCCCTGGTAAAACAAACTTGAAGTAAGGCCGAACATCTCACAGGAGATTAGCTTCTACTATGAGTAGAAATATACAGTACAGCAGCTCAAATATATCTAATATGGCACTGGTCATAAGCAGAAATCACTCCTCTTCAATCCTCACACGAGTCCGATCTACTGGAAAGAAACAAAGGAAAAACAAACTATGCCTTTTGAAGCATCCGAATGCAGTCCGAGGCCTGTGGGGGTGAGTGCTGCTTTTTGCCTGGACAGACTTCTACCAAAATTAAGTTTGAAATTTCTGAGCAAAAGCGAGCAGCCCGCGTGTCTGTGCTACAGCGAGTCATGTATGAAAACATGTTCCTCCGTGGAGAACACCGACCCAATCCTTCGCCATACAGAATCTCTTTCATCTGGAACAAAAGCCCAGGAACTGGACACAATAGACCCACTTCAAAAAGAATCCTGACATCGGCTACGCGAGCAGAGAAACAAGAAACAATCAGTGTTGGCTTGTTCTAGTGTGATGGCAACAAGCTCCATGCATCCACTCTAGTTTATGAGCTGAAAACAAGCAAAGACACTATACATACTCTCGCTCTCTCTCTTCTAAGCATCCTTTTACATATGAAATCAAAATAGCAAGAGGCTTTTCTGCTGTAAAGGTCATTAAATACACCGTTTGATTACTTCCCCTTTGCTCAGTGGTCTGCGTTCTGTTTTATTTTGGTTTTTGTGCTTTTTAATTCCATGTTTTATTGGTGGTCCTTCAATGAAATTAATTAGCATTGAAATATATATCTCTCTTTTATAAAGCATAAATTATCAGCAATTAACAATAACAAACACTTCATTTATATCCATACATATCAATCTTTTTGCTGAATAATGCTAGTTAGTTGTTTAATGGTTTAAAGAATATCATATTTGGCACATCCTTATTTCATGACCTGAAGCGAGTGTACTTGGCAGATCAGAATGAAAAATATATGGGTCAAAGACAACAGGGGTTTTGAAGAAACAAACAAAAGTGTAGTACAGTTATTATTTTCTTCTTCTGAAAAAAAAAAGTGTCCTGTGTTTTTCCCCATGAACACAATAATACTGTAACAACTACCATGTTTACTATTATTTGCTCCCTGATTTGATTCAGTGCAACTGAATATTATATAGGTTCATGTACTCTACCACAATTGTTAAATATCGTGAAGCATATTTCTAAAAAAAAGAACATTTGATGACATTTTAAAATAATTTATTTAAGACTCACATTTCAATTCATTGTAATGGTAAATCAATGATGCCACTATCCTTCAACATTTAACACGTCTATGGAGGTTGAGGAATATGGAGGATGTCTATGGAGGATGAGGAAGCTCCCAGATTTCACATAAAATATCTTAATTTGTGCTCTGGAGAGGAGTTGTGTTCTCTCAGGAGTTTGGAACAACATGAGGGTGAGTAATTAATGACATAATTTTCATTATTGGGTGAACTAACCCTATGCATGAAAAGCATGCATGAACCAGACCAGTTGCAAAAAACTTAACTTCAATACTACTAAACTAATATTTACAACAATTCCCATAGAATACAGTATATAGGGAGTATTTTGTGTGCAAATAATTTCTTACCATTGATTTTCATTATGCAGCTGAAACTGGAAGAAATATGTGAAAATGAGACAGGGATGCTTTCAAATATGAGATTTTAAGTTGAAAGCACCACTAAAATGTCTTTGAAAACAATAGAGAAGCCCACGGTGAGCACGCGTTATTGTTATCTGTCTTCCTTCACAACATTGACCTGAAAATTTATACACTGTATACAGTCAAGCCCAAAATTATTCATGAATAATTTCAGGCTTGACTGTATATAGCATGGATAGTAGGCCTATTCTTCCAGGCAAGTTGGCACAACTTCACTTTTTTCAAAAAAAATGTTTTTTACTTAATAAAGCAATGAATATATATTTAATATTACATATATGGAAAATATATTTTAATAACCCAATGAATGATTTTATATATGCTATTTTATAAAGCTGTCTGGATATTCAGCAACAAATATAAGAATTTTAATTAGGAAAGAATTCTAAATTGAGTGGGCTTACACCAGACAGACAGACAGACAGACAGACAGAGAGAGAGAGAGAGAGACAGATAGCTAGACAGACAGACAGACAGACAGACAGACAGACAGATAGATAGATAGATAGATAGATAGATAGATAGATAGACAGATACATAGATAGATAGATACATAGATAGACAGATAAATAGACGGATACATAGACAGACAGACAGACAGACAGATAGATACATTAGATAGATAGATAGATAGATAGATAGATAGATAGATAGATAGATAGATAGATAGATAGATAGACAGATACATAGATAGATAGATACATAGATAGACAGATAAATAGACGGATACATAGACAGACAGACAGACAGACAGATAGATACATTAGATAG
>CAIGQQ010039163.1:6222563-6241091 GCA_903798035.1 Danio albolineatus
AGACAGACAGACAGACAGACAGACAGACAGACAGACAGACAGACAGACAGACAGACAGACAGACAGACAGACAGACAGACAGATAGATAGATAGATAGATAGATAGATAGATAGATAGATAAAGATAGATAAAGATAGATAGAAACTTTTGGTGTGAAAATAAGTGGTTGTTGTAGTATTTGAGAAATAGCTCATGTGAAAATGTCCTTAGAACTAGCCCCATTTCTGCCCTATATGTGATAGCTGTCCTTCATCAGATGTAGTTGTCTGTTTTGCATGTCTGATTTTATTTCCAGTTTTCTTTTTTCTGGTGAAAAAATATGTATTTTACTCAGCAAAATCAAAAAGTGGAAAACTAAAAATCCCGTCGTTCACTTTTTTTGCACTTCCTATACGATTCCTTTTATTTGTATGCTTTCTCACCATCTCTCTCACTCTCTTTATTTGTAGACGGATGTGTTTGACTGATAGATCTGTCATCATTCCTGCAACTCAAACTAGAGTGTGTGCTTTGGATGTCTTTGCTTTCATCAGTGTGTTGGCCTGTGGGTTTGAAGCGAGCTCTTCTCCTGGACTCCCCATGAACTTGATTAGCTGTTTGGGAAAGTGACGTTTGGACGGAGCAGCTCGACGTGGAGAGACTGAACGCAGTGGGAGAGCTGTCATTCAAGTACGTTTGAATCCTTGTGTTGGATAACACTCCGTTAATGCAAACCCTTGTTTCCATTTTCATTTGGAATTCCCTGTCATCTGCATGAGTGAAACTGTTTGACAGTTAGAAAGCTGTTTTTGTTTATTACACCACTTGATCAAATATGAACTGAAAAATGTGACGGCGCTAAGAATGAAACTTAGATCTCTTAAAATGTACCAGTAGGAAAAAAAAACAATGTTGGTCACGGTTGAATTTTTTAGAAATGTTGTCTATGTAGTACAAAACTTGTTAGCTCTGATATCCACTTTGCTTGGGTCACAAAACACTTTAATTAATTATGTGAAATCTATATATTTATTTCCCTCTGTGTTTATCTTATTTTGTTATGCATCCTCTCACTCTCTGATGCCTTTTTCAATATGGGGTAGCTCTAATCATATGACACTGATTTATTAATGAAAGAGTGAATGGTGCAGAGGAAAACAAAATGAAAGGAGGTAGGGTGCAGGAGAAAGAGAGACAGAAGGTGGGGGCGCTGGATAAAGAAAAAAATTAAGGAGTTTAAGATGTGATCTGTCAAGAGACATATTTTTAAAAACTCTTCCATAATATCTGCAGCAATGCTACTTGTAGAAAGATGCAGTCCTAAAATTAAATGCTCCACAACATACTTATAATCATGAAACCTTACTATCACAAAAAAATATGAAAAAATGTGTGACATGCCTATATACTGTATATTCATACATACATATACATACATACATATATATAATATAATATATATAAATATATACTGTACGCATCTATTGTTACTTTAAATCATGGATCAACCACTATTGATTTATTGACAGAAATATTTAAAAAAGAAAAAAGAAATAAATGTTCTTGAACAGATCTGCCAAATTAATAATACTGGGGGTTAATTGCACTGCAGTTTTTAATATACATAACTTACTGTATTACATACTGTAATGTACTCAATAGTACTATTTTAAACCTATAGTATACCAATCTAACACAGATTTACCGTATATATATAATATTGTTTATATTTAATGTTATTCATTCATTCCTTGATTTTCTTTTCAGCTTAGTCCCTTCATTAATCCGGGGTCGCCACAGCGGAATGAACCGCCAACTCATCCAGCACACATTCCACGCAACGGATGCCCTTCCAGCTGCAACCCATCCCTGGAAAACATCCATACACACTCATACACTATGGACAATTTAGCTCACCCAATTCACCTATACCACATGTCTTTGGACTTGTGGGGGACACCGGAGCACTCGGAGGAAACTCATGCAACCAGGGGGAGAACATGTAAACTCCACACAGAAATGCCAACTGACCCAGCTGGGGCTCGAACCAGCGACATTTTCGCTGTGAGGCGAACATGCTACCCACTGCACCACGGTGGCACCTTATTTAATGTTATGTTATATTAAATAAAATTTTATATAATTTAAATATAATATTAAAATGATAGTTCACCCAGGGTGAACTATCCCTTTAATGAACAAACAAACGTTAATTTGACTTGCCAAAAGCAGCATGTATCTATGTAACTACAATACCAATGTGTTCCAGTGTGATTTCAAATGACTTTTTGCGGAGAGGCTTAATATAGAAAGCTGTGAAGGGAAAAACAAATCGTTTGCAGATGAGGTCATGTGGGCTACCAGTGTTAATTGGACACATGCATATTTGAGGACGCAAACTTAAAAGGCCCTTTAATTGATCCATTCATAGAAGCAGTCGTAATACGGAGAGACAGGAGCAGCTCTCTGGAGTTGAGCCGTCTCAATCACACAGATGTGAGCTCAGTGACTGGTTTAGCCAAAGGTTAACAGTCAAAGCACAAAACACACAGAGAGAGATTGAAAATGGGAGAAGTGCAGGCATCCAAACCAAAGAGGGACACATTAGCTGAACCACAAACACAGGCATCTTCTGCCAAGAACATAGTCATATTTGCTCTTCTCCCACATGCAGGCCTGCTTTCCATATTTAGGTTCTAGTCATAATTTGTAACTTCTTACTGTTCGTTTAAACTCTAAAGGCCAGACATGAATTGGCATATTTGCTATAATTGCTTATGGAAAGACATCAGCCAACGCAATATAAAGTGCTTGATTCAACGTCCCTGACACAGCGGTTGCCTGGCTGTGTAATACATCAAGCACCAATGGGATTGAAAGATTTGCTGCAGTAAAATTGGGACACAGATGCCCCGACATCTCTGCGGAGTCTTTGACAGCCACTTTCTGCCGTAAGACCAGAGGCAGCCACCGAAATCACGGGCGAACAAGAGGAACGATGACAAGCCTGTGATACACACTTCCACTCGCGCGCTGCATACTTTGATTTCCTGCCCCATGGTGATAGTAGGGATTTTACAATATATGCATTCTTACACACTTTTTTCTATCCTCATCCTTCAACCAGCCTCCGTTTTTCATTGTTACAGGCTAAGTTATGTATGACAAACGCCTTGGGCAGAATCACCATCAAAGCGTCAGATGGGGGGAATTCAGCATCTCTAAGCTTCTTACAGATGACACATGTCACGTTTTGAAGTGCGCGGGGGATGAAAGTAGCAAGGAAGTGACGGATTTCGGCACGGACAGTTTTTTCGCGTGTCACAGCCGTCACCGGTGGAGTCTGGACTGGCAGGTCAGGGACTCGCCAGGCGTCTGGGCAGCTGTCTGTGGGACTGGATCTCAGGGGCCTGAGTGTCAGACATACGTCTGGTTCACCTGTTCTGCCCGCTGTGCAACCCCGTAATGACATGCTGTTACTGATCTGAGCACCAACATGAACACTTTGGCTTTTGCAGCACTGGTGACACCTGGTCATTTCAAATGAAAAGTCACACTCAGTTTTTTTTAACACACTATAGCTGTTTGCTTGTTGAAATGTCCTAGGATTGAGACAAGTTCAGTTCAGTTGACAGCATTTATGTGATAAACTTCATGACAAAAAACAAAAAAAAAATCCATATAGTTTTGTCCATCCTCATCTTTAACACATTTTTTTGCAGAAAATACTGCAACTGTATTCTAATGTTAACAGATTGCCACTATTCTTGGCCCATTGTAAGTGTTATTTATTTTGTTATTTATTTATAAAAACAATTGATGAGTTTAAATTATTTTTGCTGAAATCGTTTTGTTGAATTTTTCAATGTCTTCTATCAAAACTGACTTAAAATAGAACAGTAAGTAAATAAGAAAATGTCCCATTAAACGCAAATAACCCCCCCCCAAAAAAATAAATAAAAAATAAACATTTTTTGACCCTCAATAATTTTTTGGGGATATTATTGCTTTTTAAAGCACATATAAAATACAATAAAACTATCTCTGAAGTTGTATATATATTTATATGTGTGTGTGTGCATGCGTGCGTTGTAAAATATAAGTAGCCTTTTCTCCATATCTTACTCTTAATTTTATTGATAATCATGTACATGCATGGCTATTGACAAACCATTGCAGCACGAAACATTGATCACTATTTTTCATCTGAAAGTGAACATTCATGTAAGTGAATCTGATTATTATTTTATTTACATAAAATAACATGGTTTTGGTTCATTTATAGGGATAGCTTACCCAAAAAGTAAAACATACTCCTATGCATTTTGTAAAATGTAAAACTTGTAACCACTGACATACAAATAAATAGTATGGACGTCAGTGGTCACAGCTTTCCATCTTTCTTTAAAATTCTTCAACAGAAAAAAAGGAGATCAGCAAATGTTGACAGACTTTTCATCTCTTTAAAGCAAATATGCAAGTTTCATGCATAATTCTGGGTTGCTTTTTAGCGATCATGAGTAATACATTAAAAAATATTTAACTTTTCAATACAAGTTGCTTATAAATTAAGGTAATGTTACATACAGTACACTGATATATTCAAATAAAATTATTCCTCGGCAATGCATCAGTATAACTGAAATGATACACTGCATCATATTATTATTTTTTACAAATCTAAGGCAAATGCAGAAGCATCATGGCAAAAAAAAAAAAAAACATTTAAAAGTTCATTTTCAAAGTTACTGGTTAAATTTGGTTTTGGTGCAGAGTATTAAGTTATGACTGCTTTATAAAGCAACAATTGTTTGACTCCGAATGGACCTAAAATATGGAAATAGCAGGCGATACGGTTTCTGAATGCATTATGAGGGTTAACGAAATAATTAAAAAGGGGGAAAAACCCACGCAAGACTGAAAAAGTTACATCCACTGCTGCTCGCTGAGAACATATTACTCTAGGGATTGTGCACACTGAACGGGGAACTTCATCATTTGAAAAAGTTTTGTGTATAAACAAGAGGGTTTAAAAAGTGAGGAGACAGGATCGGGAGTCAATGCATGCTTAATGCAGCTCCATCTCTTCTCCTTTAAAATACAGCAATGTCAAGTCTTGCTCTGCACGGCTATACATGTGTCTGTACAAGCCAAAGCCTGGTATCAAACAAAAAAAAGTTGATTCATAGCAGAACTTCTACCTGTTAGGGCTGTGCGGCGTCTCGTAAACAACTTACAGAATCAGAACTTTAAAAAGTGGCCATGCCTTTCGACAGCAACAAACTCTGAAGTGGAATTTTTTTCGCCGGTGTCTTCTCTCCTCTTCTCTGTCTATGTCTTTATTGTTGCTTGATATGTCACCACTGTCTACACTCTCTTGCTTCACATGCTTTCCTTTAGATTTTCTCCGCCATAAATTATTCACCATCCGGTGTCTTTTCTCACTACCTGCACCTCCATTGTCTAGGTACCCATCCAGGCTTCTGAAAGGCCTTTTGCTTTGAGACAGAGTTTGTGAAAGGGAAAGTTAGAGCAGCGATGACAACCACCTTCTAAGCAGCAGTACTTGCAAAAGATATCCTGCACTACCTTGCACATCCAAGCAGAGTCTGGAAAAGATAAATAAAGAAATAAATAAAGCCAATGTATTATTTAAGATCACTATCCAAATACGGCCTTAAATAACAATTCCACAACAACACAGCATACAAATTAAATGCAGCGTTTTTATTTCGGGTGGCGTTCGTCACATTCGTAGCCGTAGTATAAATAAGGTGACAAGCGCGCTACAGAGCATTGTGTGTTGCACAAGATTCCCTCCAGTGAGGGAGACAGAGGGTGTCTATGTAAATCGCCATATGAAACTGCATATGATTACTGTCCAGACACCGGAGAGGTGACCTGATCCCAATTAATCACAGAAACCCAGAGAGAACTGTCAAGTCTCATCTTCATCTCCCTGTCACAGTTCCATTCCATCTCTCTCTCTCTCGCTCTCATCCTCCCCTCCCTGCCTTCACGCTCACCTTTATGAAAACCCTCTGTTTGACAGATTGCCGGGTACCAGGCCTCCCTTCCCCCTGCTTTCCCCTTATCGAGCAGTGACAGCGGGGGTTCGGGTGGTAGGCATCCCTGGGAGGGTCTGGAACAATGCTGGAGCCCGAACTCACACCCACATTCCCCTTCAAAGACACATCGGCGGCCATGCTGAGGAGCCAGTGAACTAACACAGCGATGAGATCAAGTGAGAGCTTTCAAGAGAAGCCTCTTATTTATTCTGTCTGTGGCACAGTGATTCTTCCTCCCCTCTTTTCCAGCACTCAGATCCTCATGCGATAAAGGAAGACAAGCCAAAGTACTGAAGCTCGCGCACTTCCTCTCCCAGCTCCCCTTTATCTGATACCAGCCTACCCATCTCTGTCTTGCTTGCTGTCTTTTTTTTCGCTACTGCATTTTCTTTTCCTCTCACTTGCTATCTATTAGCTTTCAGAGTTATTGTTTCTAATAAGAACGCAACTTCTGCTATATGCATTATTTTAAAACAGGGTGAACTGTGAGGGAGGACAGTGCAAAACATTACAGGAAAACAAAATCCTTTGAGGGAAAAGAGTCAATATACAATTTTTTCATGCAAATTCCTATAGCATGTTAATTTTTCTAAAGCACATATTATTGCCTAAGTGACTCCATGCCAGGAATTTGATTGACAGGTGATCTGGCAAATCATAATGCCAAATTTATGTACTACATTCAGCTATCAGCGATGTTGTCTTAAAAAAGCCTTACAGTAGATTAATATTGGTGGACTTGTATATGTAAATGTACTTGTATAGGAACTGCAACACCGGCAGAATGTTGGGAAATCCAAAATGGGAAACCCATGTGTACTCTTGTCATAAAAGCCTTAACCTAAATTAAAATGAACAGCGTTTAATAATCTGAAAGGCACTAGAGCAGTGGTTCTCAACTGGTTTGGCCATAGGACCCACATTTTTGCATGGTCATCAAGCCGCGACCCAAATTTTTATAATATAATTTTAGGAATTATAATTAATTTGTATTTATTTGTTAACATACACAAGTAGTGACAGATAAATCATAAGAAAATCACCAAAACTTTTAAATAAACAACATTTTATTGCTGTCATTTAACAAAATGTATCAAATTATAGAATTATTACAATGTTAAAACGACAAATACTGTAAACAGCAGTTAGGGTAAGGAAAGGTTCAGTTCCCATGAACTAAACTGAACTGTTGTTGCGCGTGAATTTCAAAATAAAGGTCTGGTATAAGCAATTTTTTTTGACCACACACTCCGCGACCCACTAATAATGCTCCCGCGACCCACTTTTGGGTCGCGACCCACCAGTTGAGAAACACTTTACTAGAGTGTTATAGAAGAATGATTCGCATGAACCAGTTAAAATGATTTAAAACTCACCAAAAATATATATTTTTTAAATATTCTAAAGCTAAAAGGTGATATTCCATGGACAGATCCACAAACAAATACCCATTAGTCTGTAGCTGGGCTTACATAGTGCACTTTGAAATAGTTCTTTATGCTTGTCAGATTGTACAAACATGATCCCCAAGGCACCCTGTAAGGTCTCAGTTGTCATATTGTCAAACTTTACATCAAAAAAGATGCACAAGTCAATTAATCAATAAAACAAACAAAAAAAGTCATACAAATTCTATTAACAAACCTATCAATTTCCCATCCCCTCCAAATCCAAAGTCCATGTTTTAGAATAAGGGATCTCACCTGAAATTTACATATTTTGAGCTCTATTTATCCAAGTTGCTTCCTTAGAACTCCTATTGGATGTTTGTTTGACAATGGCCGCAGTTGAAGTCAGATTGCTGGAAAGTGTCTCTGACAATTACAAATATTTGTGGGAAGGAAGTTTTGATTGCATTGGCTGCTAATTGCTCTTGGCTAATATGCCAAATTTTAGCCAAGGATTGTACTAACCCTTTTTAGATTTTTTAAAATTATTTGGTCCCACTTTATATTGTGTCGCTTATACCTGTGAACTTACATGGTAATTAGATGTGTAAGTAGTATGTAACTATGTAACTACTAATGTTACACTAGTATTTACTTGTGTAATACTGGTGTAACTACACTCATGTGACAACCCACTGAATAGTACTGTATTTGTAAGTACAAATGTGTAACAGGACAAGTACACATCTGTAACAAGAATTATGTAAGTGCATTGCGTAACAACAATATGTACTTGCAGATGTTTTCCCACTTCCACACCTGTTTGCAGATCATGTACTTGTGAACACTGTATGGCAGAACTAATGCTGCATTAGAAGGTTTCACCTTGTGAACAGCGACACAATGTAAAGTGGGACCAATTTTTTGTCTCGACCAAATTGTGGCCAAAATTGCACAATTGCACAGTGCAAGCCTAGCTTAAAACAAGTAACTATTGCTTCGGTAAAGTTATAAGGTGTGTTGAATTTAATGCTGCACTGCACAGACCACTTGGCATCTGACTTAAACCAGTGCATTTCAATTAGAAATCTTGCCTGATTGGAAAAGGTGCAAAAACCATGTCACTATGGTGTCCATTGTAAAATGATTGCAAGAATATTTTATGTAAGCAGCCAAATGGCTTATTCTACACAACTTCTTCAGAACGGCTATGCAAGCTTTAAATCATTTTGTTTAATATCAGATAATAATGGTTCCCCAGCAGACATTATACTGACCAAGTAACATTTCAAGTACACGAAAACTTATTCTACTGACCCTAGCATTAACTGATAAGTTCATATGCTAATATTACAATGACAGTTAATGAATCTAACAAGTAGTTACTTATAGTCACACGTAATCTGTGCTTTGCTTGAAGATTCGGCCTTTATTTTCCAGAATGTAAAAGACAAAATGCAAAACATGAGCACACAATAAGGAATATAAAAAACTCCACATATCGTATTACTGCTTTACTCACTTATGCTAATTATACCAATCATCCTGTCAAGGCATTGAATGATGTCACATTTCAGTCATCTGTCCATTTCCTTGCTTGCAATCGAAAGAAAAAAAAAAGTTTAGCATAAAATGACAAAGGATGGACTCAAGATGGAAGATGATCTCATTTAATGCCATTCTTTCCCTTCAACACAGGCCTAATGAGCGCCATCTGTCTGTGCTATCATTTTCGGTACAGTGACATGTATTCCCCAGTTCTTTACATTCTTGATTTTAGTCAAGATCAAAATAGCTCAAATGTGGATGAAAGTGGCATTCGACATATAAAAGTCACGCCTTAGCTTTGTCTTGATTTAACGTGATATCACCATTTGGGTATTCCCTTTGAAATCGGAGAACTGGCATCTGCAGAAATCACAGAGGAAGTCAGGAGACTGCATATCACATGCTGTTATATCTCCATTGCTCGAGCAGCTGTTCATGAGACTTTTATCCCAAACTACTTCCATCTCTTCAATTGTTCCCCATGTAACTTGGCGCAGCCAGCCAACTCCACCCTCAAGACATGTTGAGTTAATATTGTAAAAAATGTGTGGTTTTTTTTTTTGTCTGTTGTCGCTGTTGACTCGGAGAGTACATTTAACGGTGTCACCTTTTGTTACAGCAAAACCAAAAGATGCAAGACAAGTTTCAAGTACATTTTTGTACACCTCGACTCAATTAACTGGAACACAGAGTTTAACTGTCACCATTTGAGAAGGAAACTGCTCTTGATAGCAGGCCTTCTCTCCACCCTCAGTCCTGCCTACAGTGGCAGAGTGTCTGGATCCCTCTCCGGCACTTATACAGCGTCTCGTTAGTGGTTGTGTCAGTCTATGATCTCAGTAATGATGAGCCTGTAAAAGTGCCAGAGTTAGCCCAGGCTCCACAGGGCCCCAGGGCCAAAGGGTGACTAAGGGGGAGGAGATTCCATATTAGGAGGTGTGTCCCTGGGGAGGGAGACTCGTGCGGCTCCTCCTTCCCTCCAGAGCTCCAGAGGCACATCCCTGATGGAACTAGAGACCCGTTTCTCTTCAGCTTCTGTTAGCTTCTTCACCCAAGCCATGCAAATATTGTAAAAATAATTTAAGGCCTATTGCTTTGGTAATGAGCCCCCAAGTGAATTCCAGCACTTAAACTGGCTCTCTACGCATCAGGTGAAATCTTGTCAAACCAATGCTCTGAGGACGTTTGTTGTGGAGAAGAGGGTGTGAAGAAACAACAAAATCTGCATTTTTATTGCATTTTTTCCCCTTGTCTTCTTACCAGTCTTCACCAAACTGTGTGAGCTGTCCTACTTCTGCTTGTATTCTTGGTTTTGGATTGTTTTGAGCTTTCGCTTTGACTATGTTGTGAAATCACAATAAACAGTGACAGAGATGAAGGAACAAAGAAGATGCACAAACACAACATTCCAATTCTCATTTTACCAAAAAAACAATGGTATGGTATTTATGCAAGTTAATCGTCTTAAAATTACTATTATAAGGCTTATTTGAGTTTTCTTCTTTTGGATTGTTTTAGTTTATCTCGCAAATAGCACTGATGCTAACAAAATGTTAAAGCATTAGATAACATAAATTAAGTACGAACAACCCATCTTTTAAGCAGTACTTAATCTAAATTAATGTTAACTAAACATATATTTATGTGTTAATGTATTAGTTAACATATTAGTTAATGCATTAGTTAGCATGAACAAATAATATGGCGACCCCTGATAAATAAGGGACTAAGCCGAAGGAAATGGAATGAATGAATGAATGGATGAATGAACACTCAAAAAATATATATTTTTATTATACTTTTTTTTTTACAAACTACTTATTTATAATTAGTTGAAACAACATAATTATTGAGATTTCATTGGGACAACTTATTTTTGTTATGTTCAATCTACATAAACTTGTTAAAAGTGTTAAGTTAACCTACTCGATTTATGTGAGGACAACATGAATGAATTGTGAACATTACAATAAGTTTTCAAATCCTCTTAAATGCTATGTCAATGTTTTTATTCATTCATTCATTTTCTTTTCGGCTTAGTCCCTTTATTAATCCGGGGTCGCCACAGCGGAATGAACCGCCAACTTATCCGGCATTTGTTTTACGCAGCGGATGCCCTTCCAGCCACAACCCATCTCTGGGAAACACATTCATACATTCTCATTCGCACACATACACTATGGACAATTTAGCTTACCCAATTCACCTGTACCGCATGTCTTTGGACTGTGGGGGAAACCGGAGCACCCGGAGGAAACACACGCAACCACGGGGAGAACATGCAAACTCCACACAGAAATGCCAACTGGCCCAACCGGGACCTGGCCCAACCGGGGATCGAACCAGCGACCTTCTTGCTGTGAGGCGAACGTGCTACTCACGCGCCACCGTGGCGCCCGTCAATGTTTTTAGTTGAATCAAATGAATTTTTCTAGTCATCTCAACTTACGTCAATCAAACTGACTAAATATATTAGGTTAAACTTTGTAAACTTAAAAATGCAGTTGAAACCTGATTAACTTATTAAAATAAGTTAAAGTAACATACACAAATTTGTTATATTGACTTTTTGTCATTACATTTTTTTATAGAGAAGGACATGCTCAAGGCTAATGATCAAGGTCAGGAGCAAACCAGTACTGAATGGACATGTTTTTGGAGTGAATTAGCATGCATTAGTATATGAGTAAGTTAAAAATAAGCAAAAGTTGTAAGGTACTGGGGCATCACGGTGGCATAGTGGGCAGCACGTTCGCCTCACAGCAAGAAGGTCCCTTGTTCGAGCTGGGTCAGTTGGCATTTCTGTGTGGAGTTTGCATGTTCTCCCTGTGGTCGCGTGGGTTTCCTCCGGGTGCTCCGTTTTCCCCCACAAGTCCAAACACATGTGGTACAGGTGAATAGAGTAGGCTAAATTGTCCGTAGTGTATGAGTGTGAATGAGTGTGTATGGATGTTTTAAGGGCATCCGCTGTGTAAAACATATGCTGTATAAGTTGGCGGTTCATTCTGCTGTGGCGATCCCAGATTAATAAAGTTACTAATAAGGTACTGAACCCATGTCATTGTTCATGGGTTCATTATGTGGTCACACTTTACAATAAGGTTTCATTATTTAATGTATTTCCTAATATAAACTAAATATGAACAAGCATTGATTAAGCATAGTTTAACATTTACTAATACATTATTAACGTACAAATTAATGCTTGTTAACATTAGTTCTGTAAATGCACCATGAGTTAATATGACCTAAAAATGAAAAATTGTGTTTTCGAATTATTTCCGGACGAACAAATACTGTAATAAATGTACTGTTCATTGTTTGTCCCTAAACCAAAATTAACTAATACAGTTCAAACTTATTGTCAAGTGTCATCGTTTATGTTAACTAATGCATAATTTTAACTTAAAAACAACAATTTTTCCACTTGCCTTAACTTAATTTTTTTTTGTTCTTAAAACTTATGTTTTCTGGTTACTACAACTTAAATTTTGTAGTTACTGTGACTTACTTTTTATAGTCATTTCTAATGTTATTTTTTAGTTGCCCCAACTTATTTTAACTTTTTATCTAAGAACTCCAACTTAAATTTTCTAGTTCTTAAAGTTAATTTTTTTTATTTGGCCCAACATATTTTTTCTAGATCTTATAATTTTATTATTATTATTTAGGGATTTTTTTTAATAAGATAACATTTTGCTGAAAGACTTAAAGAACACTAATGCAAAATGTGTTTGTTTTAAGTAAAAATAATTGCATGATTGCGATTTGACTTCAAACCTCATTTTGAGCCAGGAGAAGAAGAAAAAAAAAGGCACATTAATCCAAACGGTCACACTTTATTTTGATGGTCTGTTTGTTAAATTTAAGTTACATTGCAACTAATTCTCATTAGATTATAAGTAGACTGTTAGGTTGGGGTTAGGGTTGGGGTTAGGGGTAGAGTTAGTGTAAGTTGACATGTACTTGCAAAGTTTTTTATAGTCAGTTAAATGTCTGTTGAATGTCAGTATCAACAGATATTAAGTAGACTGTCTACTAATACTCAAATGGACCATTGAAATTGTGTTAGCATTCAAACTATTTGAAAAAAAAATATGCAAAACATTTTAGGATGTTATATAATTATTTGTTAAGACGAATTCTGTAGAACGCAATGTTAAAGAATTGTACATTTTATATGAAGCTTCCTGACAATTACAAATGTGTTTCATGAGTAAAAAGTCAAGAGCCATATCCAACCCAAGGTGCAGTGCAAAGCTACGCAGCTGTCCTGGCGCTGGCTGGAATTACAGCTATCCAAAACAATGATGGGCAAGACTACAATGCTAACCATATGATCCAACAACATTCTGGGAGACTGGCACTCAATTAGCGGATGGCCAGACTATCACTGTCCAGAATACCGGACCTAGCAGCCAGACAATGAGGAGGCAAATTAAACAAAAGGCCAGACGGTGACTGTGCATGTAACTGTAATCAGCAGCTCTAAGTCCCCGGCCGTCAACTTACCAACCAGCACCCTTGCAAAACCATTACTGCACAGCCATTCTAATTTGAACAGTGAGCCAGACAAAGTGGGCAATACAGAAAGAGGAATTACCCAAAGGCACGCGCCTGTCTGCATGTCATGTGAGACAACCAATTAAAATCACTTATTGCCAGAGTAATATCCTGCGCTATAGTGGTAGAAGAAAACAGCTTTGGGAGGATTATCTCTGCCGTAACCTGATCTCATTCACTCAGTCTCAAATCTCAGCCTCGCTGCTGCAGACTGTGAGAGTCCTGGGCTTCGGCTGACACCCTGCCCAAAGTTTGGAGGAGCCACAAAGGCTGGGAGAGACCCAAACTAGGTCGGAGAGGACAAATGGGCACTCACGCTTCACTACACACAAAAAATGTTCCCATTCAAACTGTATCAAAATCTCTTTGTACGTGACAGTAGTAGAGCTGAGTGATTGATTATTCAAAGATGGTGATTTTGATTCAAACACACACACACGATCTTACTCTGTAATGACAAATAAGATTACAGTATACAGTAAACCTGCATTCACACTTGCTTGTGACAGAACAGTGTCATGAATGAGTTTGAAATAGATTCTAGGGCTACGCAATTAATCAAAGGTGATTTTAATGTGCATTTTGTCAGTAAAGCCGGTTCTATTGTTAGCTGTAAATTCCCAGCATCTTCTTTCCTATGAAGCAGTGTTTACTACACAGAGTCAGAGTTCAAATCAAAGATAATCATTCTGCGATTTGGCAGCTGTTCATGTCCGTTCTTGCTGATCTACTTATTAAAACTCAGCCGATAACTTCAGTCGAGTGTTTGAAATACATCATTCTGTGAGATGACTATAAGTGACATTGAATCAATAAAAGCAGGTAAATTCTCTACCTTTGGAGGAGATTTACTGATAAGAGCTTCCCCGTCAAGATGTGGATGACAATCGCAGCTTTTGCTAAATCATGATTTTGATTTAATTTCAATGTTATTTTAACAGCTTCGCAAACTTCAAAAAATCCTTAAGCTAGATGTTTGTGCTATTGAATATAAAGGGCTATTAAATCAACCATATATTATGCTTCCTCTTTCTGTCTGCCCTGTTTTTTTTTTATTAAACACAAAACTTTGAATTAAAAAATAGCACTTTGTTAATTCTTGAAGCAATTCTTGCATATTTGGTGCTTAGAATATGTTTTATGAACATCTTTTTTTGATAATGTGCTAAGATTGTGCTGTGTTTCCTGTCCAGTCTGACCTTCATCAAGCAAAAGAAGGAAAGGCTTCATACTGTACATTTTCTGCTGTATCCATGACTATGAAAATAAGCATAAGTAACGTTTTAAATTCTGTTGTCTATGCAACAAATAGTTAGCTAACTAGTGCAACACTGTAAAAAAATATGTTGACAAGTTTCCGTATTTTGTGATTGATGTTTTCTGATTATTTACAGTTGCAAATTGCATTATGGGATGTTGATCTCTGCTTTGTCAACTTCTGATGTTGAAAATTCAGCCCTACAGTTTAAAAGTGACTTTTACCAACGTTTTAGTTGTTGTATAATAAATAATATAGAGAGAAATAAGTCTGTAGAATAACAGAAAATGTACTGGCAGCTTATTTCAAAGTTTTTTTATTTCAAAATGCTAATAAAAGTCACTTTTTTTAACTATTCCAAGTTAAAAGTTGTTGGAAGAAAGCATGCTGAAATTCTAAACCATAAATAATTGAGGAAAAATAAAAACATGAATTAAGAATCACAGAAAACTGCTAATTTAGATTTTTTTTTCTAGTGTAGATTGCAACATTGGAATGCAAATGTTGTGTCCTAATTTTGAACTAACTTCGATTGTGAACTAACTTCGATTGGAATGCAGATGTTGTGTCCTAATTTTGAACTAACTTCGATTGTGCACAGTGTCAATATTTTTGCTGAACTCATTGCATCTGTTTGTCAGTTTCTGAGAACAAGATGACAGGACAAAACAGTGCTCAGCAGTTGTTTCCTCACTGCATTGAAATGTAAACATCTTTTCAAATTTTGTTTTTGAACAACTGAATTATTGTTAGGCCTGGCATTTAAATAACTTCTAAACTTTACACATTCTACTGTGTCTCTTCTGTTCAAACTACCTCAATATAAGGTGCCGCCACACCAACATGTGACACTTCACCAAAGGTTTTTCATCTGGCTTATATAACTGCAAAAAAATCCATAAGAACATTCCACTCATCTGGTCTGTTGTTTTATTCAAAATTGTGTGAGAATCTTGAACTCTAATTTTAAGAAAGAAACATAAATTCTCAATTTATCCAGAATCATGCACGCCTAAAGAGTAGGTCATGGCTGATCCAATCTATGGTTCTTATCCATAAAACACGAGCATAACTAATTTCTGTGTAAATTATGCGTAAAACTATGCTTACATAAAACGAAGCTTTCGATTCAAGAGGGAGAATTTATGTGCAAATGGATTTGTGAGCGATTTATGCTGGAATTCATCCCGCTCATGTTTCATATGTGTTAATAAGCAAAATGGGTCCACAGGTGCTGCTGTGACATCTGTGCTCTGTACGATAATGCAATAACTGTCCGGTATAAAGAGCAGGTGCTGAGTGAGTGCCTGTCTAATCATGCTATTTTTACGGGCTTCAGACTTTACCCACACATGTCCCATCATAAGCTTAATTCACCACAGCTCCATGTTCTCCCATGTGAAGGACTTTTCATTGACCACAGCAAAAAAATACTTTGAGGCCCAGTTAAACAATAAAACACATTAAGTAGAATTCAAAGGTTAAGCATGTACAATGCCTCTGAGATCATCCCTGGCTTTAAAAAGCATTTAGGATCATATGTTTAAGGGGCCATAAAATGACATCATCTGTCCAGCAGGAGCAGCAAGTGTCAGCAGCGTTTATTCTCTCTCTCTCAGTGTAGTCAAAGCGGACCGCTGATCCACCCTGTCAGCTTCAGCCAGTTTGTGGCTTTCCCGAGCTGCTAACCATAGGACAGCCATGAGTGACAGCAAAGGCTTGCCATCTACAGTACCTACTTGTGGCCGCATGTTATTTTAAAAAACTCACATTAATTCTCCCCTATGGAGAACACCGCAGAGAAACCATCATTGGACGACCCAAAACCCCAAGTGGCTATGCCGGTTTAGTCTAAGTTTGAACTGGCACCAAAGAGTGTACTTTCCCGCTCTTTTCCTAGCACACATGCCAAGCTACACACACATACGCAAAGACTGGCTTCTCAAGAGGCTGACGGTTGATGTTTAGACGTATTTAATCTGTCCCGAACATGGAGCGACGTGAGGAAATCAGCATTGTCAAGTTGTTGTGGCAAGTGGTGAGGTTGAATCAGTCAACACAGACTCTCCACACTGTAATTATACACTGCCACTGTGGATTGAGACACCATGTTTTTCTTAATTAGCACATTGTTTGAATTCCTAGACCGTTCTTACGGCACATTCCATTCGAGAAATGTTTGAAATTTATGAATATGTTCAACTCCAGCCAAGCTGGGAGGACCGTGCCTTTTATTTTAGCAGTTGGATGGTCATGGGACTATATAAACACCATATTGCTATCCATCTGTGCATAAAACACACAGTTCGTATAACACTGAAGTCTGAAACATACAAATCCGGCGGACCTCTTTTCTCTCCCGTCTTCTACTGTCAGAACAACTGCTTGGCAGGCCATCGCTGGCAGCAAAAGCTTGGCTCGGACCCATCTGGAGGCAGGCAGGCAGGCCGCACATTCTCTGGGTATAGAGCTAATGAGGCCTGCTGATGGACCAGCCGTGGTCACGCTGGTGTGGGTTACAAATATAAAGCCCTGGGCTGTACGAATCCTCCATGTTGTGAAGTAATTCTTTGGACTGTGGGAATGTAATGCTAAAGGTTTGGGCCAGGACAGACACACAATGTCCTGATGTGCTCAAAAACCTGTCTGTGCTTCTGGAGCCTGATGAAGCACATGAAGACAGAGTTTGAGCATGGCCAGGGATGGTGAAGGTTGGCATGTCAGCCGTGGAGCGATGAGGCAGGATTCTGGAATAAAGAAGAGACAGGGCAGAGCTTCAGCTGGATGGCTGTGTTTTGGCTTTTGGGATGAGGGAGACTAGAACAGGCAGTGCAAGCCTAGCCTTGGAATGGCTACAATGGATAAAAGGGCCATGACAAGCCCCTGTCTGGATGAGAAGTGTACGAGTAGGTCAGCCAATGTTTGACTTCCTGCAGTCTCTAGCTAGTTTTAGCTCTGAAATCACTACGCATACATTACATCATAAAAGTACTTTCAAGTAATTAAATTATTATATTACAATTGAGGCACACATATTATAGGGTGCACAACACTATATATTATATGAAAAGAAGCAAATAAATAAATAAAAGGTACAAAAATAAACAAATAAGTTATCTCCACTTTTTAGGCCTACTTAAGTGGAGATATAATAATAATAATAATAATAATAATTATTATTATTATTATTATTATTATTATTATTATTATTATTATTATTATTATTATTATTATTATTATTATTATTATAAAAAGCAAAAAAAATGTATTAACTAAATTATTTTATCAAACAACAATAAAATAAAAAGAATAGCATGAACCGCCAACCCGATGTCCTTCCAGCTGCAACCCATCACTGGGAAACATCCATACACACTCATTCACACACATACACTACAGACAATTTAGCTTACCCAATTCACCTATACCATGTCTTTGGACTTGTGGGGGAAAGCGGAGCATCTGGAGGAAACCCATGCCAACACGGAGAGGACATGCAAACTCCCCACAGAAATGCCAACTGACCCAGCTGAGGCTTAAACCAGCGACCTTCTTGCTGTGAGGCAATTGTGCTACCCACTGCACCACTGTGAGGCCCAATATAATAAATTGGTCAATCAATTACACATTATGGAATAATAGAACACAAATTACAGACAGACAGACAGACAGACACTAGATAGATAGATAGATAGATAGATAGATAGATAGATAGATAGATAG
>CAIGQQ010039163.1:6241101-6263243 GCA_903798035.1 Danio albolineatus
ATAGATAGATAGATAGATAGATAGATAGATAGATAGATAGATAGATAAACAGCTAATATAAAATCTTATTGATAACATTAAAATGAATTTGTAAATATTTATGAAATGTCAGTTGTCAAGTGAATAAAATAAATTGTTTACCAAATGAATAAAAAAAAGCTGCTGATTTCCCTCATTGTCTTTCCTTCTTCACATTTCTCTGTAGGGCTGACTGGTGCTGCGTGTATGTAATGCGTTTTCACCCAGACTTAGTCTTATAATACTGCCAGCTGTGCTATGCAGTGCTGCCATGCCAGTCTTGCCAGGGCATACAAGCGGGGGGGGGGGTTAGGGTATAAAGACAACCCCCCCCCATCCGCCACCCCCCTATAACATACCACCAGCCCCACCATGGGGTATGTGTTGGGGGGGTTGTTGTGGGGGGCCTGTGTGCCAGAGCTGCCCTCTGGTGTCGAGTAAGAAGAGAATGAGTTTAACAGTGGGGAAGGGCAAATCTGGCAACACGGCCTCTCTCAGTTAAACAGATAATTGGCCTTATTGATGTATAAAAGATGCCCCACTGTGCCTCCAGAATCTCCATTAGGGCTGAAAAGTCTAAATAGTTTATGAGCTGCTTCTGAATATAGAAATAGAAAGATTAATCTTCTCCCACAGTGTGCTATGGATGTGTGTGTGTGTGTGTTTGTACCTTTTTTCCCACTCTGTGTTCTCTAACACAAATATAGCTTGAGGGATTAATTGCATAAAATATCCAGCAATGATGAAAAGCAGACGCATTACAGACTTAAGGGAGGTTAATGAAGATAGTCATACGCTCGTCCAGAAAAGTATCAGTATCAATCTTTGATATGGATTTGGAGATGACGCTGAGGAAAAAAGAAATGAAGATATTCAGAGAGCATTCAGCAACTTCTTTACATATTGTTGTGTTTTCTGTTGTTGTTTTAGATATAGGCCGCAGTATTTAGAAATGAACACCGAGACTTGAGAAATTAGCCTTTACGAGGATAAATCTAGATAAGAAGAAAGAAAAGAGGATGTATGGCTGCCATGGACATTGCAATGCATTTCCCTCCTCCCGCAGAAGCTCCATTTAAGTATTCAGGCGGCGAACTGAAGATCCTGCCACTCTCCCTCTGATCAGACTCTCTGATCCCTTTGATCAAAGCCAGTTCTATAATTTTAACTTGGGTTTAAACTTTAAAACTTCAATATGCTCTCAATAAAACCTCAGAAATGTTCTATTTCTGAGAAAAATAATGACATACCCACAACATGTAAGCGAGTTTATTGGGGGAAATCCACGGCTTCCAGTCGAGCGAGAAAAGGTATGTTAAATACAGCACGGCTGTTTTTAGAGGTCCGTGTGCATGTATTTACATTCAAATGCAGTTCTCATAATTACTCTGGGACAGACGGCGTAGGGCTCTATCAATGAGGAATGACACCTTGTTAAGTTAGGAATTCTCTTTGTGTTAGTGAGGTTTCTCTAGTTAATCTCACACCTTGCTTGATCTACAATGCTGTAATTGGGATGCAGGGAGAAAAATCCTGTCTCATTGAGCTGCGAGCAGAACAATGAAAGAAATGAATATCACACCCAGCGTTACCTTTCTAATCAATTCTGCGTGTGAGCTCTCAAAAGCAGGCTTGTACTTTTTAATGAGGACAGGGGTTTTTTGGTATCGCTATGTTTTTGACACCGATAGGATTACAAGGCCAATTAAGGAAACTTTTACTTGAGCTGAGAATATCTGTCTTTTCTTGTTGTGTTGAGGTCTGTTTGTTGTTTTTATCTTGAGGACAAAATTCTACTAAACATGTGGATGTGTACGATATGTAGCTTAGCGTGTGTGCATGCAAAGCTGCTATGGGAAAACAGAGAAAACGGAGTTGTTCGCTCTTAGCTGGGAGTGGAACACAAACAGAAAAGTGCTTGATTTTGGTATTTTTATCTGGATGTCCATATGACAGAGTATTGCTCTAGTCATGACCTGCCTACATAAACACACCGATGATCAGGGTCAGATCAGAAGTCACTGCATGTGTCATATACAGACCAGCGGCCTCTTTGTCCCATCAATCACATTCATACTGCCCTAGGCACAATGCTACTGCCTACTACAAGATGGGCTACTTGTGTGTGTGCTTGTGCATGTGCATGTGTGTGTAGTTTTGGTGGTTTAGAAGGACATCTTATGTATGATGATCTAGATGTACTCTATCACTGTGAAATTCAAAACACTTAAAAATCTAACTTAATGGAGTCTTTTCTGATTAAGCTGTAGGTTTCCTGTGAGGGGTGGGTTAAGGGATAGGGCCATATAATACTTCTTTTTACTGTATAAAATACATTACGCCGGGCATTATCACCTCACAACAAGAAGGTCGTTGGCTTGAGCCTCGGCTGGGTCAGTTGGCATTTCTGTGTGGAGTTTGCATGTTCTCCCCGTGTTGGCGTGGGTTTCCTCCGGGTACTCTAGTTTCCCCCACAGTCCAAAGACATGCAGTAGGTGAATTGGGCAAGCTAAATTGTCCATAGTGTATGAGTGTGAATGAGTGTGTATGGATATTTCCCAGTGTTGGGAAGAGCATCCGCTGTGTAAAACATATGTTAGATAAGTTGGCGGTTCATTCCGCTGTGGCGATCCAAGATAAATATGAATGAATGAAAACATTACGCCTATGGAGAGCCCCTGTAAACCACCAATACTGTATGTGTACATGTGTGCATGCATGTGTGTGGGTATATATGGATTAATTCTCACTATTAAATGTATCATTATACATTAAATACATTATACATTAAACATTATGCATATATTATGCATTAAATACACAAATATTAAATACATTATTTATAACACATAGATAAAACAAACTTCAACTTATCTTTCTTTTAAAATAACAATACTCAACTAGATGATTTTAAAAGAAATTCAAATAAAACTCTAACACTGTTCAGTTTTACTTTATAGTCACAGTAACTTCTTATTTTTATCAGGAGGCTAAAGTGTAATAATGTTTCTTTTAAATATATTTGAATAGGAGAATTATAATTATTTCTATTTTTAAAACTGGGCAATCATTACAATAATACTCATGCAATGCCTGTTTTATTAATAGTACAAATATTCATTTTCACAAGTTATTCGACTACATTTATTGCAAAATAATACATTTTCTGTCTCATTTTATGACAAATAGTCATGCTGGATTACAGAAAGTTTTACATAGGTTTGACTAATGTCAAATTGTTTCATTCTGGAGCAGAAATCTCATAAACTGTCATGTTTTTATATCATATTAAGAAAGTGTTTTATGACTAATTTTGCATTTTGTAATCTAAGTTAAATCCACTTTAGATCACTGGAATATATATTTTTTTAATATGGCCAATCAATAAAAAGGCAAAAAAAGATAAGTGGGATGTTTGAGCACAAAATCAGGGTTCTAAAGCAGCAGAAATAACCTAATGATGCCACAATGTCAAATTTATTCTGCTTTTTCTATGTTTGTTGGACTAATATAATTCGTCAATATAGGGTAAACAAGTACACACACATGCACAACTAAAAATATACATTTTTATATTGGTTCTGAACAATGAAAGTGAAAAATTTCACCTGCCACCCAACTCTCTGTCTTTCTCTACCCCTCATTCTCTTTTAGACCCTCCCTCATAGTTCCCTTCATATTTTGCAATGTTTTTGATAACTTAAAGTGGCTGCGAGAGAGTAAGTGTGTGTGTCATAACACTTCTCTGAGCTACCTATATTTATGGCTGAAAGTGAATTCTTGATGAGCACTGAGATATCAAAGGCTCCACGATCAAAGCTTCTCTAATAAGCAACCCACTGTTGTCTGAAAACCTGGACTTTTAACGCACTCGCTTTCTGCCTTCTCCTTAACTGGGATTATGCAAAAAAAAGAAATGCGGGAGAGCAAACATCTGTAGTCGCATTGTCATTCTCTAGTCTTTAATTTGTTCATCTGTACACCTTTGTAGAGGAAAATGTCCCAGCACAGGTTTGCCTTTTTGACTGTCGCTGCTCCCCCACCCTTCGCCCCCCGCGTTGAAATTTTGCTGTCACTTTTGAAAGCTCACCTGACGTGCCTCATGCTACACTTCCTTTAGCATGTGTTAGATTTATTTCTCCCTTTTTCTCAGCGGTGTGGTGTTGTTTGTGTTCTGGGAGCACATGGCGGGGGTTAAGAACGCGCGAGAGACGGAAACCACAGCAAAACCATGCTGAAACAAATCCAACACTAAATGGTTTGTAATAGAGAATGGATGTTTATGTCTGTGGGATCTGAATTTTGTTTTGTGTGACTTCTACATCTACAAAAATATCTCAAAGTGAACTAAAGATGGAGAGTCTGAAGGTGAATTCTCTACGTCTCCCCACAGACATGACAATGGACCTTTTTTACAGCCTGCGATGGTGTCTTTCCGCATACATTTTCCTTGTTGTTTTTATTATATCCATTATAATGCTCTGCTTTGAGAGTAAACAAAAATAATAAAATATTCATGTGTTCATCTTTATTTAACATATATTCCTCGCAATCAAACGTCTGCTTATCTCTCAGTATGTTAAAATTCTCAATATCTGTCTATTAGATCAAAGATGTTTTGCAGCACAGCGCACGTTTCCTATATGAAGCATCTATATGAAATAGTAAACAGGCATGCAGTGTCTTATTTGAGATCAATGAAAAAAAACCTGGAAGCTGTTGGCTGCCATACAAGAAAGCAAATTAACATTTATCCTGCATGAGAAGACTTTCTTTGACTCAGAAAGGGCTTGGCCTCAAAATTAAGGATGAATTACGCAAACACTGCATTATTCCAGTGGGTTCTTATACTTCATTAAATTAAAGAATATAAATAAATTCTTCCTAAGATACTTACAGCATAGACAAGATTTGACTATATTATTTTCGTGTTTCTAAGAGTGGTTGCTAAGCTTATTGCACGATGAAACCACTGAAATTATCATTCTTTTAATTTACTTTTTTTTAAGGTAAGTGGTTGCAAACTATTTTTATGGGCTGAATTTAAACAAACTAATTAAATTTAGTAATATTCAACTTTGTTGTTTAAAGTTAGTTCATCTAAATTGTTTGCAACAAGCCATTTTTTTAGTGCATTCAGTATGATGAGGTAAAATGGATATAGCCATGCTTTATCATAAATAAAACAGCTGTCGGCACCAGTGGTGTAGTGGTTAGTGCGTCGACACATGCACTCCGGTGCTCACGGCGACCCGAGTTCGATTCCGCCTTGCAGTCCTATGCCGATCCTTCCCCTCTCTCTGCTCCCCATGCTTTCCTCTCAATTCTCTCTACTGTTCTATCAAAAAAATAGTGAAAACCCCCCGAAAAAAATAAAAAAAATTAAACACAGCTGAGCAATCAGTACATTAATCATCCATCTATCATTTACATTAGTATACAGCAATTACACTCAATGGACTTACTGTACAGATACTGTAATCTGCTTGTTAAGTCATGACGTATCGGTGACAGATGGAATAGTGTTTCCGGGTCCAAGACGCTACTCATTTAAATTGAGAAAATGTTTGTTTACAGTATGATCACTTTTTAGTCCTATCACATATTAAAGAGAATTTTATATAAAATCATGGCGTACGCAACAGCCTCTGGGCTTGCTGCATCACAAATATCAAAATTGTAACAATTTATAAAAACAATTACTCACTTTCTGGCCATCGGATAATAGGCATGGACATATATATTGCGATCTTGCATAATAATATCGAAAGTATTACATTGCTATGTAAACGTTTTTTATTTTGTTGAGTTTCCCCATACAGTCTGATAGAGTGCTTGGACCAGGAAGCCCCTTCACGTGACGTCACGCTTAACAAGCGGATTACATTATGCTATTTTTTTTAAATACCTGCATGTAGCCATTTCATATAGAGTAAATATGTAGTTACGCTGTTAATTCAACCCCATAACTAGGGCCAGACGGAATCTGCTGACATTTTTTGCTATTTCTGCGAAGTATTATGTTAAGTATTATGTTAAAAATCTGTGGATTTACGCGGAATGATTTTGGTAGTATCATAACTAAAAACTTCATTCATTCATTCATTTTCTTGTCAGCTTTCTTGCCAACTTATCCAGCATATTTTTACGCAGCGGATGCCCTTCCAGCCGCAACCCATCCCTGGGAAACATCCACACACACACATTCACACTCATACACTATACGGACAATTTAGCCTACCCAATTCACCTATGCCACATGTCTTTGGACTTGTATAACTAAAAACTTAATAAATGAAAAAAGTAATACCTTTTTAACTTTTATTTAATGTTTACAATGCAAATCCAATTAGATCCACTTTCTTTGGTAAACAAAGCAAGTCTCTCAAATAAAATCTCTACTAAAAGACAGAAAATTGTACATTACAAACTGTAATGTAAAAGAAATAATATGAATATTTTCATATTAGTCAATATTATTACTGAAATAAATTTAAAAACTGAATAATATACATTTCCACACATTTACCCAAGTAAATAAACAGGATCAATGATGGGCCAAAAATCTGCAGAAATTCTGCGCACGCAGATTCTGTGTGTCCCTACCCATAACTAACCAAAAAACACTCTAAATATAGCTAAACGTTTAACATTATTCTCTCCTCTTTCTGCTGTAATCACAGTTTATGTTTTGTGAAGTGTGAGAAACAATTTCATTAATTTATTCACTCTTTTATTATTTTTTCTCCTTTTGCTACTGGAGCAAATTGACTACATACAGTAACTACATTTGCGGTCATTACTTATTTTCCACAACAAATGCTTCCCCATCTATGATGACTTTGACAGCAAAGGTAAAAAAGGGTCAACATAAGCAACTCTCACTCGAGCCTCAGTGGTCTACGTGATCCTCTCAGGACGGCGGCCTGCCTCTATCACATTCTTTCATTAGTAAAGGAGAATGTAATCGAGTCTGCCACGCAGTCTTTAAGAGTTGTCTCTTTCAAACATGTCTATGATTAAGAGAGCCAGACGATTAAGGAGAGCTCAGCAGGCTTGTGAAAACATGTACTTGCACACGCACACACACACTTGAGGCAGTTGCAAGGATGATTAAAATTTAATGATAATGATACAGTTATGCATTGGGCAACACACCGAGGTTAAATAATGATAATAGCGTTTCACCCCCCACCTTGAGCCCCTTTTCTTTGACATCTGTAATAATGCAAATCTTCACTGCAACGCGATGGCATAATTACCGGGTATGTTAAAAGCATTTACAGCACAGACGTTCCATTGAGCAGACATACCTCCCAGTGTTAAAGGCTTTAAGGGAGACAAATATTGATATTAAAGAGGGTATAAGACTGCTGATATGATAATGTAAGTGATTTTATATTATGAAGGACCAGTGCTTTCCTTCTCCTGTGATTGACATGCCCTGCAGTTTGTCCCCTCTAACACATTAATGTTTTTAATGTTCAGGGTTCCAGAAATATAAAATCTAAAAATAATACATACAGTGTATAGCAAAGGCACATCATTAAAAGTAAAATGTTCAAATATTTTTTATGTTCTTTCAAAGTTATATTTATCAAAGATTCTTAAAAATACATAATTGTTTCCACAATAACAACAGTAGTGCAAAACAGTCACTAAGAAAAAAGTTAGCTTTGTTAGTAAAATTGTCTTCTTGACACCACAATGAACCACATTCAGTTTTGGATTTAACGAAGCCCCATTCACAAAAGGTCAACTGTGTGGTTACAATGTCTGTTAAATAATTAAGTTGCTATACATTGGATCTTTCATGTATTTATTTGTTTATTTATTTATTATTTTTGTATTTTCAATGCTAATGTGTGAACAGCTTCTAACAGAACTCAAAAAACAAGAGAGAGAGATTCCCAAACAACCATTGTCTTAGAAGGATTTTTGAAGGAAAATGAAAAAGAATGTGACATGATGTGCGTGCCTCTTTTCCATTCTATGACACATGCTTAAATAAATATTTTTTAAAAATGCTTATAATGCCTAAAATAATGATGGAGTTTCTTACTATTGTGATGTCAACGTTCATGAAAGAAAAGTGATTAAACTATAGTCTGCCAGATCTCTACACAGTCTCAAATGTACTGTACTTTATATTCAAACTACCATAACATGTTTGGTTAACATAATACATGTCCATATGACTCTGATGCCTTCTTTCCTGTGTTTTTCTCATGACTGTATTTAAAAAATAGTTTGTGTTAATTTGTTATATGGAAACATTCATTCATTCATTCATTCGGCCTAGTCCCTTTATTAATCCAGGGTCGCCACAGCAGAATGAACTGCCAACTTATCCAGCATATACACAGCGAATGCCGTTCCAGCTGCAACCCATCACTGGAAAACATCCATATACACACTCATTCACACACACACATACTACAAACGATTTAGCTTACCCAATTCACCTATACCACATGTCATCGGACCTGTAGGAGAAACCAGAGCACCCAGAGGAAACCCACGCCAACACAGTGAGAACACGCAAACTCCATACAGAGATACCAACTGACCCAGTCGAGGCTTGAACCAGCAACCTTCTTGCTTTAAGGCGATTGTGCTACTCACTGAACAACAGTGAAGCCCAAAAAAAATTCATGCAGCACATATTTTCATTATCTAATCACGTCTGGATGCTTGCTACAAGCATACTGCAGCAACAATATTTACAGTCCATTTAATTTGAAGCAAAGAATGGAGAAATAAAAAGATTGCTATGAGTATATCAGAGCACTGAATCCCATCTATCTACATCATGCATGTAATAATATCTCACAATATTAACAACATTAAGCATAATTTTTAAAAAGATGTAAAAAATGATGTGTAATTTAAAAAGCACCTGTAAAAGAATTAGTATAGGAAATTCCTTCACACTGTATTAGCACAGCACACTGGCCCCTTTTTATGGACTTTCCGTTATCATGTGAAATTCATTGCATTTATTCATTGCATTTTATATCTGGGGTCTCTGAGACCCTGAACATAAGTAACACTACATTATTCATGGAGGACAGCTAAGGCATGTTACTAAGTTATCTTTTCGTTAACAACCCTTTCTCATAAGATTAGAAAGAGTCATGGAGAACGAATCTTGCTCTTAACATTTTTATTTAGTGCAGTCATTTTTTGAAACTATTAAAATGGCCTAAGGGTCTCTTACAGCCCAAACAGAACACTAGGGTTAAACAATGTTTACAGCGCTGGAGGTCTGAGTTTATCTTTCAGACACAATTTTAATTAGTGTTAGTTTAATAGAGTGATAGCGCACATGAAGGAGCAGCGGGGAGGAACATAAGCGGCCTTAGGCATCCGGATGATTTTCTTTGTTAAGAAGACACTTACAATAGTGGACTAAACACAGCCATTAGAAAAGGGCCTCAGATGATCTCTGCATGTCACTGAACCGTCCATCCATCCACACTATCCTCTATTCATCCAATGCTCAATCAATTCTCCACAACAAAGCTGGAGCAGAGTTCAAACATGCAATATTGTGTCCCACTGTTTTTATAGCTGGCCGTTTTGGGGTCATTTCCCCTCTGGGCTGAGTATCCATCACTCTCTTAGCAGGAGCAGACAGGGTCCTACAGTGACACTGGTGGCCTCGGGCTTTCTTTGGTCACTAGCCCTTGTCTGGGACGAGCAGTGGGGCCTTCAGGCCTGCAGCTGGCACCCTCCTGACCCCTGAACTCCACAACACCTTCATCATCTTATTAACCCCATCGCCCACACACAATCAGGCTATTAACACCAGGTAAAACACAACACACACTCTGGCTGTTTTGTCAACATTTAGACTATGGCCAGACAAGCCCCATTAGCTCCTCCTAAAAAGCAATACAGTCTGCTGATGATAGATTATGGCTCAGATTGTATCTGTCAGTCAATTACCACGCTCATGCCAATGATGGAAACGTTTAAAAAGATCTTGCAACAACACAGCTGTGGTGGTTTCATTCAAGTAAAGCTTTTCAAGGTCAAAGTTCTCTTTGGGATACCATTATGACGTATTGCCCAGGCATATCTGGGGATGTTGTGTATTGCATAAATGATAGAACTTTATAAATGTATTAGAACTAGCAGCATATTTTGCATACTATAACATAAACATCTAAATAGGCACTACATGGTAGCAACGCAATGCATTTAGGCATGTAGACATAGGCAAGATGATCTGCTGAAGTCCCAAATGAACATTTGAATGGAAAAGCAAGGTAATTTATTGGCAGCTCTGTAGGTGAAAATGCCTTGTGGAGGATGGCCAGACTGGTTCGAGTTAACATAAACGCATCAGTAACTCAAATATTCAGTTGCTCAACCAAGATCTGCAAAAGAGCACCTGTGAATGGTGTCAGCTAAGAGGAGTAAATTGAGGAAACAATTAAAACAGGTCTGCCAAAATTATAAGACTAGAAAAACAGTTGGCCTGTCTGATGGTTTCCGAAGGCAAAAGGGAAATAATACTAATGCTACAAAAAGTAAAGTGCTCATAGGATATTAAAATGATTAATCTGAAATAATTAATGTTAATAAAACATGGACATTTTCATGTTTGTTTCCATTTGCTTTAACCTAGTATCTACCAAAAACGAGAAAAACAGCAGGCAAAGAAAAGAAAAAAGGGGGAAAAAATAGAACAAGTTACTCTCATTCCCCTAAAGAAATGAATCTCACAATTTTGAGAAAATAATTATTTATGAAATATTGATGAATTAAGACACAGCTGCAGCTCCTCAGTTTAGGATCCAAATGACAGAGACATGAAACGCATATTATCCCAATTCCATACATACAAACGTGCTGTTTAATAATTTATACAGTCACAAATCACTTTCAATATCTTTCAGTGTCTCTGTTTTGTTTAATAAATCCTCAGTTATCAAAAATATTCATGGATGATACACAGTGATGCTATTTAACATTTTGCAAACACCCACAGAGGAAAAACACAAATATAAAAGCCTTAACACGACTTGAACACCACAAAATGTCTCAGTAACAACTCAAATGCTTTTCTTAGATAGAATAAATGCAAATGACTTATGTGACCTGTCTGGGTCAAGTCAGGTTAACCAAATAACGTTTCAGTTTCTGTTTAGTTCCCCAGTACTATAACACACAGCAATCTTACATGTCTCTCAGAGCAAAGCTTCTTCTGACCTTCAGCTCTGACTACTATAAAGTGACAAAGGTTCAAACAGCCCTTCTCTTTGACCTATCACCTCTGCTCATCCATCCTAATCTAATAGTAATATACATCACACACACACAACTTTAAATTTAGCCATTCAAATGCATTTTGCCTGGAGACGTTTAGGAAAAGAATAGGCAAAGTAATCAAGTGCATTTGTGCGTGTCCACAAACTGAGTCCAAATAATTTTGGCACTACTTGCAATAAAAACAAATGACTAACATGTAAACACGAGATGTAATCAAAGGAAACAACAAGAGGGAGGGTTGTTGGTTAGACACCAGTGTTTTTAAGACAGGTACAAAAAAACAGAAAAATGGGCCAAAACAAAGCAACTATGCAGTCGGTGTGCTGTAGAATTACACAGCTTTTAATCATCTGGAGGGTTTACATGTCGAAACAAGAAGGATAAATGAAAAGTAATTATCCATATTCCCATTACTGACTGACGCCTCTCAGAGTAAAACACAGAGAACAATCCCCTCTCATCTATAGGGATCTATTAACAAAGATGTCAGCAAACTGCCACCATCAACCTACATTTAGCTATAAAAAGAGAGCGAGGGAGAGAGAGACAGCATGCTTCATGCAGGATCACCTTCATTTCATCATGCCTCTCATTCGATTTGTCCCAAGACGCAAACATTTGTTAAGAGCCAGTGATTTCCTCACAGTTAATTAATCCTGATGCTATCAATTAGCAAAGTGTATACTGGTGTCTCCCTCTGCCACCTCTCATTCAGTCAGTTAGAAGCAAAGTCATACTAAAGTCTGCATTCTGCATGCATTTTGAGCAAAATAAGTTATCGTCTAGATTAGAATTAATAAAGACATATAAAGCACAGCATTGTATTTACATTCAAACCAAGAAGATTTACATTTCTGTTAAGAGCATCAGCAATCTGATCTCTTGAAATCTGGATCAAGAAATATTTCACCCTCGAGCAAAACAGCAAATCATAATAAAATTCATGTTTGTTTAATGTAGGCTTTTACAATACTTTCAAAGGTTGATCAGACTATACTTGGCTTGCTATGACAAATAGATGACTGTTGAGGTTTATTTCACCCAAATATTCACACAACCAAGGTGACGTATTATTGACGGATATAGATATGCGTTTACTTATGTACTGTAAACCAAAAGCTGGCAACAACATCCAAATACCACAGCTTCCTCCAGAGATAGGAAGTGCCACACACTCAATTGTGACTGAGGCTGTTTTATAATACCAAGACTGTAGACAATGGACTTGCAAATGCACGGAGACTGGTCTTTCCAAATTACTTCAGAAAAACAAAGAAAAACCAGGAGAACACTGAGCACACAATGTGACATGGACGCATGACCTCTACTCATTTTACAGAAAATAAACATTTTAACATTTATACATTGAGTTACTGCTTGTTTTTTAACTTTTTAATATATAACGTGTACAAAACCCTTACAAAAGATACTCTATCCAAATCAAATAAAACTGATTTTAACACAAATTTCAGCAAATAAACTAATTTCCATGTGTTTATGCCTTCATTAGATTTTTCATGTGAATGTTTAATTTCACTGTCTCATTTAGGGAAACTTCTGAGATAAACAAGTTATATCTCTAAACTGTAAATAATATAAAATGCTGCAATTCCCTATTCCTTTACTTAGCTGAATTGACTTCTGGGACTTTGAGTGAGTACTGTGCTAAAGTCTGCATCCAATGCATTAGCAATATCAAGAACAATCCGGGTTCTTTGAGTATTGGAATTTATGATGATGTTGGTCGAGAACACAAGAACGCAAGATCACTTAAGAACACATTGAGAAACAGCTTGAGACTCTGCTCTCTTTTCCATATTCCTCCAACACACACGCAGCACACTCACATTTCCTAGGAGAACTCTCCACAGACACTGTGTACTTGTGGAGGAATATAAAACACACTGATATATAAGCGAAGACCAAGAGAATTAACAATGTGTTTGTTTTGCTGCTGGTTGTTTTCATTAAGTACATTAATACAATTCCTTCAGGTATTTTTCCACTTGTTTGTTGGACTGGCTTCTAAGAAAGTAAAACCAATGGTATGATTAAAAGCTCATTTGTATTTCTGTGTTTTATTTTGTATTTAAAATTTGCATTTTGCTTGTTTGTACTAGAGCTTTATACAAACTAGCTAGCTTTGTTCAAAAAGTCTGAAAAGGCTTTAGCTTTTTCTGTGTGTTCATCTAATTGACCAGCAGATGGAGTGGATATGAGTTCAGATTCGGATCTGCAACGCGCGTTACAGCTGCTGAAACACACACATTTAGCCCACAAACACAAACATAGGTTCACATAAATACATGCATCTGTTCATTCATCTATAGTGGAGAGGACGTTGATGGTTGGACGGATAGTAAAACAGGCATTGCAGCACACAGTGGGAAGGGCTTCAGTGTAAGCCAGATTGTACCATATCAGGATCAAAGAGATCAACACCGCAAACATTCAATACTCGAACCATTACAATCGCTCCGCTTAATAAATGAGACAAAGAGAGAGAGAAAGCATGTGAGAGCACAACCCCAGTTTACATTCGTCTCTCCTCACTATCCCTTGCTCCCAAAGGAACAACCTGACAGTTTGAATGTGAATATGACACACACACACACACAAATGCATACGGCGTCCCACACAGGTGCTGCCTTGCATGAGGCCCATACCCGACATCAAAAGGACACCTTTGACATTTCAGATCGCTCCCAAACGATGATGCACAGGGATCTTTTGCCACTACAAAGAAAGAACAAAAGAACAGACATGAAAGAGAAGTCAATAAACATATGGCAATTAATAAAACATTTTTCTACTGAATTCAGTACAAAGACTTTTTTTTTCCTAAACCACACTACAGCAGAACGCATCAAACCAACAGTTGATTTAGTGCTGATGAAAAAGTGTGTCTGCGATAGTATGGTTTGTCATACCACAGAGACGGACAGCTAGAGGTTACAGAGTGATGTCAATGAGAGGGATTTGCCATAACATGTCAGGGACGTGTTTGGATACACATTTGGGAACTTTTTTGATTTATACCAACTGTTTCTAACTGTGTGCACAGCTTTTTTACACTTGAACTAGCTGTTCTGCAGATATTCTGATTCCAGAGTAAACAGAATCTTCGGTTATCTTGCTTCACCTTTGGCTCAGACAGTAATTTGCAGTACACATTTTACTGTTTAACAATTTTAGTCCACTAAGCACATTAACTTCTGAAGAATGATGGTATTATGGGCTGCGCAGTGGCCCAGTGGTTAACAATGTTAACTGGTTCAAGTCCTGGCTGGAACAGGACTTTCCTTTGGGTTCCTCCTCCAGTTTCCCCCACAGTGCAAAGACATGCAGAATACAGTAAGTGAATTGGATGAACTAAATTGGACAGTGTATGTGTGAATGCAAGAGTGTATGGGTGTTTCCCAGTACTGGGTTGCGGCTGAAATGGCATCCGCTCCATAAAACATATTCCAAAATAGTCGGTGGTTCATTCCGCTGTGACAAGGGATTAAGCCAAAGGAAAATTAATGAATGCTGATATTGTTCTAGCTTGTTTAATGTGAATGTCATTGATGAAGGATGTGATTTACTGTAGAGCAGCTATCAATCCCTATCAAAAAAGCCAAACGCAAGCCAAACCCCCCCCCTATTGATGGAAAATTACCATTGGTGTTCCCTCAATAAAATGATAAGATATGCCCATTCATTTTTGATGAGAATAAGGTGTAACGTTCAGCTGAAAAAAAATACTTGGGTAAAATTGCTTATTTCACAAACTATGGTAATTTCCTGCAATCTGTTCCAGTTACAAATGCATCCAGGTTAGCAGATTCCAACAGATTTGGCACCTACAGTACGCCAAAATGCCTAAGCTTTATTGCTATGACTCATCATTGTTGTTGTGCTTTCTCATTGTTTTGTTGGCGTGTGGATGATTTCATGCCGGAGGTAAGCAGCCCATGAACTGCTTGGCCATGCAGAAAAAAATGCTGTTGCTGCCAGAACTCAATTACAAGAATTACACTGGATTTGATGCAAAACTATCTTGACTAAATTAAGTGATAATCAAAATTGCAATTGTACATTTGTCATGGTTTTTCATGCAAAGCGAACATTTACATAGAATGTTGAAAAAAAGAGAAAAAAGGTTAGACGATGCATCCCCACAGTCTGGGCACGGACATCTTTTTCAACCAGAATCTGCGCTTTAATGTTCATGTGATAAGTATTAGTCTCTCAACCCAGCTCCTATAGACCCCACACCAAATACGCAATCATGACATTCACAAAAATGAACACATTAACATACAGCTTACTGTATACAGTAGACTGCATAGATGGATGTAACGTAACTTTAGTTTTGTTGTTTTGTTTCTTTCCTTTCATTTACATAGAGAGGGTGGAGTTTATGACCTATATTGCATAATTGTTTTGGCTACACTTTTACTGAAGATGAGAGGCTTGCTTTAAAACTATATATAAAAAAACTTTTTTGACAAGAAATTAAATGTTAAATGTTAATTGGCAAAATGCTTAAGCAAATTTAAGTACAATATAAAATTACAACACAATACAAAATTACAAAAGTAGCATAGTTTCATTTGTTTTCCCCATACTTAATCAAGCTTGAGTTTGCGTGTAAGCATCTAAGATAACACTGCCACCTAGTAATTATCCATGTCAACAGTCCTACATTCTTTAGTTGATGTCTGCCATAGTGTTTCTTAATTGTCATCTCAAAACAAAGTTACACAGATAAATATGCCAATGGCTGTTACCCCCTAAATGCTTGTTACAGATACTGGTGGAATCTGCTAACCTGATGCATCTGTAACTGGAACAGATCTGCTGAAAACTACTATAGTTTGTGTAAAAAGCTATTTTACTCAAGTATTTTTGTCATTTTACATTCCAAAATATAGGGTTGATATTGTTTGTATATTGGTGGTGTGAAAAAATACACAGCATAACAATACTGCATGGCCAAACGACTGTTAATATAGCGTGCAGTGTTTGAAGAATGTGAATAAAAAGCAAGTCATTGGCTGTGCGTTGTAAGCAGTCATTCTACACATTCAGCAAATTTGAAACTGCAAAGGTTAACACTGCCAAACCATAGAAAGGTTTCATAACCCTGGCTAAAAGTTGAACCTTGTTACTAAATCACAAGTGTAAAATGTTTCCTTACCTGCCATCATAAGCGGTGTTTAACATGGCAATAACCCAGGGTTATGAATGTGTATTCATGTGAGGACAGAAGTCTGCTTAAATTATGGGTTCCAAATGTCACTAAAAGCCAGAAATCACCTACACTGTGGAGAACGGCAATTTCTGCGTGTTTATCTAAGAGAAATAACACAGAACACCAATACTAACATAAATAAAGATGTTTTATTAACGTTCAGCGTGGCTGCTCTGCCAAAAAGAGCATTCAAAACTCACACAAGACAGAAAACAACACCGAAAGCCGGTAGCTAGAGTATATTCTTTGTTTTCATTTTGTTTTGTTCTAATGAGTTTGAATGTGCATATGTGTGTGTTTGTAGTGAGAATAGCACACAAACTCACACAGAACACGCTGAATGTTCTAGGGCTTGCATACATGCCCTGTTTGCCAAGTGCCACCCCTCACCCCTCCTTTTCCAACTTCTCTCATTGTGAATCTGTCTAATGGTGCACCTAGGGACTGGAGTGTCCCTCCTGAGAAAAGCACATTGTGTGCAAGAGGGTGACTGCGTGTCAGACAGCACATGAGACCTCCTATTCATGTATTCCTTTAAATGTAATTAACTCCTCCCCCTCAGTCTCACCAATTACAAACTGACACAGGCCCTCGACTCAACATGGAGATGGAACGGAGAATGAAAAAAGGAATTGAGCATGGCAAGAAAGCACGATTGAATACGCATTTGATTTATTTGATTAGAAAAGAAAGCACCACCTTCATTAAAAGCTAAGGATTTTTTTCTGATGAACACTGCTTTTTGACTTCTGATACTAAACATTACGAGCCAATATAGTTTTATTGTCAATAAATCTACCCAAACCTATACACAAAGTCGGCAACAGGACTGAAAAGTGCTTAACTTTCTCACTGCTTCATTCTAGCAGTGTGCGGGTTTGGCTATGAAATGGGCACCACTGGTGTAAAAATTCTCATAACATTAAAACTATATAATCACTGTAAATATGAGAAGTGTTTTTTTTTTTCTTCTCTGACTTTTACAGTGCATTGAGGGACTTTTCAAGAAGGGAATATTTCAGTATATTAATGGCAGACTACTGAACTAGGGAGCTTACACCATTATTGGATGCTTTTAAATCTAATTCAAAGACTTATTTTACTCCCTTGCCTTTGAGTGACGCATGCATGTTATTTTATATCTGTATTTCAGTTAATACATATATATGTGTATATATTTGTTTTCCTTTTCTTATATTTTTAATAAAAAAAATTCTTTTATTAAATATTTTATATTATTGCAAAGCACTTAGATCAGCTACGGTTGTGTAAAATTGTGCTTTAAAAATAAAGTCTGAGAAAGTTTCCCCCCCAAAAATAAATTATGTAATCTTTCACTAACCCTGTATAACTTTCATTCTTTTGTACAATGCAAATAAATATATATTTTTATCTATGTTATGTAATGCAAACCATTCCAATATATATTTTTTTACTGATAATTTGTGCACAGAAACAGTGACAAAATACGTTTAATGAAAAAAGTTTTCTGGCTGTTTTTATGTTTTATTAATAACTGGACTGACATTTTCAATTTACTATAACCTTCTATGTGAAGCTGCTTTGACACAATCTACATTGTAAAAGCGCTATACAAATAAAGGTGAATTTAATTGAATTGTTTTTATGCATTTTGTATTTTAATAAGAGTTATACAGTAATTAGAATTTAACAATGATTATTAAAGTTTTTCCCTTTTGTATTACTTTCTATACATGTTTATGTGAAAAATTGAAGAGTAACAACGAGACCATAAAACTTCATGTTTAATAAATTTGGCATAGAATTAGTGAACTGACACTAGCACCAAGTAATAGGCAGCATCCTCAAAGAAGACCTCTAAGTTTGATGTCCGTGTGTGTGTGTTTCCTAACTCTCAAAGACACAGATCAGTGTGTGTGTGTGTGTGTGTGCATATGCATAGCTGGATGGCACAAGTCGGTGCAGCACAATGGTGTTACTAAAGCCGCCTTATCTTGGCACAATCAGATTAGAGAGGGATTGAAGCGTTGCTAAGCACTGCAGCACACAAGCAGCAAGGATCAAGATGATTTGATTAATATTCCTGATCGTATTATCCTTTAAGCAGCATAAATTGTTTTGTTCTTATTTATTTATTTTCTCTTTTTAACTCACCGAAGCTGATTTCCAAGATTGCCTTCCCTTTATCTATGATTGTCTCCTTGCAACTTTCTGCCGATATATGATCTGCCTGCGAGGTCACAGACCACACCGCATCATTTCCTGCTGCCACCAGACGGGGGTGCCCTGCTGCATGTATATAGAGATGCACACATACACACACACAAACACACACTTACAAGGTCACTCGCTCACATCCACACTATTCTCAACATGCAAATCAGCTGAGAAAGAGAGACAGAGAGAGAGAGCGAGGGAAAGGAGGATAGAAGGAGAGACTGACAGAGAGAGAAGGTGGAGCGGGACAGGGTGGGGGTCTGGAAACAGGTCAAGCTAATCATGCATATAATTGCATTTTGACATTGGGGGCTACTGGGACCAGACCTTTGAAGATCAGGTTATCCTGGAAGCACTTAAGTGATTAACAAATGAAAACGCTGCTCTAAACTTAATTAGGTACGATATTGGGCCGTGCTGGGCAGGGGGCTTGGGGAGAGTAGCGTTTCCCCCCTTCATGGACACTCAGCACCCCGTGTAAAATGAAATCAAATGGCACATTTTACACTGCCGTTCCCCCGTGAGTTAAAATATCTCACCCACAGCTGAGACCACAGTCACTCTGTCATTTACTTGTCCCAGCAACACCGACACGAGTTTAAACCAGCAAGACATGATGCCACACATGGAATTTTACAACCGTCTTTCCCACCGGGGTCCCGAGCCTCATGGCGCTCAGATAAAGCTACTGTTGACATTGACTGCCATGCTCAAGTTTAGTTTTAAATCCATGAAATTGGTCCCACTTGTATTGGGATTCTAATTAAGATCATTCTAGTCTTTAAATGGTAAGACAATAAAGAGTTTCACACAGCTCTTCGTGATGACAAAAAATAAACAGATAAACAATTCTCTGCATAATCAAAATGTTGTTCATTACACCTCAGTACAATTTGTGTGCCATGGAGAAATTCTTGCTGCTGTTTTGACAGCATGGGCCCCCAATTTGTTTACCCATTTGTAATCATACACATTTATTGTAGTATTGCTATTTAATATTATTATTTATTTTCCCTTTTTACGGTTTATGTTTTTCTTTAAATATTTCCACAGACCCACAGCACTCCCTAGGGGTCCCCAGACCCCGTGTAGAAAAGTCCTGTATCAGATGACAATAGGGTTTTGAGCTATTAACACCTTGTTGTGTAAATGAACCAAACACACAAATTAATTAATTAATTAATTAATTAATTTATATATATATTTTTTTTACTTTGTATGTGTGTTTATCTTTGTATGCGTGTTTAGGAGCCTGAAAATGGGTCATGCACTGTTTCTCATATTCCCACATAGCCTATATTCAATAATAATGTGATAACGAACATGTACAACATTGATATCGTGGTCACTTCAAAATACTGTGAATAATTATTTAGCATTTCAACTTTTAGAGTGCTTTTTAAGACTATTCGCATAGAATTTGCAGCGGGGTTTATAACAGTGCTAAATGCTTAAGGACTTAATTGGTTATATTGATAGTTTAACATTTTCATAAGTTGATTTGGGCTAATGCAATGCTGAAATAATGAGTGAACACTTTGCTTTTGCGCTATTTCAGTGCAGAGTTTTGTATATAAGAAAAGAATATGCGGACTTAAGGTTTGAGAGTATAGAAGCTATAAACGTTACACAATTTTTTATTTACTTTTAGATTATAATGCAAATCAAGTTAGAAGCACTTGTTTGGTGTACAAAGCTACAGCAGGTTTCATATAATACATCCACTAAATTAAAATATTACTTTTCAAAATGTATAGTGCATAAGCCATCTAATAATGTGCATATTATTCAGTAATATTACTGAGATTAATAAAAAAAATATATATATATATATATATATATTTAAATTAGTAAATAAATTGATTGAACGAAGGGGTCAACAAATCAGCCGATATCTGTGGAGGTTTCTGCAGATTTCGCGTGGGCCTACCTATTACGCTCTTAATTTGGTTGAGACATTTGTTTACTCTATACAATAAAGCAACGCGCAAGTATTGTTTGGTCATTGTACTTGTTATATTAACTGTTTTGCAGCTTATCAATATCGTGACAATACTTTTAATGACTAAAGTGACTAAAAACAGCAAATAATAACAAAATCAACAAGAACAAGACAATTTGATACCATCATAAGCCTATTCCCACATTACAATACATGATCAGTAAACAGGTAAAGTATGTAAAAGCACTGTACTCACCACCAAATCAACAGCGGGCGACTACAGAACAACCATTGGCCTGGCATGTATATACAGTATATTTATTTTTATTGTATCATGAACAGGGATAGTTTTGACAGCATTATGTATGCATATGTATGCAAAACCTTTTTAAAAACAAGAAAAAAGCTCATTGCTATTTACTTTCAATATTCATATGCAAATAAATAAAATAAAATAAAATAAAATAAAATAAAAAGCCACATTGTAACATGATTGTAATCAAAACATAATAATGACCAAAAAAATACAAATAAAAATCATGGCACTAATACCATGATAATAGCTCTCTATCACTCCACAAAAAACACACAAGGTTTACTGTCTATAGTACACAAGCGCAGAGAAGCATACACACACACACACAAACCAAACATCCAGGTACATCCTGTTATCTCTGAAAGTTGCCCTCTGAACACGGTTAGCTACTTTTGCACTTTACTAATTCATGGCGCCGTCTCCCTCAGCTCCAAGCCCTTCGCTCCCTTGCCTACGCTTCCCTTTAGAATAGCTGGCAACACACACACACCAAATACACTGTTACACACACAAACACGCATGATTCCTGGGCCCTGGCGTGGAGGAGTTTGTCTCATGGCTAGAGCGTTTGTTTAATCTCGGCCCCGGCTCTAAATAATTGATTCCTCAGTGAGTCTGGCTGTGAAGCCCACTCTGACCGGCGTGCTCTATGACCACCCTCTAATTTATTATTTAATCTTTTGTATGGCCAGTGGTCCTTTAAAGTGAGGGAAGGAGATGGACAGAAAAAAAGGGAAGAAAAACATGAATACTAGGCTTTCGTTTTCAGCTTGTTTTATCTTTGACGATGCACATTGATTTGACTTCTCTGAACAGAGGGAAGTGTTGTAAAATACACCTGAAACACAGGAAGAAATGCTGAAACACACGCAGAAATGCTGCTACTGGAGAACATCTGAGGAGCAAATATCAATTATGCTGATTGAAAACATTCTTTATTTGTGAGGTTAGTAGCTACTTTAGGACAACTGTGATTACTTGTAATTACTGTAATTCTATGAAGTATTGGTTTCAAGGAATTTAAATGACATCATGTGTTAATTACATTCAGGAGAATTAAATTAAATTAAATTAAATTAAATTAAATTAAATTAAATTAAATTAAATTAAATTAAATTAAATTAAATTAAATTAAATTAAATTAAATT
>CAIGQQ010039163.1:6284075-6312077 GCA_903798035.1 Danio albolineatus
AGACACATTTAGCCATACTCCACAAGTCAACCTCAAACACACATACACACATGCCTTCACAGAATATTTCCCCTTTAATCTTTAAGACCACAGTTGGGAGACGAAGGCTGGTATTGGTCAGCGCTCTTTCCTTCTCTTTCCCTCCATCTCTCCTTCTGAGTTAGGACAGATCAAAGGGGCCGTTGTGGTCTCGTCTGTTTTTAAAATGGCATGTCGTCAGAGAAAGGAAGGAAAACCCCTGACTCTGCTAGCCGCTTGTCCACAGCAAACTTTCCAGCAAACAAAATGGAGACTGCTAAACTCCAAAGAGCGCTAGCGAGCCACGGCTTACTCTCCAGCCTAAATGAAGCAAGAAGCGGGCAGCCGGCAACTCTAAGGATGAATCAGAATTTCTCATTGCATGGGTATACACTCTAAAAATGAATTATTGAACGGCTATCATACCCCCATAGTATAAAAACAAACACAAGGGGAAGAGGTGGAAAGAGAAGAGAGAGCAAGATGAATACTGATGCTTGGGCCGAGCATTAGACCCAGATGAATTAGACATTTTATATAGAGAGAGTGATAAAGGAAGAAGAAAGGAGAGCGAGATCGAGAGGCAGCAAAATAAAAATAGAGAAAGAAATCCACATTCAAAGTCCAAGTGAAAAAACGATGCTACCTTTTAACCTCTGACAGGGCAGCCCACATCAGGAAGCAGTTCACTCTGCTCCGAACATTTCCCTACACGGACATACACAGATATCTGTCCACCCTGACCTATAGGGTGAACAGGATGAATCAAACACTGTCAAATACAGTTCCACAGACACTGACATTGGCTCCTGGCCAACTCCAAACATCTGTGTTTTTTTGTTCTTTCTTGCCATGCTTTTAAATAGGTTGAATTCCACGTGATCAGTACCTGAGCTACATCAGAAAAATATGAAGCCACTCAACCGGAGTGCTGGAACAATAAACCTTTAAAATCTGTTTTTCAGAATATCGGACTATTTCATGTTCAAAAATGTCAATTTCAAACACTTGCTATTCTGAGTGCATCTGCATATTTATTCTACAATATGCAAGTGTGTTACACACACACACACACACACAAGCACAAAAAAAACTTTTTTTTTCTTCAATGCTTTGCTTTTTTATCCTTATGCATATGTATATGTGCATGTGAATGTTGTGGTTGTTGCCACAAAAGTGCTCTGTCTTCAAGTAGAACAGAACTCTGTACTCTCTGTAACTCAGGTAGGTCTGTACTCAAATAATCATATAGAAAGCATTAGAACCCAGTTGCCTGACAAAAATCTGGTATATGCAATATTAAGATACATTAATATATTAACAGTTTTCCGCACTGAATGTTTTACTCAAATCTAAAAATAACTGATTAATAATTAGATAGCCATGGCCAAAAAGCAATAACTTCCTTCTCAGCTATGAATTAAAGCTATTTATTACAATATATGAATCAGAAAACGGTTACTGTTTTTAAAATGTTCATACATTCTCAAAACAATATTTAATTAGTTCATATTTAAATTAAATCAATACGTAGCTAATAATAATGGTATATCGTAAAGTTAGATTGCATGTGTATTAGAGCCAACTGAGTATCATTTAATTGCTATAGCTTACCTGAATATTGTTTCTGACCACATTCATTCCACACTCTACCCATCTTTTGAAGACTATTTCTAACAGTATAATGCAAGCTTAAATCATGTCAAGCTAGATTCTTGAACATGACAGCAAGTTCACTATACTCACCAGATCTCATAACAGAGCAACTTTGAGATGTGGTAGAATGGGAGATTCTGCAGGCATCAAATCTACAGTTCTGCACAATACTATCATGTCAATACGGAGCAAAATGTCTGAGGAATGTTTTTAGCACCTTGCTGAATCTGTGCCAAAAAAGAAGAAGGCAGTTCTGAAGACAAAAAGGCATTCCAAACCAGTACTAGCAAGGTGTACCTAATAAAGTGCTCAGCGAGCACATGTATTTATTACATTACTCAACCAGATGATTAACCAGAAGATTTACTTGAAATAACTGTCAAAGTGATGCATTTTGCGGATCTGCCATGGCTGTCTATCATAAAGTGAGTGTGCCAGCCAGTACAGATGCCCTCACAGCCTGCATCTCTTTGGCCTGTGCCTTCTTTTAACACCGATCCCTGCATGATTTATAGCCAGACAAGCCTCCAGAAGCAGTATTTTGGCACAATGTCCGAACATAATGTGTTCTAGGCAAAGACTGGGACGAGTGAGGAGAGGGAAGGAGAGTGTAATCCCTCTGCCAACCACAAGGGGGTGTGTGTACGAGTCTGCCAGAGCATCAGACCGAGATCACACACACAAAAACAGAGACAAATTCTCTGATTTCTTTGAGAATCGTGATACTGTCTTTCCCCCCATTTTCACTTTTATACTTTCCCTGCACTTATTTTTTGATTGGTCTTCTCTCCAGATTAAATCCACAGATTGAGGGTCACACAACAGGGCAGAAAACACTACAGCAGTAAAACATTTCCACAGGCCCACCCGAATTAAGTTCCAACATCCTAACGCATCACACATGATCATATCCCCATAAACAGGGGCACTCTGTGTTACTGAGCCAGACAGGAGAGAGACTTTTGACAACATCAAACCTGTGGGAACACAGCCAGAGAGATCTAACCTCCATCTGTTCAACAGGCCTCTTCTTTCTTTCCTTCCTTTCTTTCCTTCTTTCTTTCCTTCTCTGACTGCGTCTGACTGACAGGCCTCTGGTCTTGGAGAAGCAGCTGAAAGTATAAAGGGAATCCGTTTTTGATCATGCTGATTCTCTCCGGTGAAACTCTAGAAGGGCCTGACAAAAGCAAACTCAATAAAAACAAAGGAGAACGATACCGCAGTAACTCACGAGCACAGAGAACACTCAACTATTTTATGTTGTGGCGGAACATTCAACCTTGGCTCAAGTTCAAGCTTGTTCTTCAAACTGAGTCTGAAGTGATCATCTGAAACAAGTCAAAACAAGAATTCATAATTCAGACATTTCTTGCAGTATTTTTCGACTTCCTCCTTTGTACATGGCGCTCAAAGACATCAATATTGTCCATAAGTCATATTTCAAGCTCGACTCAGAGGAGCGTTAAAGTGTCTTAGATCAGGGATGTATATTTTGTTTGGCCTGGGGTAACAACAATAATCGGTAAACTTTTGAATTCTAAATGTAATAAAAAGACTTGAATTACGGTCGGATTGAATTATGTCTGATAGACAGCCCTTTATTTGTGCGCCAGAGAAAATGACAGTCATTTATGGGCTCTCAGAAGACTACAGTTTTGAACATCAAGACCAAACACTGACTTTTACACTTTTACTTCAACACATAAAATCCTACAGCGCTAAGCAGAAGAGATGGAAGTATCCAGAAAAGGCCAAAGGCAAAATTCAGGCACATAAGCAGGCAAACGAGTCGGCCTCACATTCACAACCTCACTGGGACCAACTCTTTCTCTTTCTTGCAGACTACAAGGGCCCAGAACAGGAAGATGAGCTGTCCGAAAGGTCAAACAAAATTTACCCTTCAGCTGGCAGATGTAGATTTAAATAGAAGTCAGCCATGAAAAGAGGAAATGAATTCCAGTATGTGGAAAAAACACAATAAACCCCTCATTCCTGTTAAAATATCATTGTTAAAATGTAAAAACAGAGCAATCAGCAGTTCAGCAATTTAATCATAGAGCATCTCTTGTGAAAATCAGATATTCGTTGTCCCAAATGACACTGTTGAGTCAGCCCTTACGGTCTTCATCCAAGTCTAGACTTTGATGATGTAATTTCACGCAGACTGTATGGTAGTAGTCGCTGTAAAGAGGGCAAAAGTGTTGATTGTGCATCTTGGGCATTGAAAAGAAGCTCAAGAGTGAATAATTCTGAATCATAAAATGAAGAGAAGGGAAGACATGATCTATGGCGTAGTCCCAAATGGCAAGTGAACCTGCAGCCTTGTTGTGTTGTGACAAGTGCATTATGTCTTGTCTACTAGACCAGTGGTCCTCAAACTTTTTTCACCAAGTACCACCTCAGAAAATAATAGTCTCTCCAAGTACCACCATAATGACCAGTATTGAAATACAGTAGCATAGTAGGCGTAATTAAGCAGCTACAGCACTGCACATTTTAAAACATGGCAGATTAATTCTTCTTATTATGAATATTTATTACTATTATTATTATTATTTCTTAGCCACTTTAAACATTCTAAATAGTTTGAACAAAGTAATTAGAAATTAGATCTGCTTACTGCGCATTAAAGTAGACTTTGTGCGTCAGAAAAAGCAAGTGATTAAACTATCCCTGTCAACATTGGGATATAAAAATATGGGATTTGTCCTCAACAACCGTTACAAAAACAAGGAGGAAAATAGCTTCAAATGAAAGAATACACAACAAACATAAGAAAATAAATATAAGGTTTAGTCTATTAAAATCACTGATCACATCAGTGTTATCGTACGCATCAAAAGGTTAAAAAAAATTGTGTTCATTTTTTTACTTTTAATATTCAGCGACTCCTCCACGTAGCACTAAAAGTAAGCCTGCGTACCACTACTGGTACACGTACCACAGTTTGAGAACCACTGTACTAGACATTAGTCATAAATGGAAGTTAAACTGCACAGATCATTGGCCCTACAAGACTGAACCAGAATCTAAAAAAACATGTGCTGTGAGGACTTTGTGGACACATAAGCAAAGTCTGTCAGTCCACATTCATTAGGCCATAGATCAGCTCTTGAAGCGGGCATATAGTCTAAAAAAAAGAGAAAAATAAAATATAAATCACTGCTCTGTTTTCAGCTCTTTTAAATGAACATAATCAGTGACCATTTTTTATAAACATTAGTACATGCTCCAAAAAATAAACGATTATATTATAAAAAATATAAAATATAAATAAAAATATAAAAATATAAAAACATATTTTTCAAACTTAATATATATATTAAGTTTGAAAAATGAACAAAGTGTTCTTTAGATAGCCTACAGTATATGACATCTAAACTGTATATCTACGGTATATTGTATATATTCATGCTCAAGCTTCCTAGTTGTCTTATTTGATGACTCTTGCTCTCCTTGCAAGTCATCCGAAAATATTCCACCCTTTCTAACCTCTGTCCATCAGCTGCACCGCAATAAGCATGGCTGATTCAGGTGTTTTGAAAGCTGTCAATATAAAAAAACTGCTATTTGAGGAAGGCTGTAAAAAGCACTGATTTTCTGACAAAAAAGAAAGGCTATGAGAGGAATAGAGGGACCTAGCTGTCTCCCAGAGTGCATCACTCTAAACTGAGAATTGAGGGTTATGGTCTCAAATTCTCCCTCCAGAGAGGCCGCTCTGAGATTTGGGATCCAAACCCGCTCAACATCAGACATGCTGCAGAAACAGACTGACTCATCTGTGCCTGCCTTTCCAGCCTGTGCTGCACAACACTACACTCTCATGAGAGGATCAAGGAACAAAAGTAAAGCATTATGGATATTGATTGCCCACGTATTCCATTTTCAGCTCCCAGGACACTAAACTGTGAAAATGAGTTAAAATACTTTCTCTCAAATATCTTCATAGTGCCCCCTGCAGCCATTAGCATCTTGCCTGACATTTTACGGTAATTGCTTTCACACTTCTCAGTATAACATTTGCAAAGTATTTTAGTAATGTCACAGGCTGTTAAATTGTTCAATTCAAAAAAACTATATCTAATTTGCACAAGTAACTGATGGAAACACACAAAAATGAGAATTCTGTCATCCTTTGCTGTTAGTAGCGACCCAGGCTCATAAAACATGACATGCATTCAGTGACTGTTCTGTTTCAGTTTTAAAGTTAAACGTCCAATAAAGAAGTGTTTTTTTTTTCTTTTGCTGTTAATAGATAAACATGACATTGTTAATGTTTCATAATGTTGGATAATGCATGTATCGCCTCAGTTTTAATACAGAACGTTTGTTGAGTAGTGTTTAAGAGGTGAAAAGCTAATGCTTAATCACATTTAAAAAAGCATAAACTAACACTAAACCTTACACCATACTGTACAGAGTTAAAGAAAAAAAATATTTACAAATGTTTTTACTAGCTTAACTAATTTGCTGAACTGTGTTTTGGGCCTACACGATTATCAATTTTAAACCGAAATCACTATTTGAAAAGGTGCGATATTCAATTCACAAAAGCTGCGATTATTCCGATTATTACTATGGTGAGGGAGGCGAGCGCGAGTAATTAAAACAATCCATCTAACGTTACTTAAAAAGCAGATAACTGTTGCGACATAACCCACAAGCCCCTATTTCACTAAAATTCTTTAAGGACTCGCTTGTCAATGCTTAAAAAGCAATATTATATTTACCTTTATTTATTTGCTATAAATGCTCATGTTGTTCTGTGCATGCACTTGAGTTTTGTTTGATACGTTCAAACAGTGTTTACTTTGAGCAGGTAAAATTAAGTTCATATATCTGACTGCTTGTATCACTGGACAAAATTGTATTACCAATAATATATAAATGTAAATATATATAAAATTATACATTTTAATAGAAAAATTATTGTGCTGTGAAGTAAAATCTAAAATTGTGCATGGAAAGCATTTTCAATGAATGTCATGAAATCAATATGAAAAACGTAACAGTCTAAATGTAAAGGTTTTATATATCTATCTAGATTTTATATATAATTTATTTAGTTCAATTTAAAATACTGTAGTTATTTTTTGTAATTTGTCATGACAACTAACAACTAACAACAAAGAAAAAAATGTCTTTATATAAACAGAAGCATAGTGTAGCGTACAACACGATTATGCTTAGTCTTACTTTGGTGCTGTTAAAAGCACCACATCAAACCTGGAGCTCTTTTATGAAATTATTGCAAATCATTGTTGCAAATCACAATTTTGATCAGGTAAATCGCAATTAGATTTGTTTTCTCCAAATCATGCAGCCCTACTTTGTTTAGCGTGACTTAAATCTTCACATTATGAGAGCAACTTTGCACCAGTTGAGCTTCATGTTTACAACACTGGAAGAAAGATATATAGAGATATGTAACACAAAGATTAAAGTGTGTTCATTTACAAATCATCCAATTTGTTAAGTGTGTTGGTAATGATATAAATGTTAAAGTTGCTGTAGTTTTATGGCTTCTAGTGCTCAAAACTGCCGCAAATTGTATGTCTATTTTTGGAGTTATACATGAATATTGGAAAAGACTAATTTATTCATTCAGCTTTTTTTCGGCTTAGTGCCTTTATTAATCTGGTGTCGCCACAGTGGAATGAACCGGTAACTTATACAGCATATGTTTTAAGCAGCGGATGTCCTTCCAGCTGCAACCCATCTCTGGGAAACACCCAGACACACTCATTCACACTCATACACTATGGACAATTTAGCCTTCCCAATTCACCTTCTGTATACCATGTTTTTGGACTTGTGGGGAAAACTGGAGCACCCGAAGGAGACCCATGCAACCACAAGGAGAACATGCAAACTCCAAATACCAACTGACCCACAAGAAGGCCAACTGATCGAACCAGCAACCTTCTTGCTGTGAGGCAAATGTGCAACCCACTACGCCACTGTGGTGCCCCAAATTTATTATATTTTTTCAGTGATTGAGAGACATTGATTGAAGTATCTTTGAAGTGTTCCACAGAGTGAGAACAAAAAAAGAATATTTATTTAGGTTTCGACTAACAAGAAGATATAGCTCTTGGCTAAACCACTCCCTTAACAGCACAATGGGTTTAATACTGGATAAAATATAACAAAATGCCATTTTCACTTAAGTCACTTGGCGAGAAGTACAATCACTTATGTCCTATGACAGCTTTATTGTTTACTTCTGTTTGTTTGTATCTGATAACGAAGGGAAAAGATATATCACACACACACACACACGCGCGCTATAGCCAACAATGATTTACTACTTCTGTGAACGCTGTGCAGCTGAACAAACATGTCAACAAAATGTGTCCATTAAGGCCTTAATAAAAAGTGACAGCGTTACGGGCCAAACAGTAGCAATAAACAGCCTTGCAGCCGCTAACAGCCTCAGCAAAAATACGGTAAACAAAGACAGAGCTGCACCTCTAGGGTAACATCTGAGCATCCCTGGTGTCCTGTCATGAAGACTTGAGCACCGGTCTGCACCGCACTGAGTCTCCATAAGGGCTCTCCAGAGGCTCAAACTGACCCGAAGCACTAAATTAGACAGAAACCTCTAGCAAGCTAATGAAGATCCATCCGGTGCAACTTAAAAACAACCTGTTCTGCTCCCTAATAACAAACAGCAAAATAAATGACAGGATGGATGCACTGCTAAAAACAAGACAGTATCTATAAAGACAAACTTTAAGACTTGTCTCACAAACGTACTTCCATACTTAAATATATCTTAAATCTCAGAGAAATCTATATATAATTCTGATGAAAAAGCCACCTAAAACATCGATATTAGAAGTAGAAATGTACTCTTTCCCTCAGTGATCTGCATCACTTCCTTTTAATTGAAAACCATCCCATTGGTTTTGCATTATTCTGTCATTCCCAGAGGAAAACTAATTGAAAATAAATTTGCAGCAAATTGGAAACAGACAAATGCTCCTTAAAAACAAGAGAACAAACAGATTAAATATATAAACATACAACAACAAAAACACAGATGACAAACACACACATGCGTGCGCGCATTCAGACAGTAATGGTACTTAAACCGAGGGCAGAGGGGAATCCCGCAGGCTTCACTAGGTGTTTGGCAGTGAGGGAGGGTTTTAGATAAATGACGCTGCCCAGGAGCAGCGCCCTGGGACATGGCCCCAGCCTGCCCCCCTGCCTTTGCCTGGCTAAATGGGCCGTTTCTGGGATGCCGGGGGCACAAGCATATGCCACTAAATCCCTGGTGAGGTCTAGCAGAGAGTAAACAGAGACTCTGCTAATGGAAGACTGCCTGCTTCTGACCTTCAACTGATCTCTCTCTCACTCTTCTCCTCACTATTCTCTCTTGTTCTGCTTCTCACTCAAAAATCATTCTCTGTCATTATTTCTAAGTCTTCATTCAAACATCTTTTTTTATTATTATTTCTTCTTGCATAGTTGCTTAATAAGCATTCATGCTAAAGTGGAATTTGGCCTACCAACAATATATACTAAGCCCCTTTCACACAGTAATCCCAGGAAATTACCATAAAATCACTAGAATTATTTTTCTGGTAATTACACAAACGTGCTGGCAACAACATTCAGCCTTTTTAATGATAGGTTTAAAACAGATTTAAAATACTGGTATATGTAAACGTAACACTCTTTTCTTCATCTACCGGGATGAGAATCTTGTCAGTGTAAAGGGATCAATAGTTCATTCTAAAATAAAAAACTTACTACCCATAAGTGTTTTTATTTATTTTTGAACACAAAAGAGAATATTATGAAGAATGCTGGAAACTGGTAGATAAAGCTATATTAAAAAAAAACGACTATGGATTTCGGTGGTTACCCATTTCCAACATACTTCAAAATATATTCTATAGTGTTTACGAGAAGAGAGAAACCCAAGCAAGTTTGGAACAAGTAGAAATTATAAGAAAAGTTTTCATAGTTCATAGCATTTTACTCTTCAGAGACCAGACTTGTAACTAATACTGTACGTACCTATAGGTCCTGTAACTGACTTCTAAAAGCTACCAACTATTAAAAACCCTTTAGAGACCATATTAAATTTTCAATGGATAAAAATGAGGCTGCGAGTAAAACACTACATCTGTTACTATATAAAAGCCATACATCACATCATTTTCACCATTCATAACATTAATTGAAGAGCTTTGGTCTATTGAATGTTTTTTTCTATTGAATGCTGCATCTACTCTATAATCAGTATTTTGTTAAACAACAATACCATCCATTGAATGCACTTCTATACCACACAGCCTCATTTACCTGCCTGTTAAAAATTAAAGATGGTGCTACACTTCAAGTACACAACTGCATAGTACACACTTCTTCAAGTACACACTGTAAAATACACAATTCCTCAAGCAACTGCAGAGCCCCAATGCGAAATGGAAAAGCAGCCAGACTTTTGTCAACCTTTGCTGACCTTCTACACGATGATAGTGGTTATTCTGCACATTGTTCACACATTGCATCATTTTATTGCATCAAAGTAACAACTTCCCATACCTGGAAACTGCCAGAACTCACTCACCTGCGTCTTCACATGGTACAAACCTGTTCACACATGATCTCTTGAGACTACACTCTTAAAAAGGTTCCAATGGGGTGTTTTAGATCCCTAATGAACCTTTCAAAGAATAGTGTGAAGAACATTTTCATAGTTTAACAACTTTTTCCCCTTTATACAGAACATTCTGAGATGATAGAGGTCTTCACAGAACCAACAAAGTGAACAAGTAAACTTTAAATTGAAAAAGTAAAAGCCTACACAGCACTGTATGTGTGAAAGAGGCTAATGTTAGACGTTCAGTGAAAGCACATGCATAAAAACACACACTAGAAGACAAAGAAGAAAAATAAATATGTGCATTTATAAATCCAGACACGTTCCGACAGGGCAACTCCAACGTGTGGCTGTACAATCATAAACTGGAAGCATTTAATGGTGCACACCCAACACTAATGTGCAGCTTGAACTAAATGAGATGTCTGAGAGCAGAAATAGACCTCGTCTTGATGTTGATGCTGTCAAGACAACCCACAACATTCTTAGCTTCTGTTTTTTAATTCTCTGCAGAGGAATAACCATATTTATTTCACTGACCACACACACACACAAACACACACACACATACACACACATACACACACACACACACACAAACGGCCATTGCTTCATGCTGCCACTGTTGTTGACTATGTGAAAGTTGTTTTCTTTTTAAAACTGACACGATGAGATAAAGCTGTCATAACTGTATCTGCTAGTCACTGTATCACATTGTCCTAGGCCAATTCAGTTATTCCATCACATTTATCTCCATTTTACAAGCCTATAATAAGACTTTCTATCACTTCAGAGTGGGCATATGTTTCATACAAGGGTAAATAATGGGGATTATGGGGAAATTGAGTCCTGACCTACTTCTGCCCTGATAGTGTGCTAGTAGATAAGAGAGACTGAAACAGAAATGACAGCCTGATGTGTCATGGTGAAAGTGAGTGAGCTAAATCAGAGTATTAGAGGCCTCGGGCTACTCAGATGAATCAGTGCTTTCCAAAAGCCTTCTAAACGCAGAGCGGAGCAGAAAAAAAAACGAATCACTTTATACTGATAGATGTGTCTATACAATGGGCATTGTGATGGCAAATGAGTTGCTGTAAGATCATGCTGTGTCTAATAATGTAGGAAGTGTCATTGCAGATGCGTGTGTGTGTTGTGTTTGAGTTATCTGCTGTGGACAGGGACTTCACTTTATGTATTGTTTATGTCATGTAAAAAAATATGCAGACAAGTACAGTATAGCGTTTGCACATAACGAATGGGATCTATTAAGACACCTAAGTCGCATTTATGTAAAATTTAAAGGGATACAGTAGTTAATCCAAAAATCAAAAAATGACCTCATATGTTTTCTCTTATGTGGCTTTGTACCTTTAAAAATGATTTTCCTTCTTCTGTTGAGCACAAAAGTGGATGATTTGAAGAATGCTGGTTGCTGGCACCCATCAATTTTACATACAGTAGTAAGAAAAAAAATTACTATCCAAGTCAATAGGTGCTGGCTACCAGGATATTTCAAACTTTTGTGCTCAACAGAAAAAAGAATCTTGACTACGTTTCAAACAAGTGATGGGTGTGTAAATAATGACAGAATTTTCATTTTAGGGTGAACTATCCCTTTAAATGTCAATGTCATTAATAGATTATATTTTTGCTCATCTTTGTTTCCTTTGATTGTTTGTTAGTTTGTTTTTATGGGTTGTGTACATGTGTGTATATGAGTGTGTGTGCATGTGTGTGTGCGTGCATTAAAATTTACTATGAAAAAAATAAACAGGTGGAATCTTAATCAAAACAAATAATAATTCCATGATATTTGATCAAACAAAAGATATTTTCTTTTTCAGAACAAATTTGGCATAACTAAAAACTTTGTCTTTTTATTTTTAATATATTTAATATAACCCCTAATTCTGTTTTACATTTTTAATGTATTCGTTGGCTGTGCTATTGTACTTTTTTATAGGAATAAATGCATAAACCTAACTGAAGTTTTAAAGTGTCTTTTTAAATGAGTTTTTTTTGTCATATCATATAATATCCATTTTAATATAAATTAAATGAAATAAATGAAAATCCTTTTTGCAACATTTGTGCTATATTTCTTTAAAAGAAACTTTGAGAGATAATCTTTTATACATAAACATATACAGCTCAACTGCATGTTTTGGTGTCGCCCCACAAACAGAAGTATGCAGACGTGTGCTAATCTGCAACACAAAACAGACATTACACCGTAAAACCTTCTATTGTGTGAAGTAATTTTTCTCTGGCACAAAGCTACCCCTCGAACAATCTTTAGACAGTCCTGGGAGGGTATATGAGGTTTATTCAAAAGCTCATAAAACACAAGGGGGTCATATTTAATTGTAAGGGGGGAGAAGATGAGACCGGCCTAATTATCTTTATAGGTTGACAGTAATATTTCATGTAAGTTGGGTGAGGGCCCATGCCAGTGTGCCTGCCGGGTATGATTTGGAGAGATTTATGAGGAGCGGATTCGTGCCAGGTCATGTGCCCGTAGCCATTTCTGCTGTCTCCAGACTGACAGAGCTACTGTAACACAGATATTATTTATTCATTGTGTTGGAATGGCCAAATACAAGAGAGCAACGGTGACTAGAGAGCAGAAGCTAATGATTAATCTGATGCAGAAGCTTTGATACCTCAAGAGTCGCAACCTGGATGTGTTTCCTGCAAGAACAGAGAGCAAAGGATGGAGCTATGGAGAAGCCAGAGGAAGACAAGCTCTGATTTTTTTTTTCAAAGAACACTTGAAAGCTGTTCTGGGGTATTGAGCAGGTGGGCAGTGGGGCTGAGAGGAGGAGCACTGAGATCTACTCAAGATCGCTCTCAACTCAATGGAAAGACCCAAGGGCCTCTCCATTCGGCTTTCCGTTTCATTGCCGCTTTCTTTGGAGAGTCTATACTGAAGAGAAGGTGGAGCTGCTTTGCTGACCTCTATGAAAAAAATGTAATGCTTTATGATCAGTGTTTTTAACATTTGATGCACCTGCACAGATCCACAGACTGTAACCAAATCAGTCACAGTTGAAATGTGATTTCCTAAAAGTTTGTTCAATAAACACAGAATTGATGTTCCTAACAATATCAGGCCGTACCACTGTCTGACAATTTCAGATCAGCTTAAATACTGCTAATAAATTAGGTTTTCAATGTGTTTTATTTTAGACAGCCTATTCCACATATTCACATATTTTCATGTTCTTGTCCACATACTGTATATTGAGGACAAACAAAATCTTACTAAATGTTCATTTTTGAAGATATCAACCACTCAGGTTTTTTTTTCATTCCTCCTTTAGAAAAGTCTGTCCTGTGGAGAGGTCTGGGCTGCTTTATTAACATCAACAGAAAAATTTATGCACTATGAACTGTTTTTCAAAAAATAGTTTACCAAAAAATGAAAAGTTACTATTTACTCAGCCTACACTGAAAAAAAAAAAGATGATTCCTTGAATGTGCAAACTATGTTAATGTAAACAATGTATTTGGTCTGAATTTAAACAAACAAATTAAGTTACTGAACATTACTCAATGGATCTGTTCGTTTAAATTCAACACATATAAATTGCTTGCAACAAATTTGCAGACATATTTTTTTTCATTGTAGTGGTTTCAAACTTTTATGAGATTTCTTCTGTTGAAAACGAAAGATGATATTTTGAAGAAAGTTGACCCTTTGGTAAACACTGACATGCATAGTAGGAAATATAATATTAATATTTAATGCATTTGATGCACATTAAATACTCAAAAACAACTTAATTTGTAAACTAAAAAAAAATGCTTGTAATGTATTTTAACCAAATCAGCCAATGCGAAATGCGATTTAATGAAAGTTTGGTCAGCACAGCAAGTGGGTTTCTGATTATAGAGCAGTCTAAATGGACAGGATAACATTTTGGGTGCACTCAAATATTTGAGGATAGCGCTTTATAATAATTGATCAAAAAGCACCAACTCGCTGCAAAAATATGGGTCTCTGGAGAAAAGTTCAAAACAGTATCAATTATGGAGTAGAGCCTCGGAGGAGAGCAGCCAGTCCTGCATCGATACGCTTTTCAGTGCAAATCACCCGAGATTATCAGGATGAGTGGAGAGTATAACAGCAGTGGATAGTTTAATCTAGTCCTTTCTACACACACACATATACACACACACGGCCTGATCAGAGGAAGCACTGAGTGAGTGAAGATATTCATGTCACATTGCTTCAAAGAACACAGGAATCAAGTTCTTAACAATCTCAAGTTATGCTATTATCTTTATTAAATTACAAACCAATTTTTTTACTGCATAGCGATAAACACATAAGAGACATTGTATTTAAGAAAGCGGTGATGGTTTTATTTATTATGTAACCCTCTGGAGCTGTTTGGTTCAATCGGAAAAAAAGACGCAAACTAAATTTTATTTGAAATTTCATCTGATCATTGTTGATCACAGCTCATTGTTTGAGATATCAACTAGAAATATGATTTTTATTTGAACTTTTTTTGCCATACATTTTTAAGTTTTGGGCTTTTTTTGGGGTGCATTTTCCATTACAATGAACTTAATCTATAATTCTTTTAATTTTAGTCTTCCAACTTTATTTTTTTTTCCCACTTTTGCAATGCTCTGCCAAGTTCTTTAAAGAGAGTTTAAACTCACCATGTTTAGGTCAATGGTCTAAATGTGGTTTATAGGTCTAAAAAATCTATAAAGAAAATATGACTACTGCATTAACAGATATTAGTATTTTAAAATCTTTTAAAACTGCAAAACATTAAAATAACACTATTCTGGCTCACTGACTGACTGACTGAATGACTGACTGACTGACTGAATGAATGAATGAATGAATGAATGAATGAATTAATTAATTAATTAATTAATGAATTAATGTAATGATTGACAAACATCACCATTGGTTAAAATATTATTTCCTTAATATTTATTTTACTTGGCAATAGTATTATTATTTTTATTTCATTTCAGATTCAAGATATCAAAATTGCATTTAATAACAGCACATTGTTTGTATCATTTAAAAATCACACAGCGCCTCATTTATTTATGACTGGCATATGATCATACACACAAACTCTCTCTCTCTGACACACACCCACGCACTAACATGCCATATCAGCGACACTTTCCAGGTCTTTCTCCCTAGCAAAGCCCTCTGTTTTGACACAATCATTACAAATTGATTGCAAAATAGCTAACAATCATGATTAAATCATTAAATTCTTGTCTACGCTTCAGAGAACGCTAGCAAAATTAACTTCCCACCAACCTCATTTTTTCCTGAACACGAAATAATGATTTTCTGCCAGTCTAATTACAAAGCCAACATCTGATCAAGCCAGCATCCAGAGGGGATTATCACATGCTGCAGTATTAGAGCTCATTACCAGCTTGAGTGCAAAGTTATTACACATTGTAATTGGATGGTGAGATTTATATACAGATCTGGCCAGTTTCTGTAAGATTGTAATTACAGGCACCGTTGGTTAGCTACTTATCACTGTGCCGGGAGGAGAAGAGGAGAATCAGGGAGCGAGGGAGCGTTTCATTAACCCTTAACCCCACTGAGGGAAAACACTGTATCTAGCCTGCATCTGGACTAGCGACAAGAGCTACATACGCTCATCAAACAATTTTCATCCTCCCCTCCTCGTGCCTGCTGACCCCCCACCCGGTACAAAAAAGCAGCGGTTTAGCACGAGGCCTGAAGGGCTGATTGTGGAGTGTTTATTCAGATAGACTGCATTTTCCCCTTGACTGAGCTCCATTCTGTAATTAGCAGGAGTAACAGTGTGGAAAAAGTCTTCACCTGCTTAGAACTGCTTTATGGGGCGCAGCGCTTCCTCACTCTCTCCCTCTGTTTCAGTTTCCTCTTCTTCCTTCCCTTGCTCCTTTTTTATATCAGCGTTGTTCGACCATTCAGAACTGAATTGAATTTGAAGAAAAACAGACAGAGAATTATAAATTAAATTTGTGTGTGAGGAAGGAGGCTGAAAATTAATTCAATACTGTGAAAAATAGAACTGAACAAATCACACAACAATTGATAGAACAAAAAAATAAAATGACAGAACAATAGATAGATAGACTGACAGACAAATAAATAGAACGGTGGATAAATGGAACAACAGAAAGAATGATAGGATGGATGGATGGACGGACGGATTTATTTCAGTATATTGATGTACATCCAAAAGAATTTTAATATTTAATAGGGAGTGTGGATTTCTATTTGAACATTAGTTCCCTCGTGGCAAACAAATGATAGGAGGTGTGGTTAAGAAGCTGAAGTGGTCAAAATAATGTCAACAGAAAAGGGCCACCCCAGCAAACGTGGAAGCAAATGATCAGACTTTGATTGAAGATTACCAAAACAAACTGTTTTTTTAAGTGTATTAACTTGCACAAATGAATTGTTCACACAAAGAATAACAACGTGGGCATTTAAAATAAACAATGTAAATTTTGATTTCACACAAACTTTAACCCAGTGTTGGGCTTATCTATATATGACCCAACATTGAGTTAAAACAACAGTGTTTTAAACAGCAGTGTACTCCAAATAGATGAAGAGACAACTGCAATTCCAGCCATGTTATCCTGTCACATGTCATATCTCACCACAATTTGTAACTTTTGAGTTAGTGGGCAATTGAAATTTGAATGATCTCATTCACACATTTTAGTAGGATTTGAAATATAAATGAAATTTAAATAAATAGAATTTGCTACTTGGTAACACTTTATCTTGATGGTCCATTGAGTAATAGTGGACTGTCTACTTAATATCTGTTGATACGGACATTCAACAGACATTTAACTGACTATAAGAAACTTTGTAAGTACATGTCAACTTACACTAACCCAACCCTAACCCCAACCAAACAGTCTACTTATAATCTAATGAGAATTAGTTGCAATGTAACTTAAATTCAACAAACGGACCATAAAAATAAAGTGACAATACATTAAATAGTTAGCAAAAAATCAATCCGAGGCACTCGAAAGATGTGGAAAAATGTTTAAAAAGCCTTTATTCACATGGCTTATTCTTAAAACACCAACGCGTTTCGGCAGAGAGCTGCCTTCATCAGGGTAACGGTGATCAGGTGCGTCTCAAGTTTCTTTTGAGTGCTGCGGTCACCTGATTCATTCAGACATCTAAATAGTACTCGAATATTGTAATAAACAAAGCCAACTACAATCATTAATTCAGCACTGATAAGGAAGCACATATATATACTTACACAGGCATACAAATGCATATATTTGCAAAACTGCACAGAGGATGTCTGTTTAAGAGAATGCTTGTCTGAACTTGTAGCAGTGCTCATCTTTCCTCCTACACTCACAGGGCTTCATGGTTAAGCTAATTGTTACCAGCGAATAATATTACTGAAAAACAAATCCAGCACAGAATATGGTTTGTGGGCTTTGTTCAGGGAAAAACAGAACGAAAAGCATCAAACAAAATCCCATTTACTTTTCTCGCAACTCAGCAAGAAAAACAGCGAAAGCTAGTGAAAGAACATAGGACAGAAAAAGAAAACACACTCCATGAACATCTCATCAAGATAAAACACAGCCGCGTTTTCTTTTTATCCTGCGTGAAAAAAACAGGTCCCTATGAATCAATGCTGGCTTACATTTTATGAGACAAGGAGTTAACTTGTTCAATTATGCCACAGACAGCTCTATTCTTTTGTAACAAGTAATCTGGGTGGGGAAATCGATACTGACAGGCTGGTTGCATGCAGCCTAATTTCATATTACCAGCAGCCAATGGCGGCATGGCTCTGTGATAAAGCTGTGCTGAGTAGTTCATTATGGAGAAGGAGTGGAATCAATACATACTGCTGTGTCTGCCGTGCAGAAAGCCTCTAGATAAGGTTCATTCACTACAAGAGAGAGAGAGGGAGGATATGATTCAGGGCCAGTTCAGAGCTCTCAGAGTATTTACTGAAGCAGTCTGTTTGTTTGTGTGTATGTGTGTGTATCAGCAGGGAAGTTTCAGGTACTAGTTCACAGAAGACTAATATGAAATACAGTGTGAGAAATACAGGACTATGTTCACACTAGTGCGCATTCATTTTAAAATGCATAACTTTTTCTACAGTGTGGTAATTCCGCTTACTGCATTTCACACTACTCGAGAAACTTTTGCAAATACTGGTGATGCTGTTTTAGTTTGAAAACTCTTTTAGTGGACAGATTGATTAGTGGACAGATTGAAACAAAAACAAAGACTTTTGAGAGTTTTGAGTCTTCTTATCCTTCCCTGATCCATCAAGCCCTTTTTATATGACCATTACAATTTGTTGACAATTTACAATTTCCTCAAGTTTAAAGAGACCATGAGTACAGGTGCATCTTGTACGTATGTTTTCTTTTTCTCATGAGCTTAAAAAAAGAATAGTAAACATATTAGAGTCTTGAACATCTTTTTCGTGGGACCTAAAATGATTATTTTATTATTGTATTTTAAGCTGTTTCTGCATTATAATAAAAAAATGTGATCAAGCTAGAGCTGTACACAATACATTGCTATGTTTACATTGCATCCTGCAAACAAATATACATACAACATTTGGAAAAAGTTACACTGTTCAAATGGTTAGATGGATAGTCTTTGCCAGTTGCACCAACATGAAACTATGGGGTATTGAAACACAAGTGAAAAACAAAGCCTTGATTCTATAGAAATAAAATAATAATAAAAAAATAAAAAATAATAAAAAAAAACATGCAGATTGACACATTTGGTTCCTAAACTATTATGAAAACAATTGTTTTAAAACACTTTGCTAAAAAAGAGAGACATTCTTTTAGCTTTAAATAAACATGGCCTTGTGTTTATAAGCCTCATAGGCTACCTGGTGCCTATATTTGTTATAATAATTAAAATTATAATAATGTTATATTAGCTTATAGTTTGTATAATTTGTTATTGATTTATTAATTGCGTATTTATATTTTTATCTTTTAGAATAAAAAAATAGCTATTAACTTAAATGTGATTTTCCTCAATATAATACAATTTAATACTAATATCACACATACACTGTAAAAAAAATTGTGTTGCCTTAACTTTTCTAGTCATTTCAACGTATCAATCAAACTGACTAAAAATATCAAGTAAAATTTTGTACAACTTAAAAATTTGAGTTGAAACCTGATTAATGTATTAAAATAAGTTTTTGACAGTGTACTTCGTGGAGACATCAATTTGATGTATGTGTTTAGATCTGAAAGGCATATTTTTTAGAGAGTGCTGTCAGATGTTTAATGGCATCTAGAAAATGTCTTTAAGATGTTTATGATTTATAATGTTAATTGTAAAACTGAGATTTCCAAATTGTTTATAACTTTGCACACAACAAATGTTTTGTCAATGAAAAGAAAACTTGCAGACGTGTGCTATCTGAGAGACGCATGTCATTTATAACAAATACTAATAGAATTTGAGTTATTTATATATAGAATTTACTATCATTATTCATATTTCTAGCTTTTATATTTTTTGATTTGTTGCCAACTTCAAAGTGATTTTGTTTTCTCAACATAATTTAATACTGGTTGTTTATAACACATGCCTTTAGAATTAGTGTTTTAATATATAATCGTATATGGATTTCATTATTGTACTATAACTAAAAAGCTACTTTTGCTTCTGACATGATCATGATGCCTACATTTGGTCATGTAGGTTGGATGGAGATCTTCTCTAAAGTGTAGTGATAACACCAGCATGGATGTGGATCAAATTCTTTTTAAAAAGCTGTGGTAAAACTAAACGGAGAAGATTAACATTTCTAATGTTCTGCTGATGTGCTGAAATTTACCACAGCCATGGATCCTGTAAAAAGTAAGCAGAGATAATGAAAATTAGCCTTTCAAATACCGCAGTCACATCTGAAACACTTAGCAATAGCACACACCACAAGCAATAACCACTAAAGGTAAACAAACCAATGCACATTATGACTTCAGATATTTATTTTTTCATCGCTTTCACTGTATAATTTGCCCTTTATTGCTCCCATTAATAACCTTTACCAGGTTAGGCTTAGCAGGATATGACAGAAGCCATTTAGCCTAGCATATAGAACTAGAAAAATGGGCAATTCATAAGGGGATCCACAACACTGGATTGTGTGGAAATCGCATTAAGTGCAGTTTAATCTAAATATCCCATCTGCAATGCAGTTTATTGACTTCCTTTAATTTTCAGCTTAAATTCTCCACAGATTTAAGGTTATTGACTGGATGTGTGTTTCATGAGACGCTGCGGTGGAAGTGCAATGTTGTCAGCACTGCTCGAGAATGCAATAAAAAACGAGTGTTCTCAGTGGTTAATATTGTTTCACTGACTTGTCGACTCAAACCCTGGGCCGTTTGCAAGCCAAAACCATGGGAAAGAGTAAATAAAAATGCTTTTAAATCACTGTTAAGTGCACGATCAGAGCAGAGGCGATGCACCAAAGTCTCGGCTGCCATCCATACGCACACAAAGGCCAGGCTACTTCAAACCTCTTTTGATCAGTACAGGTTTGTGTCATCATTTTTTGATGTGTTTCATGAGCGAGTGTGATTCCCTGATGGGGCACTTTATTCTCACAGATGCTCTAACGGAGGCCTGGCTTTTGTAAACTTGAGAGGAGAAGCAGGAGAGAAAGAAAGAGAGAAGGCGAGCAGGAGAATCAATTTGGAAAATACAAAATCAATAAGAAGTAAAAGACAACAAAAAATAAATAAAAAAAATAGAGACTGAAAAGTCTCTGAAGAGGAAAAACATTGGGGTCCCTGAGGTGTGTGACCCATTTGTGATTATGCTGACAAATACTGAAGTGCTTGCTTTATTTTATTTTTATTTTATTTTTACCTATACTACCGTACGATAAGATAAACAACAAAGAATCAGGCCATGTCTGATGTGTATACATTTGATTCCAGTGTATTAAACACATTAAAAAGTTTGGGGTTAAAACCAACACCAATTCCAAACTGCATGACAACCTTTTGTGGATTTACTCAAAACTGATTAGTGCATTCATAGTAACAACTGAACATATTCTGATAATTGATTCCTTTATTTTCCCTTAAAGCCTAGTGCCTTTATTAATCTGGGGTCACCACAGCAGATTGAACTGCAAACTTATCCAGCATTTGTTTGCCCTTCCAGCCCCAACCCATCACAAACATCCACACACACTCAATCACACACATACACTACAGACAATTTAGCTCACCCAATTAACCTATACAATGTCTTTGGACTGTGGGGGGAAACCAGAGCACCCGGAGGAAACCAATGGGAACACGAGGAGAACATGCAAACTCCACACAGAAATGCCAACTGACCCACCCGAGACTCGAACCAGCGACCTTCTTGCTGTAAGGTGATTGTGCAACTGTGCCACCGTTACGCCCCATTCTGATAATAGAATTTTGTATTATTATTGTATTCAAAAAAAGAATAAAGTTTGTTTTATATTTATTTATTTATTTATTTATTTTATTTCCCAAATGATGTTTAACAGAGCAAGGAAATTTTCACAGTGTGTCTGATAATATTTTTACTTCTGGAGAAAGTCTTATCTGTTTTATTTTGGCTAGAATAAAAGCAGTTTTTAATAAAAAAAAAAAAAAAACATTTTAAGGTCAAAATTATTCACTTTTGTTTTGATAGTCTACAGAACAAACTATATAGTAACTTGCCTAATTACCCTAACCTGCCTAGTTAACCTAATTAACCTAGTTAAGCCTTTAAATGTCACTTTAAGCTGTATAGAAGTGTCTTGAAAAATATATACTCAAATATTATTACTGTCATCAGGGCAAAGATAAAATAAATCAGCTATTAGAAATGAGTTATTAAAACTATTATGTTTATTAATGTGTTGAAAATCTTCTCTCCGTTTAACAGAAATTGGGGAAAAAAATTAACGAGGGCTAATAATTCAGGGGGACTAATAATTTTGACTTCTACTGTATCTCAATAATAATAATAATAATAATAATAATAATAATAATAATAATAATAATAATAATAATACTACATGTTTCTTAAATCCTTTAAATCAGCACATAGCAATAATGTGTGAGGCACTGAGGCCATTTTAGCTGTCCTAACACAGAAATAAATTTCACCTTAAAAATATTTTTTAAAGAAAGCTATTAAGTAAAAAAAAAATTATAAATTAAAAAAACTGTAAACATTACTGACAACAAAATATTTTAAAATCTTTTTGTCCTCACAAATGCATGCAAAGTCCTAAATACAAAAAGAATACTTACAGCATCCAAAAATATTAGTAACACGGTTTGGATCAATTTGTTTAAATTAGTTGCATTCATGTCATTGTTGAACGAACAATGGACATTTTACAGCAGTCGTTCATTTTGGTTAATGTGCATATTAATTTCTCCATATATTATCTACCATTTAATTTAGCAAATTACAATTCATATATAATGAACAATCATTGATCATGTAAAAAGACAATGTTTATCAAATGCAATTAATTCACTTATACTATAATACCACATTAAAATAAAGCATTGACAACATTCACCACAAAATAAATTCAAATTCATCATCCAATCAATATCGTTACAATTTTTTTAAAATAATTAACCAATAAATTTAAACATATAACAACTATATGGAACCTTTCAACTCAAAGAATGATAAAAATGAAAAAATAATATATAATAATATATTTTCTAAATAAAAACATTAAAAATAAAAATAAAAACAGTATTATTTAAAAATTTCAACAACATTGTTTTAAACATTTTTTCATAAACAGTTTTCCCTCCCCGTTTTTAACAAATATGAATGAGTGAGTCATAGGTGGCCAATACAACATCTTAAATATACAGTAGATTGTTAAACATACATTCATTCCATTCTGTCTGACATCTGTTAGACAAATTCATAATATGTTTAAGTCCATCGATTTATCTGCCTGCATTGCCACCCTGACAAACAAAACACAAAAATAACAAGAAAAATGGTTTGTTAGATGTGACACCTAACACTTAAACTTACTGTAACCAGTTGAACCTTATTGTAGAGCATTAAAGGCCTGACACCTTTGATTGCAGAATTCAATAACTGACAGCACGGCACTGGTAACAGAGTAATGATCTTAGATGTTCCGACATAAACAGACAATAAATCATTGCGCGGCTCTGACAAGATTGATAAGACCTTTCTAAGACGTCCAAACTCCAGCTGGTTAACAAAAGCAGCAGCCCATACTCCGTCGTCCCTGGGGCGACCTCTGACCCGCGGGTGTCTGATGACGATGTTATCGCAAAGGCCAATCGCTTCAGGCCAGCGATGCCCCTTTAGGGACCCTCTAGTCAAAGATCAGTTCTTCATGCGAATCTCCCATTACACAGACACTCGGACAATATGACACTCTCTCGACCCCTCATCTCGCTCTCCTGTCACACTGACTTCTTTATGACACGTCGCTAAATTTATATGCGCCGTTATTATATCGATGGCCATGTGTCATCCGGATTGGTTATTTTGCTGAGACACAAGTCTGGAAAGAAAATAAATGATTCCCTTTTGCCCCGCAAGTGTATCTAGGAATATTTTCATCAGCTATTCCTGGTCCCTCAAGACCTCTCCGTTTTAAACACTTAAGGGCTAAATAAATAATGGCAAAGGCATCGGGTTCAGTGGAGCAGAGAGACTGAGGGCCACCGGTGGAGTCCCACAGGTCAAAGCCAGCCTGGAACACGCACTGGTTTATGGGTCTCTGTGTGCGCATCAGGCACTCTGAGATCAGGAAGAGTCCAAAATCTAAAAAGTAGAAGAGGAATGCGAGTTCAGTAATGAAAGACTCACACAAAGGGACTGATGACAGGGACTGTTCAAATTAAATTCACTACTCTGGTTCAGTTTATGTTAAATGCCTACAGCACTCATTCTGCCACCTTTTGTAAATACAAGCAAAGACAACATTATTGTAGAAGCAAAAAAAAAAAAAAAAAAAAAAAAAAACATTATTGTCCTTTTTTTAACAAAAAGACACTGAAGATGCTTTATCGACTGGCATAATTTTGTTTTTGGATGAGAGTAAAAACTTTTATAGTTTTTTTTTTAAATTGGTTTGGTATTATTTTCTTAAGTGTACATTTCCGAATCTCTTAGTACAAAACCTTAAACTGATCACACTTGTAACATCACTAGTCATTCTTTCAAATCTCACGTCTTGATTTTTATTGTATTTGCACATATTTGTTGAGCCAATTGGTAAAGCCTAACCTGGTAATCGTTATTAATGGGAGCAGCCAATTTAATTCATTCAATTCACCTATACCACATGTGTTTGGACTGTGTGGGGAAACCGGAGCACCCGGAGAAAACCCACACCAACTGGGTGAGAACATGCAGACTCTACACAGAAATGCCAACTGGCCTAGCAGGGACTCAAACCAGTGACCTTCTAGCTGTGAGGTGACAACGCAGTCCCTGACAAATTCATTTTTGGATTTCGCATATATTAAAAAAAAAAGGTAGCCTATATATGCAAGAGATATGACGAAAATGGCCATTTACACGTGTGTGTGTGTGTGTGTGTGTGTGTGTGTGTGTGTGTGTGTGTGTGCAGAAATCAACATTTGAAATAGATTTTAAAAAGCTGTAAAAATGAATTTATATATTTTTTCATGAATATATTTGTAATTCCAATGGTTGAAAAAAACATGAAAACAGCCATTTTTATATTTTGAAATATGTTGCATCTATGACATTTCATACATGTGAAATCCAAATTATGAACTTGTCTATGAACTAGTCATACACAATCAAAAAATTATTTACTGTATTTACTGTAATATAATTTTAATTTTACAATTAGTAATTGGTCTTTCTGAAAGCTCCTGCAGCAATTTGTAACTTACAAATAAACAGACAACTTTAAAATCTATGGACATAATTAATGAACAGTTTAATTAAATGATATAGGTAAATGTATTAAAGTGAATGATAAGAGATGCAAATCAAAAGTTTGATTATGTAAGCTTTATGAAAGGCAGTTACTGTGAATGAAACATTTATTTAGATCAGGGGTGCTCAATCCTGCTCCTGGAGATCGGCCTCTCTGCTGAGTTCAGCTCCTACCCTGATCGAGCACACCTGAACCAATTAATTAGGACCTGACAGCACTACATAATTACAGGCAGGTGTGTTTGATATGGGTTGCAACTGAAATCTGCAGGACGGTCGATCTCCAGGAGCAGGGTTGATCATCCCTGGTTTAGATGAAACTCTTATTTTGTGTAGAGAAAAGGATATTTTGTGATTGTGTATTGTACTAACACAATCGAAAATATGCCACAATGTTGCCAAAAAAGATGATCTGTTGTGATACAAGGTTTTGAAAACGTACTGATTGCTTGTGAAAATCTGACCAAAAACTTCTGTGCACTGAGGACTAATGTAGGGATTGGTGAATGAGAGTATAGGCGGCGATTTTTACTTGTGTGTTTCCTCATTTTATACCCCTCTGAAACAGGAGATCAGGGCTGAACAATTTCCTGTTCTTCATCACTTGTATTTAGGGCCGGCGCATTCATAGAGGCAACTTAGGCAGCCGCCTAGGGTGGCAGAGTAATGAGGGCGGCGTCCGCGTTTTATTGTAATATGTTACTTGCTATTTCTTTATAAATATTTGTTAAATTGAATTACTAATTCTTGTCTATTTGTAGTTTTTTTCTAAATGTCCATCTGCCCTCACCCCATCAATTAATCTTGCTTTGCTATTTCCTTCTCCTTTATCTCCTTCCCCTGCCTTTCTCTCTTCCCGTTTCTTCTGAAAGTCTTGCCAGCAGGAAAGCCTTATTGAATCATGTAAAACTTTCTCCCCTCTGATTGAATTGCCAGATAAATTGCCTTCGCCCTGTGCGAGCCAAGCTACGTGTAAGAGCTTACAGTGATAACCCATTAAGACTGTATTCATTTAAAGAGCTTTCTTTGAGACGGACATCAATAAAAGGCTTTAAAATAAGCCCTGTTGTGTAAACCAAGCACGTTAAAGAGATGCAAGCGAGGCCCGACATCCTGCACAGCAGAAAGCTTTACTAACTCTCTTAAAAACAAACGACAGGATGAACTGATATATCACACCATCCAGGAGGAATAGAGGCTTCAAATCCTTTCCGAATGACATCTGGACATCAATACACGTTGCCTCCCATTCAGAGTGACAGTAAAAGCTCTATTGATTTTTAGCAGATTAAAAACACAGCAGGGAGCAATTTAAACTGGACTCACTTTTCAAAGTGTCTTCAGTCACCCCAACTATGATGTTATTTCAGCAACATAATCATATCTGAGAATCAGTCTGACCGACACAGGTATTAATATGTCGCTTTAGAAGTATAGTTTGTGGGAGGGATTGTCCAGTATTATTTGTTTTAATCCAGTTCAAGAAACTATAGCATTTCCACAAACAGGAAAAAAGTCAATACCAATTTTACAATCAATAGTCAAACACAATGTCTGTCTTTAATATCATTACACACGTTTAGGGAAATTATAGTTGAGGATCATTTAACTTCATTTCAAATCAATACATTTCGATGCCATTATCATAAGCTGTAATTAGTCAATAAGGCATTTGAATATATGACTTCAACTTGTATAATCTATTTCCTGAACATCAATACTTTCAACATGACTTCATCCACAAGAATGGATTCTTTTTCATTATTGTTTTTAAGCAGAAACATTGCCCCGAAAAGAGTTCTCTAAAGCCAAAGATTTATTTCTATAGGTTTACCTGATCAGACCCTTAAAATAACTTTGGTTTTCTATGATTCAAGTACATATATAATTTTTTATAACATATAATAAATACTTTTGTATAATATAAATAATAGAAATTGAATAAAAAAATAATTTAAGTAAACAAAAATAGGTCAAAGTTCCATTTTAGTGCATCAACACATTAACAAAAGTGATATTTTACTATGAGAAAGCATTTTAAATGAAAGTGTCTATTTGTTTAAAATAACATTCAAAAGTACAAACATATTAAATTACAATTAATTTGCACGTTGGGGCTGCACTGTGACTAAACTACACTGAACTGAACTAAACTAAACTTCAACACTGAAAACTGGACTGACACTGTTTCAATTTACTATAACCTACTGTATGTGAAGCTGCTTTGACACAATCTACACTGTAAAAGTGCTATACAAACAAAGGTGAATTGAATTGAATCCTTAAATAGTCTAGTTAATCAGCAAATTTTATTTATAATTATATAAATAATAATAATAATAATAATAATAATAATAATAATATCTTACAAAAAGATGAGTCCAATGACTCATAAATTCAAAAAAATGATGCTACAAAATCAAAGCAGTAGCTCTGCCTGAACATATACAGCATGTTGAAATCTCACATGTGAAGAGTTGCCGGTCTGAGAGATCAGGAGAAAACACATTACATCAGAAAATGAGTTAGTAAACAAACAGAAATCCATTGGGAACAGGCCTCAATAAGCAGCGACACACACTTCGAAGAGACTGGAGCGGCTCCCTGGGGTTCATGGAGGGATCCATTTAAATTATACTCTGATTTTTCTATACACAAACACAATCACACACACACACACACACACACACACACACACACACAC
>CAIGQQ010039163.1:6323714-6349993 GCA_903798035.1 Danio albolineatus
AATACTTCTTACGCATCTGTACACAGCACCTTATAACAATATACAATGCAATACTTCTTACGCATCTGCACACTTATAACTTGTATATTTATAACAAATCTGTACATTCATTTCAACATCCAGATCTTATTTGGACTGACTGCATCTCTGTTTAATGTCTATCATCTTTTTTTCTTCATATTTATTCTGTGTTGTCACTTGTCACTTTATGTACACTGGAAGCTTCTGTAGCCAAAGCAAATTCCTTGTGTGTGTGAAGCACACTTGGCAATAAAACTGATTCTGATTCTTATTAATTGACAACTTATTTACATTATGGGATTTTTTTTAGAAGTTGTTTACATTTTAAGACTTTTTATAAACAAATGTTACACACGTACTGTTTGCTGTGGAATACAAAATCTTTAAAGCTCAATATCTCAAAATCATTCAGAATGCAGAACCTTATAATTCCAAGGTGACGATTTATACTTAAAGGGTCCATATTGGTACCTCAAAAGTATATATTAGTACCTACAAATTTTCAGAGCAACACCTTTGTACTTTTTAGGTACTGATTTGAACCCTTGAGGTATTAATATAGACCCTTTAGGTACAAATGTGTATCTTTTTAAAAAGATACCACCCCAATGACAACTCGCGTGCCTTTATTTCTGAGAGTGTATAGTAAATTGTTGCATGTTACATTTGGACATTCTCTTGACTGTTGCAACTACCAGTCTAAACAGTATTTGTGGAGTATTAGCAGACGATTACGTTAGGAGTACTACAAAATGTTGACAAAGTGATCAACAAGTTTAGCAAAATTATTTATGGTCAGTACAAAGTCTATTTATCAAAATAAAGTGTTAGCAGATATTGACTTCATAGTATTTTTATGGTAGTCAGTATGATTTTCTGGTTAACATGATTCTTTAAAATGTCTTCGTTTATGGCACCACGGTGGCCTAGTGGGTAGCACGTTCGCCTCACAGCAAGAAGGTCGCTGGTTCGATCCTCGGCTGGGCCAGTTGGCATTTCTGTGTGGAGTTTGCATGTTCTCCCCGTGGTTGCGTGGGTTTCCTCCAGGTGCTCCGGTTTCCCCCACAGTCCAAAGACATGCGGTACAGGTGAATTGGGTAAGCTAAATTGTCCATAGTGTATGTGTGTGAATGACAATGTATGGATGTGTTTGCCAGAGATGGGTTGTGGCTGGAAGGGCATCCGCTGCGTAAAACAAATGCTGGATAAGTTGGCGGTTCATTCCACTGTGGCGACCCCGGATTAATAAAGGGACTAAGCCGAAAGGAAAATTAATGAATGAATGAATGTCTTCGTTTATATTTAACAGAAAAAATAAATCATACACATACAGACGTTGGAAATTACAATAACATAATATTGTAATACTGTAACTGCTTTAGGCCAAAAAATTGAAGTAATAAATTTGTACAGTGTTTCTATTTAGTAGATATTAATTAAAATAAAATAATGTAATAAACCTTTGAAAATAGGTGGTTAGGGAATATTTCTGTTTCTATAAAAACATTGTATCTAATTAGCAAACAGAATATGTAATTATTTACAGAAAATTAAGCAATTTTATGATTTCAAACTTGACATTAAGAAACAGACAATGAAGCAATCCCTCTTTTATTGCATGAAATGCACAGCTTTTATTAACATAGCTAGATCGCTAACTTTATTATCTGTCTAGTAGGCAAAGATAATTGAAGAATAAAAAGTCTCCCTCACTCTGGTCAATTTATCCATCTGCTTAGATGAAGTTTGTTTTGGATTTGGCTGGGCACTGTTACGGCCACCTCCGTTATCATTTGAGGGGCTTCTCATTAGAATATTTATTACTTTCTTTTCAATTTTTGGATAATTTAGCAGTGTTAATACCTGGCCAGGAATGAAGCGAGGAGAGACAGTGAGCAATAATTCAGGATCTCGTATGTCTGGGATTCATCTGAATATATCAGGAATATCAGACTTGTTTAATGAGATATCACTCTGCTTCGATCCTGAGTGTCCCCTCCCCTTCACTCTGCCCCTCTCGCAGCACTGGCTTATTATTATTTCATAAAAAAGCTCTGATCTGTCTTATGAAAAAGCAGAAAAGCTTTGTGAAATTCATTAAAGCAGCCTGAGAAATGTATTAAATGAGAAGGTGAAGCTGGCTGTTGGTTTAACCTTTCTGCTGTGAGGCTTTGAGCCTCCATAATCCCTATGCAAGGCTAACAGAGGCCCAGACACACACACACACACACACGCACACACACACAGTAAACGTAGAGACCAGTCAAATTCCCTTGTCACAGAGAATGCTTTAATTCAAAGTTTGGAAAACACAAAAATCTATTGTGGACAACACATAATGTTCAGGACAAATACACTGTGAAAGTTTCTGGGTTATTTCAACCCAGATTTGGATAAATTTGGATATTTACAGACAGAATTTTGAAGAAAGTATGAAAAAGCTCTATTTTCAACAACCCATACTCTAGGTTTGTAAATATTTCACACAAATATGAGTTAAAATAACTCAGCATTTTCTAAGTGTATATCACACTGAAACAAGCTTTTAAGATCAAAAATAGGATGGAAAGTGATAGGCGTGTAGGATTGGTCAATGTGTTCTACCTCTTCAATTAAGGTTGATTTAACTTACGAGCCCCTCCACCCCAGTACTGATCATCAGAAGCTGCTCCACATGCATTATGGATGAGGCTGCCCGTATGCACTTGGGCTATCATGTGTGCCCTTGCAAAAGGCTTTCGAGAAACTACAGTAAACTATCACATAGGAGAGTCTGACCTTCCTCTTGGTACTTCTATCTCTGATTGTGCTCGTAACATAAGAGTTTTGTTGAATAGTCACTATAGTAAGTGATCTACATATAAATTGTGTGAAAATATATATATATAAATAGTGTGAACTATTGGATTGTGAAAATCCTCAATATATTCCGTTTTCAAGGACACATGGCTAAAACTTATATATTTAAGGTATTGAATATGCAGTAATGGATTAAGAAAGAATTGAGAGTTTGCTTGAAAAGCAACTTTATATTTAATTAAATTTTATCTTTGTTTTTTTATATGTTTATCAGGTTTGAGTCTTAGATATAGAAAGCTAAACAAATAGATACAGATGTATTAGATAGATACAGACAAGACAGACAGACACTAGATAGATAGATAGATAGATAGATAGATAGATAGACAGACAGACAGACAGACAGACAGACAGACAGACAGACAGACAGACAGACAGACAGACAGATAGATAGATAGATAGATAGATAGATAGATAGATAGATAGATAGATAGATAGATAGATAGGGTCATATTTCTTAATTGTATTAGTTTCTATGAAGTAAGACAATACCACAGCAGGAACAAAAAGTACCATGAATGTAAATTTCATGTGATAACTCATCAGAATATTAACCCTTTTTTTTTTCAAAACAAAACTTATGTGGGATATCTTTGACAAAAGGTTATCAAAACAGTCTTGAGCTTTTCACTACACAAAAATTCTGTCAAAAAAGTTTGGAACGATATGATTGTAAGTAAATGACTAATGTTTTATTTTGGGGCGAATAGCCAGTTAAATTGACATCCTTCAGAGAAATAAAACCTATTTTTTAAAGCCTATAAGCAAAACGTCTGTATTGCCCTTCTATCTTTGTAACAAACTCGCCACAGAACATATAGGGGCGGCGGTGACCTGAACTGAACGCGGCCCTTGATGGGCCTGAACGCTCCAGTCATTACGGTTTACCTGCTCCATCAGCGCCGTTCACTTACTCACAGCTCTCTGGCGCCTCTCGAAGAGTGAGCCTGTAATAGCAAAGACATCATCTGGGACAGGGCTCTCGTCCTTTCAAAGCAGGGTCACTGAACTATGCCTCTAATATTATCAGTGAAAACGATCAAACGGTCACGGATTTCCACGCGTTTGGATACTGCTCTGCTGCTTGTGAACGATGATGGTGCGCGAGAACACCCATTCAGTTCTTTTAGTTGACATAGGCTTTACTATACTACAATTTCTTTAGATGAGGGGTGAGTTTGCCTTGACTGTCGGACCACGTGTCCCAGAGATTTTAGGTCAATACAAGCCAAACTTTCTTCACCAATAATATATGATGGCAATATAATAATGTTATAAACAAAATCTAAAATAATAAAACATGTATGTCTTGTATGTGGTGTCTATAAAATGATGCAATGCCATTAGCTTAAAATAAAAAAACAATAGAAACCGAGAGAGAGAGAGAGAGAGAGAGAGAGAGAGAGAGAGGTAAAGGGGGGTCTTCTAATTATATTGTCTAAAACATTTAATAAAACTGCATGTGTTACCCTTTATCCAGACTTATTCCGCGTGAGGGAGCGATATTTCTACCATCCCTTTCAAGTACGCATCCTTCAATTAGAATGCTGTTCCCGTCGCCTCCCACTACCGTATAATTAGACTTGAGAGATTCAGCTAATTTCTCTCTCTCTCTCTCTTTCTCTCTCTCTTACTCAGTTCCATTCCGATCGTCTAATTTCACCTCAAAGGCATATTTTCACGGTGTAACTCGCTGGTTAAACAAGGCCATATCCATTTGTTAATTGATGCAATTACGCATTTCTCGTACTGGTCGCGTAGGTCCCGAGATACGCATCAATCAGTTTTCTGTTGACCTGCCAGAGGTTCTCTTCACGTCTGCCGGGACTGGCCCTCTCTCTAATAGAGAGAGATGGAAACATCATCGCAATTAACATCAGGTCGGACCTCTGATCGGCCAGACAGATGTGAGCAAGGGTCCTGTAGATTCCTCTTTAGTTCATTTGCTCATCAATGGGAGTTTATCAAATGTAGAATAATAAGAGAATCAGGAACTAGGCAGTTAAAGATAGGCTAATACAAATAAAAAGACGAATATATTTTAGATGTTATATATTTAAAATAATAGCTTTAAAAAAACATAATTCGGTCTAGAACGGTATATTATCTTGACCTTAAAATGTTTTACATGACTAGCCTAAATATTGACACACAGGGCATAGTTACGGATGATACAAAAATCAGACATTAAAATGTTCTCATATTCATATACAAAATATTGTTTAAAAAAGGTGATTTTATTATTATTATTATAAAATGTATATATGAATAGCATATCTTTTTAGTATTTTTTTTATTCATTCAATAGCTGTTGGTAATACTTTTTGGGGCTCTAAGTCTAATAATACACTAATGTTAGAAAAGAACAGAAAGGGGGGAAACAGAGGGGACAGGGGTGTGCAAAACACACCTCAAGAAAAGCGCGAAGCATGACGTGATTGGCAAACACATCATTCTATCCTCGCCGTCCCGGGATTAGAATGACGTCACACTGATACCCGTGCATGGATGAATTCTAAAGAACTATAGAGGCACAAATAATAGCACAACCACAAGTTCATATCTTGCAAGTCTAACGTTATCCTTTAAGCTTTCTACAGCTGTTTAACAACAATATTTTTGTACTTGATGAAGCTTAACTCTAATTTCTCATTTCCTTAAGGGGATTATCTATACATATAAAACTAGGGCTGGCGTAAACATCCTCAGTGCTTCCCAGTTAAGTGCAGTCATCTATTATTGAGCGAAAGGCCGAGTGTGGAAATGTGTGTAAGACGGTGGATTTGAAGTAGATTTGGTTTCAATCGATCAGCAGGAGAAGAATATTGCTTATGGTAACAAAAGAAGCAGCTATGTCCTTCTCTCAGTTTGGATATCCTTACAATGCAACTTCTCAGGTAAGCATGCAAATTATATCGCTTTTTCATGTAGATGGCTATTAAGTGTGTACATCGTTGTGTGTGTTTTGTTTTGTTTTTCCACATTCTGTCATTCTCCTTGTATCTCAGTAACTAACACTAGGTAGCAGCAGATTGTTCTGTCACTAAGAAAGTCCTAAACTAAAGTTAGACGATATCGTGGGTTTGTCAATATTTATAGTAATGGGTTATTTGAATTATAAATGACCTCACGTGTTGTTGTAAACGTGTAAATTACCTTTACGGTGTAATTGTTTAGAGTGAGAGCGAGACTCCTCCCTTTGCCGGTAGCCTTTGCCGTCTCTATGTGTATAAACTAATTACAGATTTACAGATAACAGATAGATAATTTCGACAGCATGACTTGCGACAAAATCAAGTTTTATTTAAAGTCGATAGATTGTTAAATTGTCAAAATAAGCCGCGCTCGCTTAACTTTTCCTGTCCTGAAGCAAAACTTGAAAAGTTTACTTTCAGCTTTGACAAAATCACGTACCCTTCACCTGTTTATTGTTAAATATGGCTATTATTGTAATTTACACAAAGTCTCAATTAAGTTAAATGAAAGCATAGGCTACTTCGTATCTTTATGAATAAAACGAATTAATGAGAATAATTGCAATCGGGTTCAAAAGAAAGAGAACTGTTTCACCACAAAGCAGCTTCATCTTACCTTAATTCTTTTTTTAACTACGGAAACGCCTGCTTTTAAACGCAAATTTAAAAAAGACATGTTTATCCACAATTTTCTTCATGCAGTTTTTCGTGTCGGCAACCCCCAGCACGACTTGCTGCGATTCGATATCCAGGTCGGTGACAGAAGGATCGAGCGCATCGCAGACCGCAGCCTCCTTCTGCTGTCCTTCCTATGAGAACCGGCTGCTGGCGAGCACACGGACGGAGCTCAACGCCGCGCTCGGGATGTACGGCTCCCCGTACGCAGCAGCAGCGGCCGCAGCCGGGCAGAACTACGCCAACTACTTTCCGTACAGCGCCGACCCCTCTGCCATCTACTCCAGCCTGGTACGTGCAGCACTCTTTACCAAATAAAGCGGGTCCTCTGTTCAATCGATTGTCTCATTCATGTCACGGCTTGTTATTGATTATTTTGGCTTGGTAAGAGGATCAAGCTGTCTAGCACTCTGGTGAAATAACTGAATAATCAGAAGAAATTAACAGAATGAAGCAACATTGCATGACATCTGCTTGCTGTAAACAGGGCCTACTTGGTTTAATGGACAATGAATACACAAAAATGTGTGATGTATCATAAAAAATATCAAAAATAATAGGTTTATGGAGTAAAGAGATAAAACTGTTCTCCCTCTGAATAATAAATGCTTATAATCAAGCACTGTCTCAGTAATATATGTCTAATATATATAATGCTGAATTGTATACTTTTTGTTATTGTTTATTATTTAGAACCCGCAATATGAAATCAAAGAGGGGTCAGGCAGTCTTCATGGCACTATAACACAACCGGCCGCTTACTATCCATATGACCACTCACTTGGACAGTACCAGTATGACAGGTGAGATTTACTTTCATTCTATTTATAATATGGTATATTTTAATAAGCTTAAAATGCAGATAAATGTTCCGAATATGCCACTTTTATCCAGGTATGGGACAGTTGACTTTAATGGATCAACACGGAGGAAGAATGCCACACGTGAGACAACAAGCACGCTTAAAACATGGCTTTATGAGCACCGGAAAAACCCTTATCCTACAAAGGGTGAAAAGATCATGCTGGCCATCATCACCAAAATGACCCTCACGCAAGTGTCTACCTGGTTTGCCAATGCTAGAAGGAGACTAAAAAAAGAAAACAAGATGACTTGGTCCCCCAAAAACAAAGCAGGTGATGACAGAAAGGAAGACCTCGGTAAGAGTGACCCGGACATTACCAAAGGTACCTCATAACTTTTCTCCGCTGCAGTTCAACTGTTTTTGCTTTTTAAATGAATTTGAACGCTCACTCAGTACTTCGAATCCCACTTTTACAGACTCCAAAGACAGTAAGGATGAGCAGGACCTGCAGTTCAGTGACCTGGATGACATGGAGGATGAGGACTGTGACAAGCTGGACAGTGACTGTGAGAAATCAGGTCAGGATGACCTCCCGACCTCCTCCCCCGCAAAGAGAGACTGTCACCCTGACATCTCTCTCCACTCCAACTTCCCATCTTTTCCCTGTGGTCTAAAGAGTTTGGGGCCTTTGAACACTGACTACCTGGATCCTCTGGGCTCCAAACCACAGCAGCAACAGCCCTCACCCCAGTCCACCTCCATAAACACTGTGACACTCTCTCACTTTGAGCCATCGGAGAAGCCCCGGATCTGGTCGTTGGCACGTACGGCCGCAGCAGGGGTTGTACTAGGCACACAGCATGTTGGGGATGTACGGACTGGGCCTGTGGACTGTCAGATGCAGGGAGTCCGGTTACCCACAGTCGGAGCAGTGCAGTGTGGGGAGCTGAAGGGCCTTCAGGACCCTACAAACCTCAGCAATACTGAAAGCCTTTTTCAAGAAGGACTGCAGGGGATACACAAGGCATACAGTAGCGGGAGCTACAAGACACTACAACTTCACTCTTCATCCTATCCTGGACTGACAGAATCCTGCCAGTACTCTTCAATGGAAGGTACAGCCTTTCTGTGTTCATGGTTCAGCTCCACAAAAGGACTGAGCTACAGTCTTTTTTAAATTTTATATACTTATAATTTTTTATAAGGATATTAACCATTAGTAATGCTAAATTCTGATGTTAATGTTAAAACTAGACACAATAATTCAGATAATCAAGATTAAACACAACCAAAAAGTATCTCAATACATGCTAATCAGTTTACTGACCATTACCTGTGGTGTGATCTTATGCATATGACAGGCTTCCCCAGTGCAGGAAAGACAGAGACAGAATCCAGTGAGCTCAGTGACACGTGCCCAGCAATCCAGGATGGTAAAACCACTGCATTCAGACCTGTGATGAAGAGGTGAGGCAGGTGAGCATGAGTGAATACACACTTACTTTAACAAGTGTACTTTTATGGGGATGATCTTATGTAAATTAACTATTTTATATTAACAGACCAATTAACACATTCATGCCTAAATTAAAAATGTTACATACAGCACACTGTATCTGAGAAAAAAAAGAACATGCATGTAGATACGTGTCCAGATACGTTTGTGTGGTGACTTTATTTTCTGGTAATGAAATCCAGTCATCTAGGATTACATCATATCTGTCACCTCACTACCTGCATTGAAGCAATGCCATTACATAAAGTATATCTGGTAACAGTAAACATTCGTGCTGTGCAGCCCAAACTGATGCACATTATTGGATTGCTTTGGCAAATTCAGAAATACAGCATAAGTAAAAAAACTTTTCATTTTGTACCTGTATATGTGAGTTTATGAGGAATGCATGTCAACGGTGTTCTGTAATTCAGCATCACAAGAATTGCATCATGCATGCATGTATCCGATATTTCCTGTCATTTTCCTCTAATCTAACTTTCATATCACCAGCTCATACTCATACATTTTCTTTCTCCTTCTGAATCAGGACTATGGAAATGCCAACAAACATGGGGAAGTTTTTATGATCTACATTATGCACTATGGAATGGAGAAAATGAGGAATTTTAAGCCCATGGCAGCAGACACTTGAAATAGTAGCGCAATGACTATGTGTGCCCTTTCTGGAACTGTGAAAACTGGAGGCAGCCATAATTTTGCACAATATGATTTCATGGTGTCAATAACTTTATGCAATGTTTTGTGTATGTATGAGAATAAATTGTGATTTCTTATGTCTGCATTGGCAATCGTAGGTTTAGTAATTCTATTTATCTATTTATTGTTTTATCATCCATCTGCTTTATTTATCTGTTACCATGCGTCTTCTCAAAGTTTTGTTGTGTGTTACGTTTATTTATCTGTGGTCATGTGCTTAATGTTATGTGATTTACTTTTTTTTGAAAGCTGGTGTAAAATTTAGTCAGTCTTTTAAATTTTATTTACTTCTCAAAAACAAATGAGGTGCGATACTGTGCTCCTGCGGAGTGTGCTATGTTTATATATAAAAAGTTGTGTATAAATGTCATGTTGTTATTTATAAAATATTTTATAAGAACTCGTTTTCTCATTTTTGTTTGTGCTTATTAATTAATCAGACAGCTCTGTCGTGTTCGCTTTATCCTCTCTTGACTCTCTATAATCGTAAAGCCGGGACTTTGTTAGAAGGTCATAAATTCAAACGCGGACGTGAATGAACTCAGCAAGGGTGTGAAGAAAGGGCACATCAGTTTCTCATTGTCATTATTTAATCGGAATTGGCATCAAACACTTTGTTACTGTTCAGGCTCAGAGTGAGGCAGGAATTGGTTATGAATGCAGCTTTGTCTCCAGTGCGCGCGAGCAGGTTCATCATCATCCAGTTCTTGTGTTAACAACGAGGTCACGCGGGAGCATCTATACCATGAAACGCGCATCAAGTGTTTTGATGTTGATCAGTCAATTGCTCGAACTGACATCCCAGAGGATCTTTAAGCATCCAATTAAACTTACAAAGCAATGGCTATGCTGGTTCAAAGCCACAGAGAAAAATATGATTTTCGTTTATTTATAGGTTAAACTATTTTGGTATAGTGTGCACAAATACGTGGCCGTTTTTAGACGATTTTAAATAGAATTAGGAAAATGTAGCTACAATATCACGACTTTTATATCAAGATTAATTCCGTGAAATAAGTCGTTTAGTGAGAAAATAAAGCTGTATTTTTAAGAGGAAAAACAACATCATACGAACACGAAGAAATATAAAAAACAAATACTGGAGCGATGACCTACTGGTCAGTGTCCTGTAAATTAAGCCGTCCAAAGAGACATTATTTCAGGAAGGATTGAGAGATTAAAGCATGTAATAAGAGTATTAGGTCTATTCAAAAGCGTTGTGGTCAGTTTGCGGGTGAACTGGAAAAGGGGTCGCGCAAACTGTCACTTTTTAAATATAAAATGCCGTACAGTTATTATGTTTTTTAATAATACTTCTAGTAGTAGTAGTAATAATAATAATTAACAACAACAACGACGACGTCAAATTAGCAACAATACGGCCAAAATGGCCTTTTTTAATTCTGAAAGCTAAACTTGCTGAAAAAAAATATTTGAAAATGTACCAGAGGCCTGACACCATGCATATTTTTTGTTTTATTAAAGGTCAACGGACTTATTATTTGGATTATCCCTCAGGATCTCCACTACCAAGCAATCTGTCCAACAGGCGAGATCTATTTCTACAAATCTCCCTAAATATAATCTCTCAAAATCATATTCTGAATACTGTTTTGATTAAAAAAAGAAAGAAAGAAAGAAAAAACAAGGAGTGGGATTGGCATGATGTACTATAGGCTCTATAGAGCAACTTGGCACCGTTGTGTTGCGCTTAATGGCAAAAGCCAGCAAAACATTTGACCTGTAACACATTGGCCTATTCACACTGTAAAATACAAGGGATAACAACCGCAGGGGAAATGTTATGAATTACACACTGACACTGTAAAATACAAGGAAACACAACAGCGGGGAAATATGAATCAAACACTGCGTTAAACCTGATTGTGAATTGTCAAGCGCCACACAGATTGTGCTCCGGCCGCATGAAGACGTTTGCCGTGTGTTAAATATTTAAAGCAAAGGTAATTAAAATGGGAGCTGTAAAGAAGAGCTGCCAAACATTATTGAAGGTAATGATGCATGTGCAATGGGATTAGTGCGGTAGCGCTATACCTGAGGGAGCCGGCAATAATAGCATGGATTCCTGCCACAAAGCATCAGGCTCATACTGAAACTAATAGATCAATTAAGAGCCTGTCTTACAACAGGTTTACACCATATTAAATCTAGACCAACGAGGGCAGAATAAGCCTAAAATGTGCTTTCGCGTTAAAACAGGACTTATGAAAGGCTGTCTTGTATGTCCTACAATGTGTCAGCCTATTTCCTTCAAAGAATGGCACCCCTGATTCTGCGGGTATGGCTGTTGTTCAGACTGTGCATTAGTCTAATGGATGGGTGCATGGGGACACATGCTATGCATTATGCAGAGTGCATTGAATGTAAATGGCATTACAATAATGGTTCACACTGAAATCGCTGAATACTCAAAATTTTTGTTTATAATGATTAAAATTCTATCTACAGGATCATAGATAGGGAGACCGACAGATAGATATTTGAATAGACATATGGTCTGTCACATAACTATAGTCATAACATAGTGCTAGTGTGCTGGTTTAATTACGGGCTGTTGTAGCGATAGCGGCCTAATCCAAAACAGATTTCCGCTAATCTCCAATAATAAAGAGGCAAGAAATAAACACCACCGCGTGATGGATAAACAAAAAAGATGAAGACTGAAGCCATCAAGTGTCATTTTTAACAAGGCACTAAATCTGGTCACTTGAACCTTGTGAAGACGAAAGTAAGGTACTGTAGTTGTTGCCTATAAATATCGCCATATTAACCTAGGATAAATGTGAAAGCATGTGTAGGAGTTAAAGAATAAACTATAAAGCCTAAAAGTATTCATTACAATAAATAAATGAATAGGATAATAAATAAATCAATGTATGTCCGATCGAGATGCAATGAACTGAGTGCGCGCGTTTGTGTTTGTGGAAGAGGCGCGTCCTCTGTCATGACCGGAGCCGACACATCACTGATTCGCAAGTGTGCAGTCAAACCCCCCGCTGACAGCCTTTATTCTGCTCTTCAGCTCTTCACTGTCCCGTCGCCCTCGTGTCGTGTTCACAACAAAACTACAACACATCCATCGACGAAACTGCTAACACTGCATTCAAAAAGACAGCTTTGTTTATTATTATTTGAGCAATGAAGTTTTTCACGCTGAGGACTTTATGCGTCCCAGCTGCGATTAGTAAATATAAAACCGTTAGTAATCCACCATGGTACGCGTCTAATTGGTTTAATGAAAGCTTCACATGACCAAATATGTAGTGTTATTATTATTATATATGCATCTATGGCTATCAAGGCCATCTCCGTAAACAGCTGCGACAAGTGTTCATAACCCCAAACTTACAGTCTTGCAAAAATAACACCGTAATCAACACTTCCACACAGTTACGCAGTTTATTCTGAAGTCCATATGTTTAAGGTTGTCAGTGTACATCCCATGACCTGTGAATGACTCTTGTAAGACGCAATCAGTTTTATGGATTATGGAAATGTGGCATAAATGGTCTGGATTCTTCTAAAGTGGACTGATGAGCCAGTATTAATCTTTATAATGATAATTCATGGAAGACAGTCGATTCAAAAGTGATTTTAGTTGGTGACATCCACAGCCAAGGAGGGTTATGGAAAATGTATTTTGATGTGTATGAATAAACATGTTGTGCCTATAAAAGGGTTTCTGTAAATCACAAAAAAATATTTTTGGTTTGCCGTAGATGCAAGATTTGTGCAGTTTCTAGCACAGAACAGTTGTGTCACTTCACAATTGAGTTTTTGACTCTCATTAACCTCCATTAAATCACTAAGAACTACTGCTCCATCTCAAATTTTCTTTACTGCTCTAATAGAAAGGTCAAATATATCTTGGGTGGCCTGAGCGTGAGTAAATAAACAAAATATTTTCACTTTGGAGTCAAACGCGGAATCTCTTTAACGGCTGTCTCTCTTTGTCGTGATCAGTAGAACACTCTCATGCATACAGTGCACCCAATTTCATTGACTTTTTCTTCTCTATCAAACTTACACTACATTATTAATAAAAACCTTGTCAGAGTGTAACATAATAATTAAGTGTACATCAACAGACATGTATTATATGACAGACAGAAGTTAATTAAAAAGAAATATAAACAATGTTTCAACTGCAGTCAGATATTTATGAAGGCGCTTATGAAAGTCAAGTTTTGAAGGTCAAACAAGGAAAATCATTTCCCTTGTTTTAGGAGATCATTTTAGTACTGAACTTAGAAACACCAGAAAATGAAACTTTTACAGCATTTAATAGATATGTGACATAAAAAAATAATCTTGCAGCATCATCATTGATTCACTGGCAATTCAGTATATTAATAGTGGGAGATTTATCTAGTCTTACCGCATTGACCCACGTTTAGGGAGAAAATAAAAGAAGCAGGATACTTAACATATTGAACAACCTAAGTACATCCAAACTAATGCCTTGACACAATTTATATATAGAATTCTGTTGCCTGTCTCGTCCCAGTATTTAAGAATCACTGATGTAACATATCCTCTTCAGAACAGTGAGAAACTTGACTATAATTGACAGCGCCACAATTATTTATGTCAAAGGTCAGCGGAAGGTTAACCATTGAAAATTAGGTTATGAAGGGGTTTTCAGTCGTCCCACAGACTGTTTGCTCATAGAGCATATGAATGTGATGTTACACTAGCTAACTGGTTCTGACAGAACAGCAATGGTCAATTCATACTAATAAGGCCTAGGATAACAACAACAGCAACAAAAACAACATCTCCTACAACAATCTGCTCGAATCCAGACAAAAGAGGTAAAGGGTAGGTGCCATCTGATGTGTCCCACACAGTGCCACAGAGGGCATATGAGAGAGGATCTCAGTAATGATGGCTCAGGGTTCAAATGTTGATGAGAGGGACAATGAACACACTTCATTACATTTTGTCAAAGGGCGCAGTGAAATGTGTGCAGGGCTTTGTTTCTGTGCATGTCTCTCCTCATGGAATTCCTGGTCGCCGATGTTGCTACAAGGTCCCTGCTAATGAGTTTTGTCAAAGATAATTACGGGCTCCTCTCGGTGGCCGAAGAGCTCGATGAAAAGCTAGCTTTGTGTGCCTTGTGTGTGGACAGTGCATTTTCATCCCCTTGCACTCTGAGTGACCCGAATGACCTGACCCTCTCCTGGCTGAGGCCTACTGTCCTGCAACCATGGAGTCCTGCCTAATGTAGAGAGCTCAGCTAACTCAATCTTACACTAAACATACCAGGAAGAACCAAAAAGGGTTTTTAACAGTGATGCCAGAGAAGAACCATTCTGTTGCCTCAAAGAACCTTTTGGTGAAAAGTGCTTTAATGATTTATTTATTTATTATTATTATTATTATTATTATTATTTTGGAATAAGTTTCATGGATGTTAAAGTTTTTCAGGGAACGATCAATGTCATTAAAGAACCCTAAAAAGCGCGGACCGAATGTTAGATGAGACAACACAACTAATATTCAAACACAGAGGCTGCGTCCGAAACCGCCTACTACTCAGTAGGTACTGCATTTGAATTTAAACGTACTGCTCGGCCATTAGAAAAGTGCGTTCTATACAGTATGAATATGAGAAGTATGAATGTAATTTAGACGTACTACATCCGCCATATTGTCAGGGTCACGTGACCTACCTGCGTCAGTAGCGTCGCTTCACTCCCATTCATGTATTCTCTCCCGGGGCATCATGGGATAGCTCAGCGTGCATGGGATGCACACTTCAGAATCTCGCTGGAAGTAGTAAGTCATCCGGGTACTTCTCGCATACTGATTTTCGAATTCTATGAATTCGGACATACTACTCAGCTCACATACTGATTTTAGCCTACTGTATAGTATGGAAGTATGCATTTTCGGACGCAGCCAGAGTCTATACATTCAGTTTATTTTTAGCTTCAGCATTTAATATACAGTTCAGTAGAATATAGGCTTTAACACTGCCTGTTGGCCATGGTTCAGAAGATTGTCACTCACCGTAGACCTAAATATTGTCTAAGACATTATCTTTGTCATTATGAAAGCTACAGTATTGTAGGCCCCAGTTTAGACTCTGTTTGGATATATATTGCTATTGTCCTACATCCAGGCTAAAAGAATCTGAGAAGCAAGTTCATATAAAGCTCTGGCGTCATGTCTGTTTTTCGTTTATTTTTTCTGTTGTCTGTCTCAGTTTTTAAGCACCTTTCTGCTTGATTGTTAAAAATTGTCTCAAGGATCAATAGAGAATCACCAAAGATATCTAGCCAGGCTGTTTAAATTTTGAAATATGTTTTATGCTCACAAAAGACAAAACAGTGATATTGTGAAATATAACAAATCCAAAAAAAACTTCTAGGATATTTTAAAATGTAATTTATTTGTGGGATGGCAAAGCATGACGTATACACACACAATCATTATACTATTACTATTTAAAATGGCATCTACTCTGCTGAATTGTATGGGTCAAAGATGAAAAGGGTGTTTTATTCATTCATTATTTTCCCTTCGGCCTAGTACCATTATTTATCAGGAGTCGCCACAGCGAAATGAACCGCAAACTTATCTTTTACACAGCGGATTCCCTTTCAGCTGCAAACCAGTACAGGGAAACGTCCGTACCCACTCATTCACATACATGCACTAAGGACAATTTAGTTTATTCAATTCACCTATAGTGCATGTCTTTGGACTGTAGGGTAAACTGGAGTATACCCGCAGGAAACCCACGTGAACACAGGAAGATCATGCTGAGTCCACACAGAAACGCCAACTGACCCAGCCAGGATTCGAACCAATGACCTTCTTGCTGTGAGGCGACAGTACTAACCACTGAGCCACTGTGCCTCCCAAGGGTGTTTCAATCAATCAATCAATCAATCAATCAATCAATCAATCAATCAATCCATAAAATCAATTAAAAATATGTATAATACCTTTTTATGTACATTCAAATGCATCCCATTAAAAGTCTGAGCAAATATATAATGACCATCATAAATGTTACCATCATTTAAGACCACTGTACTGCAAGAGCCACTAAAATGTCATTCGCAACAATAGTTTGTTTACAGTTTAGGTCACAGTGCAGCTCCAAAACAATCATTATTTAAAAAATTTAATCTTTGTGCCACTATCCTTTAAGCTAATAGCTTTTATCTATTAGTAAGCTCAACGTTTTCATGCAAAAGTAAAAATCATACAACAATGTATTCTTTAATATATTTTAATGATTGAACTTATTTTGTAAGTCAAAATAAAAATGTTGACAATTTCATTTGAAACAGTAAATCAGACACTTGTTTAATATGCTTTCTCTGTGTATAAAATAGCTATAAACACACATTACGGTTTGTAGTTTGGGGCACATCAACTATAATTACCAAGAAATGTACTACAGTACCTGCTTTTTCTACAAAATTGCACCTTACACACATATTTAATAACCTTGAATAACATGTGATAATACCTAAAGAAAGCGACTCCCTCTTTTCAAACCTCAGCACAAATTTAGCTGTCAACGGGTTGGGGGAGAGAGTAAAGAATTTATGGATTATTTTCAGAGAATTATTTTCCCCCAGCCTTTCCCTGAAACACATTCTATAAAGCACATGCATAACTTCCCCAAATACTTCAAACCAAACTTTATTCGATCAGCGTAAAAACCTCAAAATCTCACCACTCTAATTAGTTAGTGTGTTCAAATGAGGCTAACAGATAGAAAGAGAAGAGATCAGGGCTAGTTTAGGCCTAATCAGTGCTAGTTATCAGCATGTCTGTGCCTTCACTCTCCCTTAGGGGTCTGCAGCTCAGTGGGAATCTCCTCAGCTACATTGAACTCAAACACAAATTATACTGACAGAGAGGAATCTCTGCCTACCTTTGCCATCCATCAACTTTCATCAAGACGAGGCTAAGAATGAAGGCAAATCTGTCCTATTGAAGACATCTGCAACTTTTCAGTAATGATATTCGGTCTGTCTCGCTGCCGAAGTAACAGTTGGTGAAGTTATAAAACAGCTCTTGACATCCTCATTTCCATAAAACCTCTGCAAACTTTACTAAAAACCGGTGACAATTATTTGCAACTCACAGAAAGGAAGGTTTCCAATGGCGGCAGGTGAGAGTGAAGGGTTACTGTGGTGCATGGCATTTCTGACACTACTATATTGCAGAAGACGGTGTAATCAAGCGGGGCCGTCGCAACACGCCTACATACTGTTCTAGCTAGGTAAACACACACGCCAGCAGCCTTGGGCACTGAATGCAGACCACACATTGTCACAGCTCACTTTTAGACTAGACTACCATAAAAAAAAGGCCCATTATGGGCGTGTGGGATTTTTCGCCCAGTTAAAAAGCCCTCTGGGCTGTGGCCAATGACAGAGCATCATAATTATGCATTTTATTGGCCATCTCATTCCAGCTATGACTGATTCGGCTCCCAACCCTAAACGTTTCCATTCGCCCCTTTCATGTGGGCGGGCTGACAGCGCCACAGCTTGCCTGTTTCAAAGGTGGGCTGACAAATATTTACGACCTGATGTGAAGTCACATATAATCAGCCCTCGTGAGCTGTTTGTAAGGAATCGGTTATTGGAACACGCTTATCTTTTACATTATAAATGATTCCTCGTAGAAGCCCCGAGCCCTTGATGTGGCTGGCCAAAAATAATAAGTGACACATTTCTTTAGCATCATACATAATGAGGGGTTATCAGCAAAGGTTGTGTGCTCTCACAAAATGCTGGAAATAAATCAGTGGATCACTCCCTCTACTGGCTCCAGTTAGGACTGCAATCAGGGTCAGTGTTCCACAAGCAGCAGACAAGGTTACTTTGAAAACACCTGTAATGCTTATCAAATAACATGCATGCAACTTAAAATATTTAGGCCATCTACAATAATGTAAACCCCATTCAATATATATTTAAAAGAGTAAATTATCCTTAATTTAATAATATGAAATGGCAATACTGATTGCTAAAAGCCAATAATTTTACAAAATTAGTATTAAAAATAAAAAGATAAACATAGAAATAATTGTCAACTACAAAAAAAAATATTAATAATAATGCCATCATTAACCAGCAATAACATTCCTGCCAAAAAATTGCCAAATAACTGGCATTAAATATAATAAGAATAAGAATTGCAATCATGTTAACCTCTGCAAATAAATTATCAATCCAAGAAAACACAAAAGGTGATTGTGATAATCTCTGTAGAAAATAACAAAGAGAAAATGGAGAAAATAACATGCATGTTAGTGAATCTGACTCACAAAAAATAAAGAAATGAAATAAAAATGAAAATAGCTAAATTAGTAAAGGTTGTATATTATATTTCCAAGATTGAAAAACTCAACACTGAAGGGAAAACACACACAGAAAAAAAAAACAGATGTTAAAGCAGAAAGCAAGCTGGATGGAACACAAAATGGTGAGAATAAGATAATTTCATCAGAACACCATTAATAAAACACTACTTAAATCCTCAGAAATAAAAGTTAGCAGCCTGACATCAATATATGTCAACTCCATTCCCTCCATTTCATTTGTCTTCTTCCGAGTCATTCCTAATTCTAATATCTCCACGTCTTCTCATGCAGCAGGTTAGAGATGTAGATTTATGACAGTAATATGTTCCTTCCCATGCTTTAACTGCCCGTGAGGCCTTATAGAAGGGGCTGCATTATCCAAAATACACATTTCCTTCTGTATTAGGAGTTATGGGGATAGCGATCCTCAAAATGAGAGCGATAAATCACTATTATGCCATTAACGGGAGCATGGTTCTGTCATTTAGGTCGCGCTAAGATGGTCCTGAGATGCAGTCAGTCCCCTTTTCTCCTGATGCTGCTGGCATCTGTTACGCATTTCTCTCCGATTCTGCCTCTTTGTGGTCATTCATCGAGACCCCGAGACAAACTCGAAACGCATTTTCGCAATCTCTGTGGCAAGGGATGCCTGCGTTGAACATATTAAATTTGTTACTAATTTTAAAACTTGGCAGAGCAGGCCACGTTTCTGCCACCCGTTTTCTGTAGACACGTCAGTCCAAGCCCAACGTGACCAAAACCACAATACAAACAGAGCAAGCGGAACAGCAGCTCCCTTTGTGGCCCACACTGCAAATGTTTATAAAAAAGGGCTTTTTAAAACTAACTGGACATAATGACATTACGCTAAACCAGAGCTCTGGACGGGTGGAGGTGCATTCGCCCTATTCTCATCTTGTACTTCAGCCACAGATTGAAAAAAGTGCAGTTTAAAAGCCAAAGCGAAACAGATGAGTGGACTATGCAGGCCTATGGTATTAGTGGACAAATTGTTTAATTTTAAATCATTATATTATATATTATATATTATATTTTATATTATTATTATTATTATATTAATTTAGGTGGTAAAATTATCCAGGTGCTACTCTTTGTTAATGTTCAAAATACTTATTTATGTTCAAAATACAAAGTAAAAAAATTACAAATAGGAGGTCCCGTTGGTACATGTAGTAAACAATAGTAACAATTTGGTGGTATACTAATATTGATAATAATAATCACCATTATTAGTCGTAGTACAAGTATTGTTTTAGAAGAAAAAAGTAAAATTAATTTTTAAAAAAAGTTAAATAATCATTGCTGTTAGGTTAAAACAACGTTTTATTGTTGATGCTTTTAGTTTACTTATATATTTTATTCATATATATTTTTTCTTTTATTAACTGTCTGTATTAATAAGTAATATAAATAAAAGGCAAAGAATTTAATAAAATAATAACAACAACAACAACAACATTTTATTTAAAAATTGCATTAATCATTAAAAGAAATATTGGCAGAGATCAAAGCCAACTAATAACTGTTGTTAAAGTAAATGTAATAAAATAAATTATAATTCTATCATAATAAATATTGGTGAAAAAATAATCACTAATAAAAAAATGCCATTAAATAAAAATGTTTATCATTACTGATGCACGTACCATATTTGTATACGTGACAACTATTGTTGTTATTAGTATATTTTGTCTTAAGGCCAAAGACATTTACACATACGACTCCATAGACAAGAGAACAATAAAAAATAATATTTCATACATCAATTATTCAAATACGTAATGTCCACAGACAGCGCAGTCTGAGTTTGAATGAGCCACACAGCAGTCCTTCATTTACATTCATTCATGAGCTCCACACCATCACACACAGCAGCGCTTTCAGAGACAAGGTCAGGGACCCTCGAGGGCTGCACTCCTCTGTGTGTTTGTGTGTATGCCTGTGTGTGTGTGTGTGTGAATCTGACTGCTTGTCACCCAAACATATTTGATCCTCTCTTTAATTATTTTGCCCCCCTCCTCCCCATGATCATCTAGTGTCTGGCGGCCATGTTGGCTCTCCAGCAGGTCTGTGAGTGCAGCTGTCACTAGTGGAACTGCACTGACCTCTAGAGACCGAACTCTCCAGGCACAACATGGAGTTTCACTTCCCCTGACAACTCTGGCAGCGGCCCATAAGAGTGACAGAGAGAGAGAAAACACACTCAGGTAAACTGCAGACCTGCTAGTCTCATTCATTTTCTGTACACACACACACACACACACACACGCTTAAATCTCAGTGCACTGAAATTCACCCCTGGTCTAATACGTTTAGCATGCTCTACTCTGTAACTCACATCAATTACTGTTACCCAGAGTTCATATGATATACATGTGTTCATGCATATTTATCTTCATAGATTTAAATGACAAAATTATTTAATTTTCCTGGCAGTTTGTAAGAAATAATGTTTTAAAGTGATAATTCACCCTTGAAAGTGAATTTACTCATCCTTGAGTGGCTCCAAACTGATATGGAGTATTGGAGTATTTTTTAAAAACATAACAGAAGATATTTCTAAGAATTTCCGAGACAATTTAATTGAGTAACCAATAACAAAAAAAAAGGTTATCGGAAGTCTATGGGTACCAATAACCAACAGTCTTAAAAAAAAATCTTAATTTGTATTTGTGTTCAACAGAAGAAAGAAAAACTCAACCAGGTTTGAAACAAGTTTGTCCAATAGTGTAACCATGTTAGTTTTCCTAAACATGACAGTTTTATAACTCCCATCCAACTTAAAAATATATATACAGTATGAGTCATGGAGAAACGTTTCCCTCTAAAACAAAATATTTTCATACTAAATATTAATGTCAGAGAAAGCCTGCTAAAATCTAAGAAATCCTGTAGTATTCTAGGAGAGAAGCCAAAAAGTAAACATGACATATTTGGATTAGCAGGCAAGTAGATATATGCATGTCTATTTCCAGCCTTTTCCAGCATGTAAACTCTTCCACTTGGCCCAGACAAATGCCACCTTTTTGTTCTAGTTCTTTTTATATAGTTATATATTCTAGTTGTATATATATATATAAATAAATGTTAAAGCATTACTCCACTGTTAATATAAACCATTTTAGTGTCTGCAACTAATTATATTTATTAAGTATTTAAAATGAATTTAAAGTGTACTTCAAGATTTCAAAGCATTTACTGTAATAATAACACAAAAATAAATGTAACATTAAGGTGAAAATGTTCCAGCGTCATGCAGTGTAACAAATGAATATAAAAATAAAATAATAGTTTGAATCTAACCTTAACATACTGTATAAAATACTTATTCAAATTTATATAATAAGTGATCGTACTCAATTGATTCTCATCTTAAATAATTAATAACCTTTAACTGAAAATTGTATAAAACCTAGTGGTGTTTGAAGGATAATGGCAAAGTATAAAGGTTTAAAATGACAATTAATTATAATTTAATATGTTATCAAATAAACATCATTCTAGAAATGCCTGACAACATTTCTGGTGTATAAATTATTGCTGTTACACTGAATGATATTTCAGTGGGAGTCTTCTGTGAATCATCGTAAAAAATGTATATCTCTATTCTTGATATATAATTGATTAACGCATTATAGTCTTCATGGTCAGTTTGTGTATTTGCTTACCAGAATAAAAATCCTCCTTTTAAAAAAACTCATCTGTATGGAAACATGTGGCATCTCATTCAAAACTATTCATCACTTAAAGCATTTTATGTTTTATAGAGTTTCACACCACTGCTGTTATCATCATCATCAGTCCTTATATGTGATAAAACATGATGGGAAACATAAGTGTCTGGAGCCATAAAGGACAAATTTAGCTGGAGCAGTAAAATCTGACCCCCCCCAGTGGAAACATAATAAAATACATTTAAATTAACATACACACTCTGTGCAAACGTACTGACTTCTGCCTGTTAAAGCCATATGGAGGATGTACAGTACGGCAATATATTTCACTATGCTGAAAAAGTTTGATGTTTTTGGCTAATATGAGAGTTCAAGATAAAGTATATCAATCATTGAAAATTTATGATGAAGTTTCAGAAAGCTAATTTTATTTTTATTTAATTTATTAACATTTTACCATGATTTACAATAAAAAAAACTCAGTATAACAACAGATTTTGTCAAACAAATTTACTACAAAAATGCATTTCATGACATTTTAATAGACTTCATTTAAGGATCACCTTGCTGCCCCAAAATACTAATTAATTGTCATTTTTAGCCTTTTTTATTTTAATAATCAGTTAAAAATAAGTTGTTTAATTTTTCACATAAATCGATCAGCTGTATTGAGTGACAATGACATTTTCCAACCATCTTTTAATAATAATTTTTTTCTGAAAAGTTATTTGAGACATTAAATAGACACTGGATTTAATAAGCTTTATTTGTACAGACTTTTGTAAATTAATTTTGATGCAGACACAACAAACATCTCATCTTTGACCAACATAGTACTTGTTATTATATTATATTATATTATATTATATTATAAGTAATGTATATATATATATATATATATAGTAATGAGAAAATGAGAATAGCGATTTATTTGCTTAAAATCAAGACCCAAATGTTCTCACAATCCCTCACAAGACTCACAATCTCTTAGACGTAAAATAAAGGTTAATATGAGTAGGCTATTATTGTTATTTCTCAAACATATGGTAAAACAACAATAATATTATGTGTAGGTCTCTTAAAATGCTAAATTTTGTATAGACTTGGTGGACTTAAAATGGACTTTGAATTTGTCCTTGTCATTAATGCACAGTAAAGATCATCATAATACAACTACTCATAATGCTGAAGTTGAATCATTATGTTTGAGACCTACGCTTGCAATCTGTCATTGACAACATTAATAAACCATTTTTTCACTGTTAAAACGAGACATTTGTAATTATTAGATTCCGTCTTGCATCATATTCAAAGTTATATGTGAGATATACTGACACTTATTACCGACACATTTATTCTCACACACAATGCTATGAAAGAAAAAAAAATAAAATGACTGTCGTAATATTAACTCTGAAATTTAATATGATCATTTAAATGATGTGCACGCTTTTGGTTTCACTTTAACGCAGAGTACGGCGCATCTCATGGCTCCTGTCACTATGAGGGGAAAAAAAAAAACATACATGCAAATCATACATCAAGCGATCGTTCTGTGCAACAAACTGAATGTTATCTATAATTTTATAACCTGTTATTTACATATGCATGCATCCTGTGGTGCAACAGCTCACATGTGATTTCAGGGCTGTGAATATGTCATTACATGAAGAGAGAAATTACATTTTTGAGTGAATTATACCTTGTAAATACAATATGGGACTCTTTCAACACCATTTGAAGGTGTCCACATCGCAGAGAAACATATATAAAACATCGTGAAGACTTGTGAGACCACCTTTATGCTTCTCCCCTGAACTTGAAAATATAACAGGCTGAATCGTAAAAATGCTGGATTAAGATCATGCATGGATCAAATCAAGATCACGATCTTTCGTCGATTAATTGTGCGACCTCAATAGGAAAAACTCTTAATTTTTATGCATATTAATAATGATAATAATTACAGGGTTAACTTTGATAGTTATAGCTTTAGTCTATAAAAACTCTAGCTGTAAAACCAATAGCACATTAAAACAAGAAAAAAGTCTGTGGTGCATCCTCATTTAGATGGCTAAGGAAATGTGTGCGTGTATGTACAGTATGTGTTTGTGTGTGTGTGTGTTTGTTAATGTAGAGATGTATGCACAGATGCATGACACCATAAGGCAGTGCACTGATTAGGGCCGTGTGTAATGCATGAATCAAAGGGCACAGAAAGGAACCAATCAATCTAACTAATGGGAATCCCTGGAGATGACTGTGGGCAGAGTTACCCAGCTGTACAATCCCACTGACCTCTCAGCTTAAATACATATACATGTACAACCGTGTTCCAAGCCCTCTTTACAAACACCAGATCATCCAATGTTTGTGTTCATGACCAAAAATGACCCCTTCATACCGCAAATCACAAAGCAGCCTTCACCAAAACACTGGGTTCAAAATTAAATTCAAAATAGATGCATTTTTAAATGTAACCCAACGATTAGGTTTGTCCACGTTTAACAAATTGATATCTAGCCCCTCAAAATAAAGAAAGCACAACAATCAAAAAATTAAAACATGCAGAACTCAATTATGTCCTGCGGTAAAGCAGGACCTACAGTAACACATGCGTTGTGTCAGTGTTTGTGTGCATCAGTGTTTCAGCTGAGGTCTCCACATGTGTCTGCCATATTTCTTCACCCCAGAGGACTCTCTCCAAGCGGGGGTCCATCAAACAGACGGATGAAACAGCAGACTGAAGTCATTTAGCCACAGAAACCAATGCTCTGTGTTTTCTGAGAGAGTGTAGAGGAGTCAGCGTAAAGTGAGTGACAGCAAGTTTAGTCTTCATTTGAAAAGCTGACTGCCTATGAGATTGCAGTCATCTTGGAGTGAATGCTATTCTGTCCATCTATATAATCACAGTCAATATTACGAAAAACTGAAAGTGTGCTGCCACAGAGTTTGCAGAGTAAGACTTTTTAAAGCTAGATAACTGATCAACTGATGTTCTCACATACATGCATTTAATAAATATTAAAGGGATAAATCATCCAAAACTGAAAATTATATTATAATTTACTTACAATTCACTTGTTCCAAACCTGTTTGACTTTGTTCTGTTGAACACAAAAGAAGATATTTTAAAACCTGTAACCATTGACTTCCGTATGATTCAATAATTACAGGTTTTCAGCCTTCTTCAGAAGATATTTGTTTGTGCTCAACAGAAGATTTAGAAACCAATTGAGGGTTGGGTAAATAGTGAGCAACATATTTTATTTTTTAGGTAAACTATACTTTTAAGCAGCCCAGGCTGACAGAAAGAAAAATGTATCTAAATTTTATGTAAATAAAATTGAAACATTTATATTAAAAATATATATAAAATAATAATATTGATGATAATAATATTGAAAGAAGAGTTTAATGGTTCAAAAATGAAAATGTCATTAAGTACACAGCATTTCTAAACCAGTTTGACGGTTTGGTTCTGTTCAACACAAATGAGCCTACAGTATATTGGAGAATGTTCGAAACCTGTAACCACTGACTTCCATAGTATATGTGTTTTTCTTATGGATGTCAATGGTTACATGTTTCTAACATTCTTCAAAATACGTGTGTGAGTGTGTGTTTGTGTGTGTGTGTGTGTGTGTGTGTGTGTGTGTGTGTGTGTGTGTGT